>JAIRCJ010000094.1:691382-930787 GCA_020883675.1 Bruguiera gymnorhiza | reverse complement strand
AATTTCACTAAACAACGAGTATCTAATGATCATTAGCATTTGTTACAAGTATTTTCAGCTTAATCACTCATTAATGTGTGCTTCTCTTGAATTTCCTTCTAACAAGCTGGACTTTTTGCTGTAATATCATTCTCCACTTGATTATGTTGAAAATACCTTGTGTACAAACAACACTAAGACTTTATTCTTGTTAACAAGCACATCTACACTTCCTATGAATTAGGAAACCATTCAATTTCATTTAAACAACGAGTATCTAACGATCATTTTACCATTTGTTACATGTATTTTCAGCTTATCACTCATTAATGTGTGCTTCTTTCTGATTTCCTTCTAACAAGGCTGGACTTTTTGTTGTAATCAGCTCATTCTCACTTGTTTATGTTGAAAATACCTTGCGTACAACAATAGGACGTATTTAAGTTAACAAGCACATCTACACTACCCTGGAGTTAGGAAACCATTCAGGTTCATTAAAACAAACGAGTATCTAATGATCCTTAGCATTTCTTACAAGTATTTTCAGCTTAATCACTCATTAATGTGTGCTTCTCTTGAATTTCCTTCTAACAAGGCTGGACTTTTTGTTTGTAATCCGTCATCTCACTTGTTTATGTTGAAAATACCTTGCGTACAAACAATAAGGACGCTATTCACGGGAACAAGCACGTCTACACTACCTTGAATTAGGAAACCATTCAAGTTTCATTAAACAACGAGTTTCCTAATGATCCCTTAGCATTTCTTACAAGTATTTTCAGCTTTAATTACTCATTAATGTGTGCTTCTCTTTGATTTCCTTCTAACAAGGCTGGACTTTTTGTTGTAATCAGTCATTCTCACTTGACTACGTTGAAAATACCTTGTGTATAAACTCTAAGCACTCTATTCTTGTTAACAAGCGCATCTACACTTCCTAGGAAATAGGAAACCATCCAATTTCATTAAACAACGAGTATCTAATGATCATTAGCATTTGTTACAAGTATTTTCAGTTTAATCACTCATTAATGTGTGCTTCTCTTGATTTCGTTCTAACAAGGCTGGACTTTTTGTTCTAATCACTGCATTCTCACTTGATTATGTTCAAAATACCTTGTGGGTACAAACCCTAAGCACTCTATTCTTGCTAGGCAAGCACATTACACTTCCTAGGAATTAGGAAACCATTCAATTTCATTAAACAACGAGTTATCTAACGATCATTACCCATTTGTTACAAGTATTTTCAGCTTAATAACTCATTAATGTGTGCTTCTCTTGATTTCCTTCTAACAAGGCCGGACCTTTTGTTGCAATCACTCATTCTCACTTCTTTCTGTTGAAAATACCTTGCGTACATAGAGTAAGCACTCTGTCCATGTTAACAAGCACATCTACACTACCTTGGAATTAGGAAACCATTCAATTTCATTAAACAACGAGTATCTAATGATCATTAGTATTTCTTACAAGTATTTTACGCTTAGTCACTCATTAATGTGTGCTTGTCTTGATTTCCTTCTAACAAGGCTGGACCTTTTGTTGTAATCACTGATTCTCACTTGATTATGTTGAAAATACCTTGCGTACAAACACTAAGCACTCTATTCTTCTTAACAGGCACATCTATACTTTCGAGTAATTAGGAAACCTTTCAAGTTCATTAAACAACGAGTATTTAATGATCATTAGCATTTGTTACAAGTGTTTTCAAGCTTAATCACTCATTAATGTGTGCTTCTCTTGATTTCCTTCTAACAAGGCGGGACTTTTTCTTGTAATCACTCATTCTCACATGATTATGTTGAAAATACCTTGTGTACAAACACTAAGCACTCTATTCTTGTTAACAAGCGCATCTACACTTCCTAGGATTTAGGAAACCATTCAATTTCATTAAAGAACGAGTATCTACTGATCATTAGCATTTGTTACAAGTATTTTCAGCTTAATCACTCATTAATGTGTGCTTCTCTTGATTTCCTTCCAACAAGGCGGGACCTTTTGTTGTAATCACTCATTCTCACATCTTTCTGTTGAAAATACCTTGCGTAGATACAATAAGCACTCTGTCCATGTTAACAAGCAAATCTACACTACCTTGGAATTAGGAAACCATTCAATTTCATTAAACAACGAGTATCTAATGATCATTAGCATTTGTTAGAAGTATTTTCAGCTTAATCACTTATTAAGGTGTGCTTCTCTTGATTTCCTTCAACAAGGCCAGACATTTTGTTGTAATCACTCATTCTCACATCTTTCTGTTGAGAATACCTTGCGTAGATACAATAAGCACTCTGTCCTTGTTAACAAGCACATCTACACTACCTTGGAATTGGGAAACCATTCAATTTCATTAAACAACGAGTATCTAATGATCCTTAGCATTTCTTACAAGTATTTTCAGCTTAATCAATCATTAATGTGTGCTTCTCTTGATTTCCTTCCAACAAGGCTGGACTTTTTGTTGTAATCACTCATTCTCACATGATTATGTTGAAAATACCTTGTGTAAAAACACTAAGCACTCTATTCTTGTTAACAAGCGCATCTACACTTCCTAGGAATTAGGAAACCATTCAATTTCACTAAACAACGAGTATCTAATGATCATTAGCACTTGTTACAAGTATTTTCAGCTAAATCACTCATTAACGTGTGCATCTCTTGATCTCCTTCTAACAAGGCTGGACTTTTTGTTGTAATCAGTCATTCTCACTTGTTTATGTTGAAAATACCTTGCATACAAACAATAACGACACTATTCAAGTTAACAAGCACATCTACACTACCTTGGAATTAGGAAACCATTCAATTTCATTAAACAACGAGTATCTAATGATCATTCGCATTTGTTACAAGTATTTTCAGCTTAATCACCCATTATTGTGAGCTTCTCTTGATTTCCTTCTAACAAGGCTGGACCTTTTGTTGTAATCACTGATTCTCACTTGATTCTGTTGAAAACACCTTGTGTACAAACACTAAGCACTCCATTGTTGTTGATAAGCACATCTACACTTCCTAGGAATTAGGAAACCATTCAATTTGATTAAACAACGAGTATCTAATGATCATTAGCATTTCTTCCAAGCATTTTCAGCTTAATCACTCATTAATGTGTGCTTCTCTTGATTTCCGTCTAACAAGGCGGGACCTTATGTTTTAATCACTCTTTCTCACTTCTTTCTGTTGAAAATACCTTGCGTACATACAATAAGCACTCTGTTCATGTTAACAAGCTGATGTACACTGCCTTGGAATTAGGAAACCATTCAATTTCATTAAACAACGAGTATCTAATGATCATTGGCATTTCTTACAAGTATTTTATGCTTAATCACCCATTAATGTGTGCTTGTCTTGATTTCCTTCTAACAAGGCTGGACCTTTTGTTGTAATCACTGATTCTCACTTGATTATGTTGAAAATACCTTGTGTACAAACACTAAGCACTCTATTCTTGTTAACAAGCACATCTACACTTCCGAGTAATTAGGAAACCATCCAAGTTCGTTAAACAACGAATATCTAATGATCATTAGCATTTGTTACAAGTGTCTTCAGCTTAATCACTCATTAATGTGTGCTTCTCTTCATTTCCTTGTAACAAGGCCGGACTTTTTGTTGTAATCACTCATTCTCACTTGATTATGTTGAAAATACCTTGTGTACAAACACTAAGCACTCTATTCTTGTAAACAAGCGCATCTACACTTCCTAGGAATTAGGAAACCATTCAATTTCATTAAACAACCAGTATCTAATGATCATTAGCATTTCTTACAAGTATTTTCAGCTAAATCACTCATTAACGTGTGCTTCTCTTGATCACCTTCTAACAAGGCTGGACTTTTAGTTGTAATCAGTCATTCTCACTTGTTTATGTTGAAAATAACTTGTGTACAAACACAAAGTACTTTATTCTTGTTAACAAGCGCATCTACACTTCCTAGGAATTAGGAAACCATTCAATTTCATTTAACAACGAGTATCTAATGATCATTAGCATTTGTTACAAGTATTTTCAGCTTAACCACTCATTAATGTGTGCTTCTCTTGATTTCCTTCTAACAAGGCTGGACTTTTTGTTGTAATCAGTCATTCTCACTTGTTTATGTTGAAAATACCTTGCGTACAAACAATAAGGACGCTATTCAAGTTAAAAAGCACATCTACACTACCTTGGAATTAGGAAACCATTCAATTTCATTAAACAACGAGTATCTAATGATCCTCAGCATTTCTTACAAGTATTTTCAGCTTAATCACTCAATAATGTGTGCTTCTCTTGATTTCCTTGAAACAAGGCTGGACTTTTTGTTGTAATCACTCATTCTCTCTTGATTATGCTGAAAATGCCTTGTGTACAAACACTAAGCACTCTATTCTTGTTAACAAGCACATCTACAATTCCTAGGAATTAGGAAACCATTCAATTTCCTTATACAACGAGTATCTAATGATCATTACCATTTCTTACAAGTATTTTCAGCTTAATCACTCATTAATGTGTGCTTCTCTTGATTTCCTTCCAACAAGGCTGGAGTTTTTGCAGTAATCACTCATTCTCACTTGATTATGTTGAAAATACCTTGTGCACAAACACTAAGCACTCTATTCTTGTTAACAAGCACATCTACACTTCCTAGGAATTACGAAACCATTCAATTTCATTAAAGAACGAGTATCTAATGATCATTAGCATTTGTTACAAGTATTTTCAGTTTAATCACTCATTAATGTGTGCTTCTCGTGATTTCCTTCCAACAAGGCCGGACCATTTGTTGTAATCACTCATTCTCACTTCTTTCTGTTGGAAATACCTTGCGTACAAACAATAAGCACTCTGTTCATGTTAACAAGCACATCTACACTACCTTGGAATTAGGAAACCATTCAATTTCATTAAACAACGAGTATCTAAAGATCCTTAGCATTTGTTACAAGTATTTTCAGCTTAATCAATCATTAATGTGTGCTTCTCTTGATTTCCTTCCAACAAGGGTGGACTTTTTGTTGTAATCACTCATTCTCACTTGTTTATGTTGAAAATAACTTGTGTACAAACACAAAGTACTCCATTCTTGTTAACAAGAGCATCTACACTTCCTAGGAATTAGGGAACCATTCAATTTCATTAAACAACGAGTATCTAATGATCATTAGCATTTGTTACAAGTATTTTCAGCTTAATCACTCATTAATGTGTGCTTCTCTTGATTTCCTTCTAACAAGGCTGGACTTTTTGTTGTAATCAGTTATTCTCACTTATTTATGTTGAAAATACCTTGCGTACAAACAATAAGGACGCTCTTCAAGTTAACAAGCACATCTACACTACCTTGGAATTAGGAAACCATTCAATTTCATTCAACAAAGAGTATCTAATGATCCTTAGCATTTCTTGCAAGTATTTTCAGCTTAATCACCCATTAATGTGTGCTTCTCTTGATTTCCTTCTAACAAGGCTGGACTTTTTGTTGTAATCACTCATTCTCAGTTGATTAAATTCAAAATACCTTGTGTACAAACCCCCAGCACTCTATTCTTGCTAACAAGCACATCTACACTTCCTAGGAATTAGGAAATCATTCAATTTCATTAAACAACGAGTATCTAACGATCATTACCATTTGTTACAAGTATTTTCAGCTTAATAACTGATTAATGTGTGCTTCTCTTGAGTTCCTTCTAACAAGGCCGGACCTTTTGTTGTAATCACTCATTCTCACTTCTTTCTGTTGAAAATTCCTTGCGTACATAGAGTAAGCACTCTGTTCATGTTAACAAGCACATCTACACTACCTTGGAATGAGGAAACCATTCAATTTCATTAAACAACGAGTATCTAATGATCATTAGTATTTCTTACAAGTATTTTACGCTTAGTCACTCATTAATGTGTGCTTGTCTTGATTTCCTACTAACATGGCTGGACCTTTTGTTGTAATCACTGATTCTCACTTGATTATGTTGAAAATACCTTGCGTGCAAACACTAAGCACTCTATTCTTCTTAACAGGCACATCTACACTTTCGAGTAATTAGGAAACCTTTCAAGTTCATTAAACAACGAGTATCTAATGATCATTAGTATTTGTTACAGGTGTTTTCAGCTCAATCACTCATTAATGTGTGCTTCTCTTGATTTCCTTCTAACAAGGCGGGACATTTTCTTGTAATCACTCATTCTCACATGATTCTGTTGAAAATACCTTGTGTACAAACACTAAGCACTCTATTCTTGTTAACAAGCGCATCTACACTTCCTAGGAATTAGGAAACCATTCAATTTCATAAAAGACAGGTTGAAGAACTTATTTTCAAAGGATATGTAAGGGAAAGCATGAGTCATTGTGTAGTTCCTATCCTACTTGTACGAGGAAAGTTGAACAGAAGGCATGCCAAGTGGATCAAATTCATTCAGACCTTTCCCTACGTCATCAAGTATAAACAAGGTGATGATTCGAGGACGAATCTTTTTGAGGAAAGGGGGAATGATGAGAACCATAGACATGAAGGGTGGAAGGCTTCAAAGGATGCAAAAAGTCCATTACACATTCCAGAAGGCCCAATAACACAAGTTAGAGATTCAATTGATGCAAGAGGTCCATTGCACATTCTAGAAGGCCCAATAACACGAGCTAGGGCTTCAATTGATGCAAGAGGTCCATTGCATATTCCAGAAGACCCAATAACACGAGCTAGGGCCAGAAAGATTAAAGAAGCACTAAATGGGCTGATTCAGGATGCTCAGGCCAACCCAACTTCAAATGGTGCGAATTTAAACTTGGAAGAGAGTCCAGGCCTTATTAATATCATTAGAGTAATTAAAGTGTTAGGACTAATAATAGTAGTAACTCCAAATTAGGAGTTTATTTTCCATATAAGAATTTGTACCTAGATAGGAATTCCGCCTAAATAAGGAATTGTCCTAACTAGGAATTTATGCCTCTTTAGGATTGCTATCTTAGCCTATAAATAGGCACCCCCTTGTAAGCTTTGGAAATCAGACAATCAAGAAATCAGACAACTTTGAGTGAAATAAACAGCAAGGGTTTTTCTCCCTCGGTTCTTTTAAGAACTAAAGAACTTATCAAGAGGTTTTCTTCTTGTGGCGTTCAAACCGACTTATCACTCCCAATTCCTTCCTCTTCTGGAGTGTGGCGTCCATATCCATCTTGAATACCCTAGGTTCGTGTTCCTTCGAATTTTGGGTCTAGGGTTTGTGTTATTAAACCCTGATTTAGCTTTCCTGGTTGTTCTTTGATTCATTGTGTGCGTTGGGTCCCTAAGTCACGTCTTTTTGGGGTTTTCCGCATCAGTTGGTATCAGAGCCCGGCTCTAAATCAGTTGGCTCTAAATCAGAAAAAAAATAAAAAATAATATGTCTTCAAAAGACAAAGGTGCTGCTCAGGAGGGAGCTGTTGACATGTCCTTCATGATCAATGCTATGCAACAACAATTTGAGCACATGAATACCAGATTTGATGATATGAGAGATAGAATGGAGGAGCAAGCTAATACAATAGCAGAGTTGCAAAGGAGGCACGAAGAATATGAGGCTTCTAAAGCTAGAAGGCAATTGAGACGTGCCTATGACCATGAATATGATGATTCTGTGCCATCATCAGAGGGTGAAAGTGATGGAGAGAAGTATCCGGCTAATGGAGTAGCTCTCATCACAAGGCAAGCATTGAATGTGCAAGTGAAAGAAGAAAATGAGGGGCAACGAGGTAACATCTTTCAGACGAGATGTCTCATCAAAGATAAAGTATGCAGTATGATTATTGATGGTGGAAGTTGCACTAATCTTGCTAGCACAACTATGGTTGAGAAGCTGAATTTACCTACTATGAAGCATCCTAAACCATATAAGCTTCAATGGATGAATGAGAATGGTGAAGTTAAGGTAGATAAGCAAGTGCTCGTGTCATTTTCTATTGGAAGGTACCGTGATGAAGTTTTATGTGATGTTGTACCTATGCAAGCAGGCCATATTCTATTAGGAAGGCCATGGCAGTTTGATAGGCGAGTTATGCATGATGGCTTCAAGAACCGATATTCCTTTGTAATGAATGATAAACCCGTCACTCTTGTACCATTATCACCTCAACAAGCTTATGAGGATCAATTAAGGATAAAAACTGAGAGTGAACAGAAAAGAGAGATGGAAAAAAGAGAAAACAGAGGAGAAACCGTGAGAACACAAGAGAAAGAGAAGAAAACAGAAAGCTCCTATGCAAAGAAAGTGATGTGCAAAGAGCAATTTTTGCCAAACAACCTATGATGATACTTTTGTATAAAGTGGCTTATTTTAATACTAACAAGTTTGAGCCATTTTTGCCTAGTGTTGTTGTTGTTCTATTGCAGGAATTTGAAGGTGTATTCCATGACAATGACCCAACTGGATTGCCACCCAAGAGAGGAATTGAGTATCAAATTGATTTCATCCTTGGTGCATCCATCCAAAATCGACCAGCATATAAGAGTAATCCTAAGGAGACAAAGGAGCATAAAAGACAGGTTGAAGAACTTATTTTCAAAGGATATGTAAGGCAAAGCATGAGTCATTGTGTAGTTCCTATCCTACTTGTACGAGGAAAGTTGAACAGAAGGCATGCCAAGTGGATCAAATTCATTCAGACCTTTCCCTACGTCATCAAGTATAAACAAGGTGATGATTCGAGGACGAATCTTTTTGAGGAAAGGGGGAATGATGAGAACTGTAGACATGAAGGGTGGAAGGCTTCAATGGATGCAAGAGGTCCATTGCACATTCCAGAAGGCCCAATAACACAAGCTAGGGCCAGAAAGATTAAAGAAGTACTGAATGGGCTGATTCAGGATGCTCAGGCCAACCCAGCTTCAAATGGTGCGAATTTAAACTTGGAAGAGAGTCCAGGCCTTATTAATATCATTAGAGTAATTAAAGTGTTAGGACTAATAATAGTAGTCACTCCAAATTAGGAGTTTATTTTCCATGTAAGAATTTGTACCTAGATAGGAATTCTGCCTAAATAAGGAATTGTCCTAACTAGGAATTTATGCCTCTTTAGGATTGCTATCTTAGCCTATAAATAGGCACCCCTTGTAAGCTTTGGAAATCAGACAATCAAGAAATCAGACAACTTTCAGTGAAATAGAAAGCAAGGGTTTCTCCTTCGGTTCTTTTGAGAACTAAAGAACTTATCAAGAGGTTTTCTTCTTGTGGCGTTCAAACCGACTTATCACTCCCAATTCCTTCCTCTTCTGGAGTGTGGCGTCCATATCCATCTTGAATACCCTAGGTTCGTGTTCCTTCGAATTTTGGGTCTAGGGTTTGTGTTATTAAACCCTGATTTAGCTTTCCTGGTTGTTCTTTGATTCATTGTGTGCGTTGGGTCCCTAAGCCACGTCTTTTTGGGGTTTTCCGCATCAATTTTCAGCTTAATCACTCATTAATGTGTGCTTCTCTTCATTTCCTTCTAACAAGGCTGGACGTTTTGTTGTAATCACTCATTCTCACTTGATTATGTTGAAAATACCTTGTGTACAAACACTAAGCACTCTATTCTTGTTAACAAGCACATCAACACTTAGGAAACCATTTAATTTTATTAAACAACGAGTATCTAGTGATCATTAGCATTTCTTACAAGTAATTTCTGCTTAATCACTCATTAACGTGTTCTCTTCATTTCCTTCTAACAAGGCTAATCACTGATTTTCACTTGATTTTGTTGAAAATACCTTGTGTAGACACAATAAGCACTTTATTCATGTTAACAAGCACAACTACACTTACTTGGAATTAGGAAACCGTTCAATTTCATTAAACAACGAGTATCTAATGATCATTAGCTTTTCTTACAAGTATTTTCAGCTTAATCACTCATTAATTTGTGCTTCTCTTGATTTCCTTCTAACAAGGTTGGACTTTTTGTTGTAATGACTCATTCTCACTTGTTTAAGTTGAAAATACCTTGCGTACAAACAATAAGGACACTATTCATGTTAACAAGCACATCTACACTACCTTGGAATTAGGAAACCATTAAATTTCCTTAAACAACGAGTATCTAATGATTATTAGCTTTTCCTACAAGTATTTTCAGCTTAATCACTCATTAATGTGTGCTTCTCTCGATTTCCTTCTAACAAGGCTGGACGTTTTGTTGTAATCACTCATTCTCACATGATTATGTTGAAAACACCTTGTGTACAAACACTAAGCACCCTATTCTTGTTAACAAGTACATCTACACTTCATAGGAATTAAGAAACCATTCAATTTCACTAAACAACGAGTATCTAATGACCATTAGCAATTCTTACAAGTATTTTCGGCTTAATCACTCATTAATGTGTGCTTCTCATGATTTCCATCTAACAAGGATGGACCTTATGTAGTAATCACTGATTCTCACTTGATTATTTTGAAAACACCTTGTGTACAAACACTAAGCACTCTATTCTTGTTAACAAGCATATCTACACTTCATAGGAATTAGGAAACCATTCAATTTCACTAAACAACGAGTATCTAATGACCATTAGCAATTCTTACAAGTATTTTCGGCTTGATCACTCATTAATGTGTGCTTCTCTTGATTTCCATCTAACAAGGATGGACCTTATGTAGTAATCACTGATTCTCACTTGATTATGTTGAAAATACCTTGTGTACCAACCCAAAGCACTCTATTCTTGTTAACAAGCACATGTACACATCCTAGGAATTAGGAAACCTTTCAATTTCATTAAACAACGAGTATCTAATGATCATTAGCATTTGTAACATGTATTTTCAGCTTAATCACTCATTAATGTGTGCTTCTCTTGATTTCCTTCTAACAGGGCTGGACTTTATCTGGTAATCAATGATTCTCACTTGATTTTGTTGAAAACACCTTGTGTACAAACACTAAGCACTCTATTCTTGTTAACAAGCACATCTACACTTCCAAGGAATTAGGAAACCATTGAATTTCATTAGACAACGAGTTTCTAATGATCATTAGCATTTGTTACAAGTATTTTCAGCTTAATCACTTAATAATGTGTGCTCCTCTTGATTTCCTTCTAACAAGGCTGGTCTTTTTGTTGTAATCACTCATTCTCAGTTGTTTACGTTGAAAATACCTTGCGTACAAACAATAAGGACACTATTCATGTTATCAAGCACATCTACACTACCTTGGAATTAGGAAACCATTCAATTTCATTAAACAACGAGTATCTAATCATCATTAGCATTTGTTACAAGCATTTTCAGCTTAATCACTTATTAATGTGTGCTTCTCTTGATTTCCTTCTAACAAGGCTGGATCTTTTGTTGTAATCACTGATTCTCACTTGATTATGTTGAAAACACCTTGTGTACAAACACCAAGCACTCAATTCTTGCTAACAAGCACATCTACACTTCCTAGTAATTAGGAAACCTTTCAATTTCATTAAACAACGACTATGTAATGATAATTAGCATTTGTCACAAGTATTTTCAGCTTAGTCACTCATTAATGTGTGCTTCTCTTGATTTCCTTCTAACAAGGCGGGACTTCTTGTTGTAATCACCCATTCTCACTTGATTATGTTGAAAATACCTTGTGTACAAACACTAAGCACTCTATTCCTGTTAACAAGCGCATCTACACTTCCTAGGAATTAGGAAACCATTCAATTTTTTTAAACAACGAGTATCTAATGATCATTAGCATTATTTACAAGTATTTTCAGCTTAATCACTCATTAATGTGTGCTTCTCCTGATTTCCTTCTAACAAGGCTGGGCTTTTTGCTGTAATCACTCATTCTCACTTACTTATGTTGAAAATACCTTGCGTACAAACAATAAGGACGCTATTCATGTTAACAAGCACATCTACACTACCTTGGAATTTGGAAACCATTCAATTTCATTAGACAACGAGTATCTAATGATCATTAGCATTTGTTACAAGCATTTTCAGCTTAATCACACATTAATGTCTGCTTCTCTTTATTTCCTTCTAACAAGGCTGGACTTTTTGTTGTAATGACTCATTCTCACTTGTTTATGTTGAAAATACCGTGCGTACAAAAAATAAGGACTCTATTCATGTTAACAAGCACATCTACACTACCTTGGAATTAGGAAACCATTAAATTTCTTTAAACAACGAGTATCTAATGATCATTAGCATTTGTTACAAATATGTTCGGCTTAATCCCTCATTAATGTGTGCTTCTCTTGATTTCCTTCTAACAAGGCTGGACGTTTTGTTGTAATCACTCATTCTCACTTGATATGAGCACTTGCTTATTTACCTTGACTTCACCGCTGTCATTCAGCCATTGAAGCTTATATGGCCTAGGATGGTTCATAGTAGGTAAATCCAACTTCTCAACCATAGTTGTGCTAGCAACATTAGTGCAACTCCCACCATCAATAATCATACTACATACCTTATCTTTGATGAGACACCTCGTCTGAAAGATGTTATCTCGTTGCACCTCATTTTCTTCCTTTGCTTGCACATTCAATGCTCGCCTTGTAACAAGAGCTACTCCATTAACTGGATACTCCTCTCCATCACTTTCACCCTCTGATGATGGCATAGAATCATCATCTGATTCACTTTCAGTTTCAACTTCACCATTACTTCTCAAGATCATTGCATGCTTATTTGGACATCGAGATGCAATGTGACCCCTGCCCAAACACTTAAAACATTTAACATCTCTATTTCTACTTGGTTGGGGGTCAGAATTACCTGCCTCCTTGCTAGAACCCACATTCTTGTACTTGGATAGCTCGGCTTTGGACTTGTAGTTGGTCATCTCGTCCCTTTTATTCCAATTTGGCTTCCAAGATGAGGTAGATCCTGAGTTCTGCCCAAACCGTGTGGAACCCTTTCGTTTGAGTTGCCTTTCAACTTTCATGGCCATGTGTACCATGTCTTCTAATTCCACATAGTGTTGCAATTCAACCACGTTTGCTATGTCCCCATTTAGCCCTTGCAGAAATTGAGCCATGGTTGCTTCTCTATCTTCTTCTACATTCGCCCGAATCATGGTAATCTCCATCTCCTTGTGGTAATCCTCCACACTTTTGGTGCCCTGAGTGAGCCCTTGCAGCCTTTGGTACAGCTCCCTGTAATAGTGATTAGGGACAAACCTCCTCCTCATGATAGCCTTCATCTCCTCCCATGTATCAATAGGCCGCTCACGATTCCTTCTCCTAGTCAAAACAAGTTGATCCCACCAAATAATAGCATAATCAGTGAATTCAACTGCAGCAAGTTTTACCTTTTTCTCCTCGGAATAGTTGTGGCAATCAAAAACCAACTCAACCTTCTTCTCCCATTCTAGGTATGCATCAGGATCATTCTTACCTTGGAATGGAGGAAGTGTCATTTTAATACTGCCCAAATTATGGTCATAGGTGCCTTGCCTCCCAAATTCTCTTTGATCCCTTCTATTGTTAGCAGTTCAGACCGCAGTAGTTTGATCATCAATTTCATCATCTTCTACATCATCTTCATGGTCATAGGCACGTCTCAACTGCCTTTTTGCTTTAGGAGCCTCATACTCCCCATGCTATAGTATTAGATTGCTCGTTGTTTAATGAAATTGAATGGTTTCCTAATTCCTGGGAAGTGTAGATGTGCTTGTTATCAAGAATAGAGTGCTTTCTGTTTGTACACAAGGTATTTTCAGCATAATCAAGTGAGCATCAGTGATTACAACAAAAAGTCCAGCCTTGATATAAGGAAATAAAGAGAAGCACACATTAATGAGTGATTAACCTGATAATACTTGTAAGTAATGCTAATGATCATTAGATACCCGTTGTTTAATCAAATTCAATGGTTTCCTAATTCCTGGGAAGTGTAGATGTGCTTGTTATCAAAATAGAGTGCTTTGTGTTTGTACACAAGGTATTTTCAACATAATCAAGTGCGAATCAGTGATTACAACAAAAAGTCCAGCCTTGATATAAGGAAATGAAGTGAAGCACACATTAATGAGTGATTAAGCTGAAAATACTTGTAACAAATGCTAATGATCATTAGATACTCGTTGGTTAATGAAATTGAATGGTTTCCCAATTCCTAGGAAGCATAGATCTGCTTGTTAAAAAGAATAGAGTCCTTAGTGTTTGGACACAAGGTATTTTCAACATAATGAAGTGAGGATGAGTGACTACAACAAAAAGTCCAGCCTTGTTAGAAGGAAACCAAGAGAAGCATAGATTAATGAGTGATTAAGCTGAAAATACTTGTAGGAAATGCTAATGATCATTAGATACTCGTTGTTTAATGAAATTGAATGGTTTCCTAATTCCTGGAAGTGTAGATGAGCTTGTTAACAAGAATAGAGTGCTGTGTGTTTGTACACAATGTATTTTCAATATAATCAAGTGAGACTGAGTGATTACAACAAAAGGTCCAGCCTTGTTAGAAGGAAATCAAGAGAAGCACACGTTAATGAGTGATTAAGCTGAAAATACTTGTAGGAAATGCTAATGATCGTTAGATACTCGTTGTTTAATGAAATTGAATGGTTTCCTCATTCCTGGGAAGTGTAGATGTGCTTGTTATCAAGAATAGAGTGCTTTCTGTTTGTACACAAGGTATTTTCAACATAATCAAGTGAGCATCAGTGATTACAACAAAAAGTCCAGCCTTGATATAAGGAAATCAAGAGAAGCACACATTAATGAGTGATTAAGCTGATAATACTTGTAAGTAATGCTAATGATCATTAGATACCGTTGTTTAATTCAAATTCAATGGTTTCCTAATTCCTGGGAAGTGTTGATGTGCCTGTTATCGAGAATAAAGTGCTTTCTGTTTGTACACAAGGTATTTTCAACATAATCAAGTGAGAATGAGTGATTACAACAAAAAGGTCCAGCCTTGTTAGAAGGAAATCAAGAGAAGCACACATTAATGAGTGATTAAGCTGAAAATACTTGTAGGAAATGCTAATGATCGTTAGATACTCGTTGTTTAATGAAATTGAATGGTTTCCTAATTCCTGGGAAGTGTAGATGAGCTTGTTAACAAGAATAGAGTGCTTTGCGTTAGTACACAAGGCATTTTCAACATAATCAAGTGAGAATGAGTGATTAAAACAAAGGTCAGCTTGTTAGAAAGGAATCAAGAGAAGCACACGTTAATGAGTGATTAAGCTGAAAATACTTGAAAGAAAAGCTAATGTTCATTAAATACTCGTTGTTTAATGAAATTGAATAGTTTCCTAATTTTCTAGAAGTGTAGATGGGCTTGTTAACAAGAATAGAGTGCTTAGTGTTTGTACACAATGTTTTTCAACGTAATCAAGTGAGAATCAGTAAATACAACAAAAGGTCCAGCCTTGTCAGACGGGAAATCAACAGAAGCACACATTATGAGTGGATTAAGCTGAAAATACTTGTAGGAAATGCTAATGATCGTTAGATACTTGTGTTTAATGAAATTGAATGGTTTCCTAATTCCTGGAAGTGTAGATGAGCTTGTTAACAAGAATAGAGTGCTTTGTGTTTTNCAAAGTATTTTCGCTTCATCACTCATTAATGTGTGCTTCTCTTGATTTCCTTCTAACAAGGCTGGACCTTTTGTTTTAATCACTGATTCTCACTTGATTATGTTGAAAATACCTTGTGTACAAACACAAAGCACTCTATTCTTGTTAACAAGCCCATCAACACTTCCTAGGAGTTAGGAAACCATTCAATTTCATTAGACATCGAGTATCTAATGATCATTAGCATTTGTTACAAGTATTTTCAGCTTAATCACTCATTAATGTGTGCTTCTCTTGATTTCCTTCTAACAATGCTGGACTATTGTCGGAATCACTCATTGTCAGTTGTTTACGTTGAAAACACCTTGCGTACAAACAATAAGGACACTTTTCATGTTAACAAGCACATCTACACTACCTTGGAATTAGGAAACCATTCAATTTCATTAAACAACGAGTATCTAATGATGATTAGCATTTGTTACAAGTATTTTCAGCTTAATCACTCAGTAATGTGTGCTTCTCTTGATTTCCTTCTAACAAGGCTGGACTTGTTGTAATCACTCATTCTCACTTGATTATGTTGAAAATACCTTGTGTACAAACACGAAGCACTCTATTCTTGTGAACAAGCACATCTATTCTTCCTAGGAATTAGGAAACCATTCAATTTCATTAAACAACGACTATCTAATGACCATTAGCATTTCTTACAAGTATTTTCAGCTTAATCACTCATTAATGTGTGCTTCTCTTGATTTCCCACTAACAAGGCCGGACCTTTTGTTGTAATCACTGATTCTCCCTTGATTATGTTGAAAATACCTTGTGTACAAACACAAAGCACTCTATTCTTGTTAACAAGCCCATCTACACTTCCTAGGAGTTAGGAAACCATTCAATTTCATTAGACATCGAGTATCTAATGATCTTTAGCATTTGTTACAAGTATTTTCAGCTTAATCACTCATTAA
Source organism: Bruguiera gymnorhiza (assembly GCA_020883675.1). Classification (NCBI taxonomy): domain Eukaryota; kingdom Viridiplantae; phylum Streptophyta; class Magnoliopsida; order Malpighiales; family Rhizophoraceae; genus Bruguiera; species Bruguiera gymnorhiza. The sequence goes on along the minus strand of JAIRCJ010000094.1, from coordinate 914,331 downwards.
TGTGTGCTTCTCTTGATTTCCTTCTAACAAGGCTGGACTTTTTGTTGTAATCACTCATTCTCACTTGTTTATGTTGAAAATACCTTGCGTACAAACAATAGGGACACTATTCATGTTAACGAGCACAACTACACTCCCTTGGAATTAGGAAACCATTCAATTTTATTAAACAACGACTATCTAATGATCTTTAGCATTTGTTACGAGTATTTTCAGCTTAATCACTCATTAAAGTGTCCTTCTCTTGATTTCCTTCTAACAAGGCTGGACTTTTGATGCGGAAAACCCCAAAAAGACGTGGCTTAGGGACCCAACGCACACAATGAATCAAAGAACAACCAGGAAAGCTAAATCAGGGTTTAATAACACAAACCCTAGACCCAAAATTCTAAGGAACACGAACCTAGGGTATCCAAGATGGATATGGACGCCACACTCCAGAAGAGGAAGGAATTGGGAGTGATAAGTCGGTTTGAACGCCACAAGAAGAAAACCTCTTGATAAGTTCTTTAGTTCTCAAAAGAACCGAAGGAGAAACCCTTGCTTTCTATTTCACTGAAAGTTGTCTTATATCTTGATTGTCTACGGTTCTCATCATTCCCCCTTTCCTCAAAATGATTCGTCCTCGAATCATCACCTTGTTTATACTTGATGACATAGGGAAAGGTCTGAATGAATTTGATCCACTTGGCATGCCTTCTGTTCAACTTTCCTCGTACAAGTAGGATAGGAACTGCACAATGACTCATGCTTTCCCTCACATATCCTTTGAAAATAAGTTCTTCAACCTGTCTTTTATGCTCCTTTGTCTCCTCAAGATTACTCTTATATGCTGACCGGTTTGGCATGGATGCACCAGGGATGAAAACAATTTGATTCTTAATTCCTCTCTTAGGTAGCAATCCACTTGGGACATCATCATGGAATTCATCTTCAAATTCCTGCAATAGAACAACAATAGTACTAGGCAAAGATGGTTCAAGTTTGTTAGTGTTAAAATAAGTCTCCTTGTACAAAAGTATGATCATAGGCTGTTTGGCACAGAATGCTCTTTTTACATCACTCTCTTTTGCATAGAAACTTTCTGTTTCTTCTCTTTCTCCTGTGTTCTCACGTGTTCTCCTCTCTTTTCTCTTTTTTCAATCTCTCTTTTCTGTTCACTCTCTTTTTAATCCTTAGTTGATCCTCATAAGCTTGTTGAGGTGATAATGGTACAAGAGTGATGGGTTTATCATTCATTACAAAGGAATATCGATTCTTGAATCCATCGTGCATAACTCGTCTGTCAAACTGCCAAGGCCTTCCAAATAGAATATGGCCTGCTTGCATAGGTACAACATCACATAAAACTTCATCGTGATACCTTCCAATAGAAAATGACACGAGCACTTGCATATCTACTTTAACTTCACCACTCTCATTCAACCATTGAAACTTATATGGTTTAGGATGCTTCATAGTAGGTAAATTTAACTTCTCAACCATAGTTGTGCTAGCAACATTAGTGCAACTCCCACCATCAATAATCATACTACATACCTTATCTTTGATGAGACATCTCGTTTGAAAGATGTTATCTCGTTGCCCCTCATTTTGTTCTTTCACTTGCACATTCAATGCTCGCCTTGTGATGAGAGCTACTCCATTAGCCGGATACTTCTCTCCATCACTTTCACCCTCTGATGATGGCACAGAATCATCATCTTCGTGGTCATAGGCACGTCTCAATTGCCTTCTAGCTTTAGAAGCCTCATATTCTTCGTGCCTCCTTTGCAACTCTGCTATTGTATTAGCTTGCTCCTCCATTCTATCTCTCATATCGTCAAATCTGGTATTCATGTGCTCAAATTGTTGTTGCATAGCATTGATCATGAAGGACATGTCAACAGCTCCCTCCTGAGCAGCACCTCTGTGTTTTGAAGTCATATTTTTTTTTTTTTTCTGATTTAGAGCCAACTGATTTAGAGCCGGGCTCTGATACCAACTGATGCGGAAAACCCCAAAAAGACGTGGCTTAGGGACCCAACGCACACAATGAATCAAAGAACAACCAGGAAAGCTAAATCAGGGTTTAATAACACAAACCCTAGACCCAAAATTCTAAGGAACACGAACCTAGGGTATCCAAGATGGATATGGACGCCACACTCCAGAAGAGGAAGGAATTGGGAGTGATAAGTCGGTTTGAACGCCACAAGAAGAAAACCTCTTGATAAGTTCTTTAGTTCTCAAAAGAACCGAAGGAGAAACCCTTGCTTTCTATTTCACTGAAAGTTGTCTTATATCTTGATTGTCTACGGTTCTCATCACCCCAAAAAGACGTGGCTTAGGGACCCAACGCACACAATGAATCAAAGAACAACCAGGAAAGCTAAATCAGAGTTAATAACACAAACCCTAGACCCAATATTCGAAGGAACACAAACTTAGGGTATTCAAGAAGGATATGGACGCCACACTCCAGAAAAGAAAGGGATTGGGAGTGATAAGTCGATTTGAACGCCACAAGAAGGATAACCTCTTGATAAGTTCTTTAGTTCTTAAAAGAACCAAGGGAGAAACCCTTGCTTTCTATTTCACTGAAAGTTGTCTGATTTCTTGATTGTCTACGGTTCTCATCAACTTTTTGTTGTAATCACTCATTCTCACTCGATTATGTTGAAACTACCATTCAACTTCGTTAAACAACGAGTATCTAATGATCATTACCATTTCTTACAAGTATTTTCAGCTTAATCACTCACTAACGTGTGCTTCACTTGATTTCTTTCTGGGAAGGCTCGACTCTTTGTTGTTATCACTCATTCTCTCCCGATTATGTTGAAAATACCTTGTGTTCAAACAACAAGCACTCTATTCTTGTTAACAAGCACAACTACACTTCCTTGGAATTAGGAAACCATTGAATTTCATTAAACTACGAGTATCTAACGATCATTAGCATTTCCTACAAGTATTTTCAGCTTAATCACTCAGTAATGTGTGCTTCTCTTGATTTCCTTCTAACAAGGCTGGACTTGTTGTAATCACTCATTCTCACTTGATTATGTTGAAAATACCTTGTGTACAAACACGAAGCACTCTATTCTTGTGAACAAGCACATCTATTCTTCCTAGGAATTAGGAAACCATTCAATTTCATTAAACAACGACTATCTAATGACCATTAGCATTTCTTACAAGTATTTTCAGCTTAATCACTCATTAATGTGTGCTTCTCTTGATTTCCCACTAACAAGGCCGGACCTTTTGTTGTAATCACTGATTCTCCCTTGATTATGTTGAAAATACCTTGTGTACAAACACAAAGCACTCTATTCTTGTTAACAAGCCCATCTACACTTCCTAGGAGTTAGGAAACCATTCAATTTCATTAGACATCGAGTATCTAATGATCTTTAGCATTTGTTACAAGTATTTTCAGCTTAATCACTCATTAATGTGTGCTTCTCTTGATTTCCTTCTAACAAGGCTGGACTTTTTGTTGTAATCACTCATTCTCACTTGTTTATGTTGAAAATACCTTGCGTACAAACAATAGGGACACTATTCATGTTAACGAGCACAACTACACTCCCTTGGAATTAGGAAACCATTCAATTTTATTAAACAACGACTATCTAATGATCTTTAGCATTTGTTACGAGTATTTTCAGCTTAATCACTCATTAAAGTGTCCTTCTCTTGATTTCCTTCTAACAAGGCTGGACTTTTGATGCGGAAAACCCCAAAAAGACGTGGCTTAGGGACCCAACGCACACAATGAATCAAAGAACAACCAGGAAAGCTAAATCAGGGTTTAATAACACAAACCCTAGACCCAAAATTCTAAGGAACACGAACCTAGGGTATCCAAGATGGATATGGACGCCACACTCCAGAAGAGGAAGGAATTGGGAGTGATAAGTCGGTTTGAACGCCACAAGAAGAAAACCTCTTGATAAGTTCTTTAGTTCTCAAAAGAACCGAAGGAGAAACCCTTGCTTTCTATTTCACTGAAAGTTGTCTTATATCTTGATTGTCTACGGTTCTCATCATTCCCCCTTTCCTCAAAATGATTCGTCCTCGAATCATCACCTTGTTTATACTTGATGACATAGGGAAAGGTCTGAATGAATTTGATCCACTTGGCATGCCTTCTGTTCAACTTTCCTCGTACAAGTAGGATAGGAACTGCACAATGACTCATGCTTTCCCTCACATATCCTTTGAAAATAAGTTCTTCAACCTGTCTTTTATGCTCCTTTGTCTCCTCAAGATTACTCTTATATGCTGACCGGTTTGGCATGGATGCACCAGGGATGAAAACAATTTGATTCTTAATTCCTCTCTTAGGTAGCAATCCACTTGGGACATCATCATGGAATTCATCTTCAAATTCCTGCAATAGAACAACAATAGTACTAGGCAAAGATGGTTCAAGTTTGTTAGTGTTAAAATAAGTCTCCTTGTACAAAAGTATGATCATAGGCTGTTTGGCACAGAATGCTCTTTTTACATCACTCTCTTTTGCATAGAAACTTTCTGTTTTCTTCTCTTTCTCCTGTGTTCTCACGTGTTCTCCTCTCTTTTCTCTTTTTTCAATCTCTCTTTTCTGTTCACTCTCTTTTTTAATCCTTAGTTGATCCTCATAAGCTTGTTGAGGTGATAATGGTACAAGAGTGATGGTTTATCATTCATTACAAAGGAATATCGATTCTTGAATCCATCGTGCATAACTCGTCTGTCAAACTGCCAAGGCCTTCCAAATAGAATATGGCCTGCTTGCATAGGTACAACATCACATAAAACTTCATCGTGATACCTTCCAATAGAAAATGACACGAGCACTTGCATATCTACTTTAACTTCACCACTCTCATTCAACCATTGAAACTTATATGGTTTAGGATGCTTCATAGTAGGTAAATTTAACTTCTCAACCATAGTTGTGCTAGCAACATTAGTGCAACTCCCACCATCAATAATCATACTACATACCTTATCTTTGATGAGACATCTCGTTTGAAAGATGTTATCTCGTTGCCCTCATTTTGTTCTTTCACTTGCACATTCAATGCTCGCCTTGTGATGAGAGCTACTCCATTAGCCGGATACTTCTCTCCATCACTTTCACCCTCTGATGATGGCACAGAATCATCATCTTCGTGGTCATAGGCACGTCTCAATTGCCTTCTAGCTTTAGAAGCCTCATATTCTTCGTGCCTCCTTTGCAACTCTGCTATTGTATTAGCTTGCTCCTCCATTCTATCTCTCATATCGTCAAATCTGGTATTCATGTGCTCAAATTGTTGTTGCATAGCATTGATCATGAAGGACATGTCAACAGCTCCCTCCTGAGCAGCACCTCTGTGTTTTGAAGTCATATTTTTTTTTTTTTTCTGATTTAGAGCCAACTGATTTAGAGCCGGGCTCTGATACCAACTGATGCGGAAAACCCCAAAAAGACGTGGCTTAGGGACCCAACGCACACAATGAATCAAAGAACAACCAGGAAAGCTAAATCAGGGTTTAATAACACAAACCCTAGACCCAAAATTCTAAGGAACACGAACCTAGGGTATCCAAGATGGATATGGACGCCACACTCCAGAAGAGGAAGGAATTGGGAGTGATAAGTCGGTTTGAACGCCACAAGAAGAAAACCTCTTGATAAGTTCTTTAGTTCTCAAAAGAACCGAAGGAGAAACCCTTGCTTCTATTTCACTGAAAGTTGTCTTATTCAAAAAGACGTGGCTTAGGGACCAACACACACAATGAATCAAGAGCAACCAGGAAAGCTAAATCAGAGTTTAATAACACAAACCCCTAGACCCAATATTCGAAGGAACACGAACCTAGGGTATTTAAGAAGGATATGACGCCACACTCCAGAAAAGGAAGGAATTGGGAGTGATAAGTCGATTTGAACGCCACAAGGAAGAAATACCTCTTGATAAGTTCTTTAGTTCTTTAAAGAACCGGGGAGAAAAGCCCTTGCTTTCTATTTCACTGAAAGTTGTCTGATTTCTGATTGTCTGATTTCCAAAGCTTACAAGGGGTGCCTATTTATAGCTAAGAGCAATCCTAAAGAGGTAAATTCCTAGTTAGGACAATTCCTTATTTAGGCGGAATTCCTATCTAGTACAAATTCTTATATGGAAAATAAACTCCTAATTTGGAGTTACTACTATTATTAGTCCTAACACTTAATTACTCTAATGATATTAATAAGGCCTGGACTCTCTTCCAAGTTTAAATTCGCACCATTTGAAGTTGGGTTGGCCTGAGCATCATGAATCAGCCCATTTAGTACTTCTTTAATCTTTTTGGCTCTAACTTGTTATTGGGCCTTCTGGAATGGCAATGGACCTCTTGTATCCATTGAAACCTTCCACCCTTCATCTCTAGGATTCTCATCATTCCCCCTTTCCTCGAATGGATTCGTCCTCGAATCATCACCTTGTTTATACTTGATGATGTAAGAAAGGTCTGAATGAATTTGATCCACTTGGTATGTCTTTGTTCAACTTTCCTTGTACAAGGAGGACAGGAACTGCACAGGACTCATGCTTTCCCTTACATGCCCTTTTGAAATATGTTGCTCAACCTGCCTTTGAAACTGCCTTGTCTCCTTTAGGTTACTCTTATATGTTGGCCGATTTTGGATGGATGCACCAGGGATGAAATCAATTTGATACTCAATTCCTTTCTTGGATGGCAATCCACTTAGGCCATTGTCATGGAATACACTTTCAAATTCCTGCAATAGAACAACAAGACTAGGCAAAGATGGCTCAAACTTGTTAGTGTTAAAAGAAGCCTTTTTGTACAAAAGTATGATCATAGGTTGTATAGCAAAAATTGCTCTTTTGGCATCACTTTCTTTTGCATAGAAACTTTCTGTTTTCTTCTCTTTCTCTTGTGTGCTCACGTTTTCTGCTCTCTTTCCTCTTTTTCAATCTCTCCTTTTTGTTCACTCTCATTCTTAATCCTCAATTGATCCTCATAAGCTTGTTGAGGTGATATATGGTACAAGAGTGACGGGTTTATCATTCATTACAAAGGAATATCGATTCTTGAATCCATCATGCATAACTCGCCTGTCAAACTGCCATGACCTTCCTAATAGAATATGGCCTGCTTGCATAGGTACAACATCACATAAAACTTCATCACAGTACCTTCCAATAGAAAATGACACGAGCACTTGCTTATCTACCTTAACTTCACCATTCTCATTCAACCATTGAAGTTTATATGGTTTAGGATGCTTCATAGTAGGTAAATTCAGCTTCTCAACCATAGTTGTGCTAGCAAGATTAGTGCAACTTCCACCATCAATAATCATACTACATACCTTATCTTTGATGAGACATCTCGTCTGAAAGATGTTACCTCGTTGCCCCTCATTTTCTTCTTTCACTTGCACATTCAATGCTTGCCTTGTGATGAGAGCTACTCCATTAGCCAGATACTTCTGTCCATCACTTTCTGATGAGAATCCTAGAGATGAAGGGTGGAAGGTTTCAATGGATACAAGAGGTCCATTGCCCATTCCAGAAGGCCCAATAACACGAGTTAGAGCCAAAAAGATTAAAGAAGTACTAAATGGGCTGATTTAGGATGCTCAGCCAACCCAACTTCAAATGGTGCGAATTTAAACTTGGAAGAGAGTCCAGGCCTTATTAATATCATTAGAGTAATTAAAGTGTTAGGACTAATAATAGTAGTAACTCCAAATTAGGAGTTTATTTTCCATATAAGAATTTGTACCTAGATAGGAATTTCGCCTAAATAAGGAATTGTCCTAACTAGGAATTTATGCCTCTTTAGGATTGCTATCTTAGCCTATAAATAGGCACCCCTTGTAAGCTTTGGAAATCAGACAATCAAGAAATCAGACAACTTTCAGTGAAATAGAAAGCAAGGGTTTCTCCTTCGGTTCTTTTGAGAACTAAAGAACTTATCAAGAGGTTTTCTTCTTGTGGCGTTCAAACCGACTTATCACTCCCAATTCCTTCCTCTTCTGGAGTGTGGCGTCCATATCCATCTTGAATACCCTAGGTTCGTGTTCCTTCGAATTTTGGGTCTAGGGTTTGTGTTATTAAACCCTGATTTAGCTTTCCTGGTTGTTCTTTGATTCATTGTGTGCGTTGGGTCCCTAAGCCACGTCTTTTTGGGGTTTTCCGCATCAGTTGGTGTCAGAGCCCGGCTCTAAATCAGTTGGTTCTAAATAAAAAAAAAAAAAAAATAGTATGACTTTAAAACGCAAAGGTGCTACTCAGGAGGGAGCTGTTGACATGTCCTTCATGATCAAAGCTATGCAACAACAATTTGAGCACATGAATACCAGATTTGATGATATGAGAGAGATGATGGAGGAGCAAGCTAATACAATAGCAGAGTTGCAAAGGAGGCACGAAGAATATGAGGCTTCTAAAGCAAGAAGGCAATTGAGACTTGCCTATGACCACGAAGATGATGATTCTGTGCCATCATCAGAGGGTGAAAGTGATGGAGAGAAGTATCTGGCTAATGGAGTAGCTCTCACAAGGCAAGCATTGAATGTGCAAGTGAAAGAAGAAAATGAGGGCAACGAGGTAACATCTTTCAGACGAGATGTCTCATCAAAGATAAGGTATGTAGTATGATTATTGATGGTGGAAGTTGCACTAATCTTGCTAGCACAACTATGGTTGAGAAGCTGAATTTACCTACTATGAAGCATCCTAAACCATATAAACTTCAATGGTTGAATGAGAATGGTGAAGTTAAGGTAGATAAGCAAGTGCTCGTGTCATTTTCTATTGGAAGGTACTGTGATGAGTTTTATGTGATGTTGTACCTATGCAAGCAGGCCATATTCTATTAGGAAGGTCATGGCAGTTGACAGGCGAGTTATGCATGATGGATTCAAGAATCGATATTCCTTTGTAATGAATGAAAAAACCATCACTCTTGTACCATTATCACCTCAACAAGCTTATGAGGATCAATTGAGGATTAAGAATGAGAGTGAACAAAAAGGAGAGATTGAAAAAGAGGAAAGAGAGCAGAAAACGTGAGCACACAAGAGAAAGAGAAGAAAACAGAAAGTTTCTATGCAAAAGAAAGTGATGCCAAAAGGGCAATTTTTGCTATACAACCTATGATCATACTTTTGTACAAAAAGGCTTCTTTTAACACTAACAAGTTTGAGCCATCTTTGCCTAGTCTTGTTGTTCTATTGCAGGAATTTGAAAGTGTATCCATGACAATGGCCTAAGTGGATTGCCATCCAAGAAAGGAATTGAGTATCAAATTGATTTCATCCCTGGTGCATCCATCCAAAATCGGCCAACATATAAGAGTAACCTAAAGGAGACAAGGCAGTTTCAAAGGCAGGTTGAGCAACATATTTCAAAAGGGCATGTAAGGGAAAGCATGAGTCCTTGTGCAGTTCCTGTCCTCCTTGTACAAGGAAAGTTGAACAAAAGACATACCAAGTGGATCAAATTCATTCAGACCTTTCCTTACATCATCAAGTATAAACAAGGTGATGATTCGAGGACGAATCCATTCAAGGAAGGGGGAATGATGAGAATCCTAGAGATGAAGGGTGGAAGGTTTCAATGGATACAAGAGGTCCATTGCCCATTCCAGAAGGCCCAATAACACGAGTTAGAGCCAAAAAGATTAAAGAAGTACTAAATGGGCTGATTCAGGATGCTCAAGCCAACCCAACTTCAAATGGTGCGAATTTAAACTTGAAGAGAGTCCAGGCCTTATTAATATCATTAGAGTAATTAAAGTGTTAGGACTAATAATAGTAGTAACTCCAAATTAGGAGTTTATTTTCCATATAAGAATTTGTACCTAGATAGGAATTCCGCCTAAATAAGGAATTGTCCTAACTAGGAATTTATGCCTCTTTAGGATTGCTATCTTAGCCTATAAATAGGCACCCCTTGTAAGCTTTGGAAATCAGACAATCAAGAAATCAGACAACTTTCAGTGAAATAGAAAGCAAGGGTTTCTCCTTCGGTTCTTTTGAGAACTAAAGAACTTATCAAGAGGTTTTCTTCTTGTGGCGTTCAAACCGACTTATCACTCCCAATTCCTCCTCTTCTGGAGTGTGGCGTCCATATCCATCTTGAATACCCTAGGTTCGTGTTCCTTCGAATTTTGGGTCTAGGGTTTGTGTTATTAAACCCTGATTTAGCTTTCCTGGTTGTTCTTTGATTCATTGTGTGCGTTGGGTCCCTAAGCCACGTCTTTTTGGGGTTTTCCGCATCACTTTCACCCTCTGATGATGGCACAGAATCATCATCTTCGTGGTCATAGGCAAGTCTCAATTGCCTTCTTATATGGAAAATAAACTCCTAATTTGAGTGGCTACTATTATTAGTCCTAACACTTTAATTACTCTAATGATATTAATAAGGCCTGGACTCTCTTCCAATTTTAAATTCGCACCATTTGAAGCTGGGTTGGCCTGAGCGTCCTGAATCAGCCCATTTAGTGCTTCTTTAATCTTTCTGGCCCTAGCTCGTGTTATTGGCCTTGTGGAATGTGCAATGGACTTTTTGCATCCTTTGAAGACTTCCACCCTTCATCTCTACGGTTGTCATCATTAACCATCAAATACTTGTGAGAAATGCTAGAAATGATCAAGGACTCTTTGTTTAATGCAATTCTACATATTCCAAGTCCCAAGAGGGCATAGATGAGGTTGTTGCAGTGAATTTAGTGAGAGATTGTGTCATACAAGCTGTTTTCAAGATCTTTAAGTGTGAATGAGTCATTACGACGAAAAGTGGAGGCTAGTTAGGGAGAAATGAAGTGACGGTCTCATTTTAGAGTAATTAACCATCAAATACTTGTGAGACATGCTAGAAATGATCAAGGACTCTTTCTTTAATGCAATTCTACCTATTCTAAGTCCCAAGAGGGCATAGATGAGGTTGTTTCTGTCAATTTAGTGAATGATTGGGCCATACAAGCTGTTTGCAAGATCTTTAAGTGTGAATCAGCCATGACACGAAAAGTGGAGCCTTGTTAGGGAGAAATGAAGTGACGGTCTCATTTTTGAGTAATTAACCATCAAATACTTGTGAGAAATGCTAGAAATGATCAAGGACTCTTTGTTAATGCAATTCTTCTACAAATCCAAGTCCAAGAGGGCATAGATGAGGTTGTTGCTGTCAATTTTGTGAATGATTGGGCCATACAAGCTGTTTGCAAGATCTTTAAGTGTGAATCGGCCATTACAACGAAAAGTGGACCTTGTTAGGGAGAAATCAAGAGACGGTCTCATTTTTGAGTAATTAACTATGAAATACTTTGGAGAAGACTAGAAATCGTCAAATACTCTTTCTTTCATGCAATTCTACATATTCCAAGTCCCAAGACGACATAGATGAGGTTGTTGCAGTGAATTTAGTGAATGATTGAGTCATACAAGCAGTTTTCAAGATCTTTAAGTTTGAATGATTCATTACAACGGAAAGTGGAGCCTTGTTAGGAGAAATGAAGAGGCGGTCTCATTTTTTAGTAATGAACCGCCAAATACTTCTGAGAAATGCTAGAAATGATCAAGGAGTCTTTGTTTAATGCAATTCTACATATTCCAAGTCCCAAGAGGGCACAGATGAGGTTGTTGCTGTCAATTTAGTGAATGATTGGCCCATAATAGCTGTTTGCAAGAACATCAAGTGTGAATCAGCCATTACAACGAAAAGTGGAGCCTTGTTAGGGAGAAATGAAGTGATGGTCTCATTTTTGAGTAATTAACCATCAAATACTTGTGAGAAATGCTAGAAATGAGCAGGGACACTTTGTTTAATGCAATTCTACATATTCCAAGTCCAAGAGGGCATAGATGAGGTTGTTGCAGTGAATTTAGTGAATGATTCGGTCATACAAGCTGTTTCGAGATCTTTAAGTATGAATGAGTCATCACAACGAAAAGTGGAGCCTTCTTAGAGAAATGAAGTGATGGTCTCATTTTTGTGTAATTAACCATCAAATACTGTGAAAAATGGTAGAAATGATCAAGGACACTTTCTTTAATGCAATTCTACATATTCCAAGTCCCAAGAGGGCATAGATGAGGTTGTTGGAGAGAATTTAGTGAATGATTGGGTCATACAAGCTGTTTTCAAGATCTTTAAGTGTGAATGAGTCATTACGACGAAAAGTGGAGCCTAGTTGGGGAGAAATGAAGTGACGGTCTCATTTTTGAGTAATTAACCATCAAATACTTGTGAGAAATGCTAGAAATGATCAAGGACTCTTTGTTTAAGCAATTCTACATATTCCAAATCCCAAGAGGGCCTAGATGTGGTTGTTGCAGTGAATTTAGTGAATGATTGGGTCATACAAGCTGTTTTCAAGATCTTTAACTGTGAATGAGTCATTACAACGAAAAGTGGAGCCTTGTTAGGGAGAAATGATGTAACGGTCTCATTTTTTGTGTAATTCACCATCAAATTCTTGTGAGTAATGCTAGAAATGATCAAGCACTCTTTGTTTAATGCAATTCTACATATTCCAAGTCCCAAGTGGCATAGATGAGGTTGTTGCTGTCAATTTAGTGAATGATTGCGCCATACAAGCTGTTGCAAGATCTTTAAGTGTGAATCAGCCATTACAACGAAAAGTGGAGCCTTGTTAGGAGAAATGAGGTGACAGTCTCATTTTTGTGTAATTAACCATCAAATACTTGTGAGAAATGCTAGAAATGATCAAGGACTTTTTGTTTAATGCAATTCTACATATTCCAAGTCCCAAGAGGGCACAGATGAGGTTGTTGCTGTCAATTAGTGAATGATTCGGCATACAAGCTGTTTTCAAGATCTTTAAGTGTGAATGATTCATTACAACGGAAAGTGGAGCCTTGTTAGGGAGAAATGAAGTGACGGTCTCATTTTTGAGCAGTTAACCATCAAACACTTGTGAGAAATGCTAGAAATGATCAAGGACTCTTTGTTTAATGCAATTCTACAAATTCCATGTCCCAAGAGGGCATGAATGAGGTTGTTGCTGTCAATTTAGTGAATGATTGGGCCATACAAGCTGTTTTCAAGATCTTTAAGTGTGAATGAGTCATCACAACGAAAAGTGGAGCCTTGTTAGGGAGAAATGAAGTGACGNATCATTTTCTATCGGAAGGTACCGTGATGAAATTTTATGTGATGTTGTACCTATGCATGTGGGCCATATTCTTTTAGGAAGACCATGGCAATTTGATAGGCGTGTGTATGCATGATGACTTCAAGAACCGATATATCCTTTGTAATAAATGAAAAACCTGTCACTCTAGTACCATTATCGCCTCAACAAGCTTATATAGGATCAATTAAGGATAAAAAATGAGAGTGAACAGAAAAGAAAGATTGATAAAAAAGAAAGAGAGGAGAAACGTGATGACATAAGAGAAAGAAAAGAAAGAGAAAGTTTCTATGCAAAAAGGAGTGATGTCAAAAGAGCATTCTATGCCAACAACCTATGATCGTACTTCTGTACAAGGAGGCTTATTTTAACACTAACAAGTTTGACACATCTTGCCTAGTGTTGTTGCTTTATTGCAGGAATTTGAAGATGTATTCCCTAACAATATTCCGAGTGGACTACCACCTAATAGAGAAATTGAGCATCAAATTGATTTCATCCCAGGTGCATCCATCCCTAACCGGGCCAGCATATAAGAGTAATCCTGAGGAGACAAAGGAGCTTCAAGGCAGGTTGAGGAGCTTATTTCCAAAGGATATGTGAGGGAAAGCATGGAGTCCCTGTTGCTGTTCCTGTCCTACTTGTACCCAAGAAAGATGGGACTTGGAGGATGTGTGTTGATGTCGAGCAATCAACAAAATCACTATAAAGTATCATCATCCCATACTAGATTAGATGATATGTTGGATGAATTGCATGGTTTCGTGTGTCTTTTCTAAGATTGATTTGAAATGTGGATATCATCAGATTAGGATGAGAAGAGGGAGATGAGTGGAAAACAACTTTCAAAACTGAGTATGGTTTTATATGAATGCTTGTTTATGCCATTTGGTCTCACTAATGCACCCAAGCACTTTTATGCGACTAATGAATCATGTTTTGCATCCATTCATTGGTAAATATGTGGTTTGTGTATTTTGATGATATTTTGGTCTATAGTAAAACCCTAGAAGAGCATCTTGATCATTTACGTTCTATTGTAAGTGTTTTACGTTCTGAAAAAATTGTATGTTAACTTAAAGAAATGTTCCTTTTGTACTAATCAAATCACATTTCTTGGCTATGTTGTGAGTTCTAAAGGTGTTGAGGTTGACGAGGAAAAAGTTAAGGCAATTCGTGATTGGCCTACACCTAAGTCAATTAGTGATGTGCGTAGTTTTCATGGTCTAGCTAGTTTCTATAGACGCTTTGTTAAGGACTTTAGCACCATTGCTGCACCACTCACCGAGCTTATCAAAAGAACACGAGTTTTAGGTGGTGTAATGACCAAGACAGGCTTTTAATTGCATCAAGGAAAATTAAGTTCTGCAACCCCTACTTGCTTTACCTAACTTTGAAAAAGCTTTCGAGATTGAGTGGGATGCTTCAGGTATTGGCATTGGAGCTATTTTGATGCAGGAAAGGCACCCAATTGCTTACTTCAGTGAGAAGCTAAGTGGAGCAAGCCTTAATTATCCTACTTATGATAAAGAGATGTATGCAATTGGTACGGGCTTTGGAGACATTGGCAACATTACCTTTGGCCCAAGGAGTTTGTCATCCATACTGACCATGAATCGTTGAAGCACTTAAAGGGACAAGGAAAGTTGAACAAAAGACATGCCAAGTGGATTGAATTCATTGAGACCTTTCCCTACAACATCAAATATAAACAAGGTAAGGACAATGTGGTAGCTGATGCATTATCCTGTAGGTATGCCCTTATCTCTACACTTACTGCAAAACTTATTAGGATTTGAACATATTAAAGGTTTATATGTGAATGATCCGGACTTTGCTAACGTGTATGGAGCATATGAGAAGTTAGCCTTTGAGAAGTTTTATAGGCATAAGGGTTTCTTTATTTAGGGAAAATCGTTTATGCATGCCTATGAGTTCTTTAAGGGAGTTGGGTTGTAAGAGAAGCTCATGAGGGTGGTCTAATGGGTCATTTCGGAGTTAGTAAAACCCTAGATGTCTAAATGAACACTTCTTTTGGCCACGCATGAAATGAGATGTTGAGAGGATATGTGAGAAATGCATAACATGCAAACAGGCTAAATCTAGAGTTTTACCCTATGGCTTGTATACCCCTTTACCCATACCTAGCTATCCCTGGGTTGATTTATCCATGGACTTTGTATTGGGATTGCCATGAACAAAACGGGGTAAGGATTTTGTATTTGTTGTTGTTGATAGATTTTCAAAGATGGCACACTTCATCCCATGCCATAAAACTGATGATGCAAACAATGTGGCTGACTTGTTCTTTAGAGAAGTAGTGCGTTTGCATGGCATGCCACGGAGCATTGTTTCAGACCGAGATACAAAGTTCTTAAGCTACTTCTGGAAGACTTTGTGGGGTAAGTTAGGTACTAAGCTATTGTTTTCAACTACTTGTCATCCACAAACTAATGGGCAGACTGAGGTGGTTAATCGAACTCTTTCTACTCTTTTACGTGCTATTATTCGAACGAATTTGAAAACATGGGAAGATTGTTTACCACATGTCAAGTTTGCATATAATAGGAGCGTTCATTCTACTACTAGCTACTCTCCATTTGAAATTGTATATGGTTTTAATCCATTGACTCCTCTAGATTTGGTACCTATACCTGTCAATGAGTATGCCAACATTGATGGTGAACGCAAAGCTAACATGATAAAAAAATTGCATGAGAAGGTGCGACAACATATTGAAAAACGAACTGAGCAATACGCATCCCATGTCAACAAGGGACAAAAGAAGGTGGTGTTTGAACCTGGCGATTGGGTTTGGGTGCATATGCGCAAGGAACGATTCCCAGCTCAGAGGCGTTCAAAGCTACAACCTAGAGGAGATGGTCCCTTCCAAGTTCTAGCACGAATTAATGACAATGCTTATAAGTTAGACCTTCCTGGTGAGTATAATGTGAGTGCAACATTTAATGTTTCTGACCTTTCCCCTTTTGATGTAGGTGATGATTCGAGGGCGAATCCTTTTGAGGAGGGGGAATGATGAGAACCGTGGAGATGATGGGTGGAAGGCTTCAAAGGATGCAAAAAGTCCATCACACATTCAAGAAGGCCCAATAACACAAGCTAGAGCTTCAATTGATACAAGAGGTCCATTGCACATTCCAGAAGGCCCAATAACACGAGCTAGGGCCAAAAAGATTAAAGAAGCACTAAATGGGCTGATTTTAGACATTCAGGCCAACCAGACTTCAAATGGTGCAAATTCAAAGAGAGCCCAGGCCTAATTAATATAATTGGACTACTTAATGGGTCAAACTAAGTGATAGCATTCACTCCTAAATAAGAGTTCATTGTATGTGCTGGAATTAGCCCGAAATTCCTCCGAAATAGGGATTTCTCCTAAATAGGAATTTTGCCTCTTTAAGATTGCTATCTAAAGCCTATAAATAGGCACCCCTTATAAGCCTTGGAAATCAGACAACTTGGAGTGAAATAAAAAGCAAGGGTTTTTCACCCTCGGTTCTTTTAAGAACTAAAGAACTTATCAAGAGGTAATTCTTCTTGTGGCGTTCAAATCGACTTATCACTCCTAATTCCTTCCTTTCTGGAGGGTGGCGTCCATATCCATCTTGAATACCCTAGGGTTGTGTTCCTTCGAATATTGGGTCTAGGGTTTGTGTTATTAAACTCTGATTTAGCTTTCCTGGTTGTTCTTTGATTCATTGTGTGCGTTGGGTCCCTAAGCAACGTCTTTTTGGGGTTTTCCTTGTTAAGGAGAAATGAAGAGACGGTCTCATTTTTGAGTAATTAACCATCAAATAGTTGTCAAAAATGCTAGAAATCATCAAAGACACTTTGTTTAATGCAGTTCTACATATTCCAAGTCCCAAGAGCGCATAGATGAGGTTGTTGCAGTGAATTTTGTGAATGATTGGGTCATACAAGCTGCTTTCAAGATCTTTATCTGTCAATGAGTCATTACAACGAAAAGTGGAACCTTTTTAGGGAGAAATAAAGAGACGGTGTCATTTTTGAGTAATTAGCCATCAAATAATTGTGAGAAATGCTAGAAATCATTAAAGAGATTTTGTTTAATGCAATTCTACATATTCCAAGTCCCAAGAGGGCATAGATGAGGTTGTTGCAGTCAATTTAGTGAATGATTAGGCCATACAAGCTGCTTTCAAGATCTTTATGTGTGACTGAGTCATTACAACGAAAAGTCGACCCTTTTTAGGGAGAAAAGAGACGGTGTCATTTTTGAGTAATTAGCCCTCAAATACTTGTGAGAAATGCTAGAAATCATCAAAGACTCTTTATTTAATTCAATTCTACATATTCCAAGTCCCAAGAGGGCATAGATGAGGTTGTTGCAGTCAATTTAGTGAATGATTCGGTCATACAAGCTGTTTTCAAGATCTTTAAGTGTGAATGAGTCATTACAATGAAAAGTGGACCCTTGTGAGGGAGAAATGAAGAGACGGTCTCATTTTTGAGTAATTAACCATCAAATGCTTGTGTGAAATGCTAGAATCATCAAAGACCCTTTGTTTAATGCAATTCTACATATTCCAAGTCCCAAGAGATTATAGATGAGGTTGTTGCAGTGAATTTAGTGAATGATTCGGTCATACAAGCTGTTTTTAAGATCTTTAAGTGTGAATGAGTCATTACAATGAAAAGTGGACCCTTGTGAGGGAGAAATGAAGAGACGGTCTCATTTTTGAGTAATTAACCATCAAATGCTTGTGTGAAATGCTAGAAATCATCAAAGACCCTTTGTTTAATGCAATTCTACATATTCCAAGTCCCAAGAGATTATAGATGAGGTTGTTGCAGAGAATTTAGTGAATGATTCGGTCATACAAGCTGTTTTTAAGATCTTTAAGTGTGAATGAGTCATTACAATGAAAAGTGGAGCCTTGTTAGGAAGAAATGAAGAGACGGTCTCATTTTTGAGTAATTAACCATCAAATACTTGTGAGAAATGCTAGAAATCATCCAAGACTCTTTGTTTAATGCAATTCTACATATTCCAAGTCCCAAGAGGGCATAGATGAGGTTGTTGCAGTCAATTTAGTGAATGATTGGGTCATACAAGCTGTTTTCAAGATCTTTAAGTGTGAATGAGTCATTACAACGAAAAGTGGACCCTTGTGAGAGAGAAATGAAGAGACGGTGTCATTTTTGAGTAATTAGTCATCAAACACTTGTGAGAAATGCTAGAAATCATCAAAGACTCTTTGTTTAATTCAATTCTACATATTCCAAGTCCCAAGGGGCCATAGATGAGGTTGTTGCGGTGAATTTAGTGAATGATTTGGTCATACAAGCTGCTTTCAAGATCTTTATGTGTGAATTAGTCATTACAACGAAAAGTGAAGCCTTGTTAGGGAGAAATGAAGAGACGGTGTCATTTTTGAGTAATTAGCCATCAAATAGTTATGAGAAATGCTAGAAATCATCAAATACTCTTTGTTTAATTCAATTATACATATTCTAAGTCCCAAGAATGCATAGATGAGGTTGTTGCAGTCAATTTAGTGAATGATTGGGACATACAAGCTGTTTTCAAGATCTTTAAGTGTGAATGAGTGATTACAACAAAAAGTGGAGCCTTGTTCGGGAGAAATGAAGAAACGGTCTCATTTTTGAGTAATTAACCATCAAATACTTGTGAGAAATGCTAGAAATCATCAAAGACTCTTTGTTTAATGCAATTCTACATATTCCAAGTCCCAAGAGATTATAGATGAGGTTGTTGTGAATTTAGTGAATGATTTGGTCATACAAGCCGTTTTCAAGATTTTTGAGTGTGAATGAGTCATTACAACGAAAAGCGGACCCTTGTTAGGGAGAAATGAAGAGACGGTCTCATTTTTGAATAATTAACCATCAAATACTTGTGAGAAATGCTACATATCATCAAAGACTCTTTGTTTAATGCAATTCTACATATTCCAAGTCCCAAGAGGGCATTGATGAGGTTGTTGCAGTCAATTCAGTGAATGATTGGGTCATACAAGCTGTTTTCAAGATCTTTATGTGTGAATGAGTCATTACAACGAAAAGTGGAGCCTTGTTAGGGATAAATGAAGAGACGGTCTCATTTTTTAATAATTAACCATCAAATACTTGTGAGAAATGCTAGAAATATATCAAGGACTCTTTGTTTAATGCAATTCTACATATTCCAAGTCCCAAGAGGGCATAGATGAGGTTGTTGCAGTGAATTTAGTGAATCATTGGGCCACACAAGCTGTTTGCAAGATCTTTAAGTGTGAATCAGTCATTACAACGAAAAGTGGACCCTTGTTAGGGAGAAATCAAGAGATGGTCTCATTTTTCAGTAATTAACCATGAAATACTTGTGAGACATGCTAGAAATCGTCAAAGACTCTTTGTTTAATGCAATTCTACATATTCCAAGTCCCAAGAGTGCCTAGATGACGTTGCTGCAGTGAATTTAGTGAATGATTGGGTCATACAAGCTATTTTCGAGATCTTACAGTGTTAATGAGTGATTACAACGAAAAGTGGAGCCTTGTTAGGTAGAAATGATGAGACGGTCTTATTTTTTAGTAATTAACCATAAAATACTTGTGAGAAATGCTAGAAATCATCAAAGACTCTTTGTTTAATGCAATTCTAGATATTCCAAGTCCCACGAGGGCATAGATGAGGTTGTTGCAGTCAATGTCGTGAATGATTGAGTCATACAAACTGTTTTCAAGATCTTTAAGTGTGAATGAGTCATTACAACGAAAAGTGGAGCCTTGTTAGGGAGAAATGAAGAGACGGTCTCATTTTTGAGTAATTAACCATCAAATACTTGTGAGAAATGCTAGAAATCATCAAAGACTCTTTGTTTAATGCAATTCTACATATTCCAAGTCCCAAGAGATTATAGATGAGGTTCTTGCAGTGAATTTGGTGAATGATTCGGTCATACAAGCAATTTCCAAGATCTTTAAGTGTGAATGACTCGTTACAACCAAAAGTGGATCCTTGTTAAGGAGAAATGAAGAGACGAATTTTGAGTAATTAACCATCAAATGCTTGCGAGAAATGCTAGAAATCATCAAAGACTCATTGTTTAATGCAATTCTACATATTCCAAGTCCCAAGAGGGCATAGATGAGGTTGTTGCAGCCAATTTAGTGAATGATTTTGTCATACAAGCTGTTTTCAAGATCTTTAACTATGAATGAGTCACTACAAGGAAAAGTGGAGCCTTGTTAGGGGGACATGAAGAGACGGTGTCATTTTTGAGTAATTAGCCATCAAATACTTGTGGGAAATGCTAGAAATCATCAAAGACTCTCTGTTTAATGCAATTCTACATATTCCAAGTCCCAAGAGGGTATAGATGAGGTTGTTGCAGTGAATTTAGTGAATGATTCGGTCATACAAGCAATTTCCAAGATCTTTAATTGTGAATGACTCGTTACAACCAAAAGTGGATCGTTGTTAGGGAGAAATGAAGAGACGGTCTCAGTTTTGAGTAATTAACCATCAAATACTTGTGACAAATGCTAGAAATCATCAAAGACTCATTGTTTAATGCAATTCTACATATTCCAAGTCCCAAGAAAGCATAGATGAGGTTGTTGCAGCCAATTTAGTGAATGATTCGGTCATACAAGCTGTTTTCAAGATCTTTAAGTGTGAATGAGTCGCTACAAGGAAAAGTGGAGCCTTGTCAGGGGGAAATGAAGAGACGGTGTCATTTTTGAGTAATTAGCCATCAAATACTTGCGGGAAATGCTAGAAATCACCAAAGACACTTTCATTTAATGCAATTCTACATATTCCAAGTCCCAAGAGATTATAGATGAGGTTCTTGCAGTGAGTTTGGTGAATGATTGGGTCATACAAGCTGTTTTCAAGATCCCTAAGTGTGAATGAGTCATTACAACGAAAAGTGGAGCCTCGTTAGGGGCAAATGAAGAGAAGGTCTCATTTATGAGTAATTAACCATCAAATACTTGTGAGAAATGCTAGAAATCATAAAAGACTCTTTGTTTAATGCAATTCTACATATTCGAAGTCCCATGAGGGCATAGATGAGGTTGTTGCAGTCAATGTAGTGAATGATTGGGTCATACAAGCTGTTTTCAGGATCTTTAAGGGTGAATGAGTCATTACAACAAAAAGTGGAGCCTTGGTAGGGAGAAATGAAGCGACGGTCTCATTTTTTCGTAATTAACCATCAAATACTTGTGAGAAATGCTAGAAATCATCAAAGCCTCTTTGTTTAATGGAATTCTACATATTCCAAGTCCCAAGAGATTATAGATGAGGTTCTTGCAGTGAATTTAGTGAATGATTCGGTCATACAAGCAGTTTCCAAGATCTTTAAGTGTGAATGACTCATTACAACGAAAAGTGGAGCCTTGCTAGGTAGAAATGAAGAGACGGTGTCATTTTTTAGTAATTAACCACAAATACTTGTGAGAAATGCTAGAAATCATCAAAAACTCTTTGTTTAATGCAATTCTACATATTCCAAGTCCCAACAAGGCATAGATGAGGTTGTTGCAGCCAATTTAGTGAATGATTCGGTCATACGAGCTGTTTTCAAGATCTTTAACTGTGAATGAGTCACTACAAGGAAAAGTGGAGCCTTGTTAGGGGGAAATGAAGAGACGGTGTCATTTTTGAGTAATTAGCCATTAAATACTTGTGGGAAATGCTAGAAATCATCAAAGAGTCTTTGTTTAATGCAATTCTACATATTCGAAGTCCCAAGGGGTTATAGATGAGGTTGTTGCAGTGAATTTAGTGAATGATTTGGTCATACAAGCAGTTTCCAAGATCTTTAAGTGTGAATGACTCATTACAACGAAAAGTGGAGCCTTGTTAGGGAGAAATGATGAGACGGTCTCATTTCTGAGTAATTAACCATCAAATACTTGTGAGAAATGCTAGAAATGATCAAAGACTCTCTGTTTAACGCAATTCTACATATTCCAAGTCCCAAGAGGGCGTTGATGAGGTTGTTGCGGTGAAATTAGTGAATGATTGGGTCCTACAAGCCGCTTTCAAGATCTTTATGTGTGAATGAGTCATTACAACGACAAGTGGGCCCTTGTTAGGGAGAAATAAAGAGACGGTCTCATTTTTGAGTAATTAACCATCAAATAGTTGGGAGAAATGCTAGAAATCATCAAAGACTCTTTGTTTAGTGCAATTCTACATATTCCATGTCCCAGGAGATTATAGATGTGGTTGTTGCAGTGAATTTAGTGAATGATTGGGTGATACAAGCTGCTTTCAAGATCTTTATGAGTGAAAGAGTCATTACAACAAAAAGTGGAGCCTTTTTAGGGAGAAATGAAGAGACAGTCTCATTTTTGAGTAATTAACCATCAAATACTTGTGAGAAAAGTTAGAAATCATCCAGGACACTTTGTTTAATGCAATTCTACATATTCCAAGTCCCAAGGGGGCGTAGATGAGGTTGTTGCGGTGAATTTAGTGAATGATTGGGTCATACCAGCTGCTTTCAAGATCTTTATGTGCGAATGAGTCATTACAACGAAAAGTGGGCCCTTGTTTGGGAGAAATGATGAGACGGTCTCATTCTTCAGTAATTAACCATCAAATACTTGTGGGAATGATAGAAATCATCATAGACTCTCTGTTTAATGCAATTCCACATATTCCACGTCCCAAGAGGGTGTACATGAGGTTGTTGCAGTGAAATTAGTGAATGATTGGGTCATACAAGCTGCTTTCAAGATCTTTATTTGTGAATGAGTCATTACAATGAAAAGTGGAGCCTTTCTAAAGAGAAATGAAGACAACGTTGTCATTTTTGAGTAATTAGCCATCAAATACTTGTTAGAAATGCTAGAAATCATCAAAGACTCTTTGTTTAATGCAATTCTACATATTCCAAGTCCCAAGAGATTATAGATGAGGTTGTTGCAGTGAATTTGGTGAATGATTGGGTCATACAAGCAGTTTTCCATATCTTTAAGTGTGAATGAGTCATTAGAAGGAAAAGTGAAGCCTTGTTAGGGAGAAATGAAGAGACGGTTTCATTTTTCAGTAATTAACCATTAAATACTTGTGAGAAATGCTAGAAATCATCAAAGACTCTTTGTTTAATGCAATTCTACATATTCCAAGTCCCAAGAGGGCATAGATGAGGTTGTTGCAGTGAATTTAGTGAATGATTGGGTCATACAAACTGCTTTCAAGATCTTTATGTGTGAATAAGTCATTACAACGAAAAGTGGAACCTTTTTAGGGAGAAATGTAAAGATGGTGTCATTTTTGTGTAATTAGCCATCAAATACTTGTGACAAATGCTAGAAATCATCAAAGACTCTTTGTTGAATGCAATTCTACATATTCCAAGTCCCAAGAGGGCATAGATGAGGTTGTTGCAGCCAATTTAGTCAATGATTGGGTCATACAAGCTGTTTTCAAGATCTTTAAGTGTGAATGAGTCATTACAACGAAAAGTGGACCCTTGTTAGGGAGAAATGAAGGGACATTGTCATTTTTGAGTAATTAGCCAGCAAATACTTGTGAGAAATGCTAGAAATCATCAAAGACTCTTTGTTTAATGCAATTTTACATATTCCAAGTCCCAAGAGGGCATAGATGAGGTTGTTGCAGCCAATTTACTGAATGATTCGGTCATACAAGCTGTTTTCAAGATCTTTAAGTGTGAATGAGTCGCTACAAGGAAAAGTGGAGCCTTGTTAGGGGGAAATGAAGAGACGGTCTCATTTTTGAGTAATTAACCATCAAATACTTGTGAGAAATGCTAGAAATCATCAGAGACTCTTTGTTTAATGCAATTCTACATATTCCAAGTCCCAAGAGGGCATAGATGAGGTTGTTGCAGTGAATTTAGTGAATGATTGGGTCATACAAGCTGCTTTGAAGATCTTTATGTGTGAATAAGTCATTACAACGAATAGTGGAACCTTTTTAGGGAGAAATGTAGAGACGGTGTCATTTTTGTGTAATTAGCCATCAAATACTTGTGAGAAATGCTAGAAACAATCAAAGACTCTCTGTTTAATGCAATTCTACACATTCCAAGTCCCAAGAGGTTATAGATGAGGTTGTTTCAGTGAATTTAGTGAATGAGTTGGTCATACAAGCTGTTTTCAAGATCTTTACTTGAGAATGAGTCATTACAACGAAAGGTGGAGCCTTGTTAGGGAGAAATGAAGGGACGGTCGCATTTTTGAGTAATTAACCACCAAATACTTGTGAGAAATGCTAGAAATCATCAAAGACTCTTTGTTTAATGCAATTCTACATATTCCAAGTCCCAAGAGATTATGGATGAGGATCTTGCAGGGAATTTAGTGAATGATTGGGTCATACAAGCAGTTTTCGAGATCTTTAAGTGTGAATGAGTCATTACAACGAAAAGTGGAGCCTTGTTAAGGAGAAATGATGAAACTGTCTCATTTTTGAGTAATTACCCATCAAATACTTGTGACCAATGCTAGAAATCATCAAAGACTCTATGTTTAATGCAATTCTACATATTCCAAGTCCCAAGAGGGCGTAGATGAGGTTGTTGCAGTGAAATTAGTGAATGAATGGGTCATACAAGCTGCTTTCAAGATCTTTATGAGTGAATGAGTCATTGCAACGAAAAGTGGAGCCTTTTTAGGGAGAAATGAAGAGATGGTGTCATTTTTGTGTAATTAGCCATCAAATACTTGTGAGAAATGCTAGAAATCATCAAAGACTCTTTGTTTAATGCAATTCTACATATTCCAAGTCCCAAGAGGGCATAGATGAGGTTGTTGCAGAGAATTTCGTGAATGATTGGGTCCTACGAGCTGTTTTCAAGATGTTTAAGTGTGAATGAGTCATTAGAACGGAAAGTGGACCCTTGTTAGGGAGAAACGAAGGGACAGTGTCATTTTTGAGTAATTAGCCATCAAATACTTGTGAGAAATGCTAGAAATCGTCAAAGACTCTTTGTTTAATGCAATTCTACATATTCCAAGTCCCAAGAGGGCATAGATGAGGTTGTTGCAGTGAATTTAGTCAATGAGTTGGTCATACCAGCTGCTTTCAAGATCTTTATGTGTCAATGAGTCATTACAAGGAAACGTGGAACCTTTTTAGGGAGAAATGTAGAGACGGTGTCATTTTTGAGTAATTAGCCATCAAATACTTATGAGAATTGCTAGAAATCATCAAAGACTCTTTCTTTAATGCAATTCTACATATTCCAAGTCCCAAGTGGGCATAGATGAGGTTGTTGCAGCCAATTTAGTGAATCATTGGGTCATCCAAGCTGTTTTCAAGATCGTTATGTGTCAATGAGTCATTACAATCAGAAGTTGAGCATTTTTTGCGAGAAATGAAGAGACGGTGTCATTTTTGAGTAATTAGCTATCAAATACTTGTGAGAAATGCTAGAAATCATCAAAGACTCTTTGTTTAATGCAATTCTACATATTCCAAGTCCCAAGAGATTATAGATGACGTTGTTGCAGTGAATTTAGTGAATGATTGGGTCATACAAGCTGTTTTGAAGATCTTTATGTGTGAATGAGTCATTACAAAGAAAAGTGGAGCCTTGTTGGGGAGAAATGAAGAGACGGTCCCATTTTTGAGTAATTAACGGTCAAATACTTGTGAGAAATGCTAGAAATCATCAAAGACTCTTTGTTTAATGCAATTCTACATATTACAAGTCCCAAGAGGGCAGAGATGAGGTTGTTGGAGTGAATTTAGTGAATGATTGGGTCATACGAGCTGTTTTCAAGATCTTTATGTGTGAATGAGTCATTACAACGAAAAGTGGAGCCTTGTTACGGAGAAATGAAGAGACGGTCTCATTTTTGCGTAATTAGCCATCAAATACTTGGGAGAAATCCTAGAAATCATCAAACACTCTTTGCTTAATGCAATACTTCATATTCCAAGTCCCAAGAGGGCATAGATGAGGTTGTTGCAGCCAATTTAGTGAATGATTCGGTGTTTTCAAGATCTTTACATGTGAATGAGTCATTACAAGGAACAGTGGAGCCTTGTTAGGGGGAAATGAATAGACGGTGTCATTTTTGAGTAATTTGCCATCAAATACTTGTGAGCAATGCTAGAAATCATCAAAGACTCTTTGTTTAATGCAATTCTACATATTCGAAGTCCCAAGATGACATAGATGAGGTTGTTGTAGTCACTTTAGTGAATGATTGAGTCATTACAACCAAAAGTGGAGCCTTGTTAGGGAGAAATGAAGAGACGCTCTTATTTTTGTGTAATTAGCCATCAAATACTTGTGAGAAATGGTAGAAATCATCAAAGACTCTTTGTTTGATGCAATTCTACATATTCCAAGTCCCAAGAGGGCGTAGATGAGGTTGTTGCAGTGAATTTAGTGAATGATTGGGTCATACAAGCTGCTTTCAAGATCTTTATGTGTGAATGAGTCATTATAATGAGAAGTGGAGCCTTTTTAGCTAGAAATGAAGAGACGGTCTCATTTTTGAGTAATTAGCTATCAAATACTTGTGAGAAATGCTAGAAATCATCAAAGACTCTTTGTTTAATGCAATTCTACATATTCTAAGTCCCAAGAGGGCATAGATGAGGTCGTTGCAGTGAATTTAGTGAATGATTGGGTCATACAAGCTGCTTTCAAGATCTTTATGTGTGAATGAGTCAATACAACGAAAAGTCGGCCCTTCTTAGGGAGAAATGAAGAGAGGGTCTCATTTTTGAGTAATTAACCATCAAATACTTGTGAGAAATGCTAGAAATCATCAAAGACTCCTTGTTTAATGCAATTCTACATATGCCAAGTCACAAGAGATTATAGATGAGGTTGTTGCAGTGAATTTAGTGAATGATTCGGTCATACAAGCTGTTTTCAAGATCTTTAAGTTTGAATGAGTCACTACAACGAAAAGTGGACCCTTGTTCGGGAGAAATGATGAGACGGTCTCATTTTTGTGTAATTCGCCATCAAATACTTGTGAGATGTGCTAGAAATGATCAAAGACTCCTTGTTTATTGCAAGTCTACATATTCCAAGTCCCAAGAGATTATAGATGATGTTGTTGCACTGAATTTAGTGAGTGATTCGGTCATACACGCTGTTTTCTAGATCTTTATGTGTGAATGAGTCATTATAACGAAAAGAGGCACCTTGTTAGGAAGAAATGAAGAGACAGACTCATTTTTGAGTCATTAAGCATCAAATACCTGTGAGAAATGCTAGAAATCATCAAAGACTCTTTGTTTAATGCAATTCTACATATTCCAAGTCCCAAGAGTGTATAGATGAGGTTGTTGCAGTGAATTTAGTGAATGATTCGGTCATACAAGCTATTTTCAAGATCTTTAAATTTGAATGAGTCATTACAACAAAAAGTGGAGCCTTGTTCTGGAGAAATGATGAGACCCTCTCATTTTTGAGTAATTAACCATCAAATACATGTGAGAAATGCTATAAATCGACAAAGACTCCTTGTTTAATGCAATTCTACATATTCCAAGTCCCAAGAGGGCATAGATGAGGTTGTTGTAGTCAATTTAGTGAATGATTGGGTCATACAAGCTTTTTTCAAGATCTTTAAGTGTGATTGAGTCATTACTACCAAAAGTGGAGCATTGTCAGGGAGAAATGAAGAGATGGTCTCATTTTTGGGTAACTAACCATCAAATACTTGTGAGAAATGCTAGAAATCATCAAAGACTCTGTTTAATGCAATTCTACTTATTCCCAGTCCCAAGAGGGCATAGATGAGGTTGTTGCAGTGAATTTAGTGAATGATTCGGTCATACAAGCTGTTTTCAAGATCCTTAAGTGTGAATGAGTCATTACAACGAAAAGTGGAGCCTCGTTAGGGACAAATGAGTCAATAGAACGAAAAGTGGGCCCTTGTTAGGGAGAAATAAAGAGATGGACTCATTTTTGAGTAATTAACCATCAAATACTTGTGAGAAATGGTAGAAATCATCAAAGACTCTTTCTTTAATGCAATTCTACATATTCCAAGTCCCAAGAGATTATAAATGAGGTTCTTGCAGTGAATTTGGTGAATGATTGGGTCATACAAGCTGTTTTCAAGATCCTTAAGTGTGAATGAGTCATTACAACGAAAAGTGGAGCCTCGTTAGGGACAAATGAAGAGAAGGTCTCATTTCTGAGTAATTAACCATCAAATACTTGTGAGAAATGCTAAAAATCATCCAAGACTCTTTGTTTAATGCAATTCTACATATTCCAAGTGCCAAGGGGGCGTAGATGAGGTTGTTGCGGTGAATTTAGTGAATGATTGGGTCATACATGCTAGATGAGGTTGTTGGAGTGAATTTAGTGAATGATTCGGTCATACAAGCTGTTTTCAAGATCTTTAAGTGTGAATGAGTGATTACAACAAAAAGTGGAGCCTTGTTCGGGAGAAATGAAGAAACGGTCTCATTTTTGAGTAATTAACCATCAAATACTTGTGAGAAATGCTAGAAATCATCAAAGACTCTTTGTTTAATGCAATTCTACATATTCCCAGTCCCAAGAGGGCATAGATGAGGTTGTTGCAGTCAATTTAGTGAATGATTGGGTCATACAAGCTGATTTCAAGATCTTTAAGTGTGAATGAGTCAATACAACGAAAAGTGGGCCCTTGTTAGGGAGAAAGGAAGAGACGGTCTCATTTTTGAGTAATTAACCATCACATAGTTGTGAGAAATGCTAGAAATCATCAAAGCCTCTTTCTTTATTGCAATTCTAAATATTCCATGTACCAAGAGATTATAGATGAGGTTGTTGCAGTGAATTTAGTGAATGATTCGGTCATACAACCCGTTTTCAAGATCTTTCAGTGTGAATGAGTCATTACGACAAAAAGTGGAGCCTTGTTAGGGAGAAATGAAGAGACGGTCTCATTTTTTAGTAATTAACAATCAAATAGTTGTGAGAAATGCTAGAAATCATCAAAGACTCTTTGTTTAGTGCAATTCTACATATTCCAAGTCCCAAGAGATTATAGATGAGGTTGTTGCAGTGAATTTAGTGAATGATTGGGTGATACAAGCTGCTTTCAAGATCTTTATCAGTGAAAGAGTCATTACAATGAAAAGTGGAGCCTTTTTAGGGAGAAATGAAGAGACAGTCTCATTTTTGAGTAATTAACCATCAAATACTTGTGAGAAATGCTAGAAATTATCCAAGACTATTTGTTTAATGCAATTCTACATAATCCAAGTCCCAAGGGGGCATAAATGAGGTTGTTGCGGTGAATTTAGTGAATGATTGGGTCATACAAGCTGCTTTCAAGATCTTTATGTGCGAATGAGTCATTACAACGAAAAGTGGACCCTTGTTAGGGAGAAATGGAGGGACGGTCACATTTTTGAGTAATTAACCATCAAATACTTGTGAGAAATGCTAGAAATCATCCAAGACTATTTGTTTAATGCAATTCTACATAATCCAAGTCCCAAGGGGGCATAGATGAGGTTGTTGCGGTGAATTTAGTGAATGATTGGGTCATACAAGCTGCTTTCAAGATCTTTATGTGCGAATGAGTCATTAGAACAAAAAGTGGACCCTTGTTAGGGAGAAATGGAGAGACGGTCTCATTTTTGAGTAATTAACCATCAAATACTTGTGAGAAATGCTAGAAATCATCAAAGACTATTTGTCTAATGCAATTCTACCTATTCCATGTCCCAAGAGGCCATAGATGAGGTTGTTCCAGTCAATTTAGTAAATGATTGGGTCATACAAGCAGCTTTGAAGATCTTTATGTGTGAATTAGTCATTACAACGAAAAGTGGAACCCTTTTAGGGGGAAATAAAGAGATGGTGTTATGTTTGAGTAATTAGCCATCAAATACTTGTGAGAAATGCTAGAAATCGTCAAAGACTCTTTGTTTAATGCAATTCTACATATTCCAAGTCCCAATAGGGCATAGATGAGGTCGTTGCAGTCAATTTAGTGAATGATTGGGTCATACAAACTGTTTTCAAAATCTTTAAGTTTGAATGAGTCATTACAATAAAAAGTTGACACTTGTAAGGGAGAAATGAAGAGACGGTCTCATTTTTGAGTAATTAACCATCAAATACTTGAGAGAAATGCTAGAAATCATCAAAGACACTTTGTTTAATGCAATTCTACATATTCGAAGTCCCAAGAGGGCATAGATGAGGTTGTTGCAGCCAATTTATTGAATGATTTGGTCAGACAATCTGTTTTCAAGATCTTTAAGTGTGAATGAGTCACTACAAGGAAAAGTGGAGCCTTTTGAGGGGGAAATGAAGGGACAGTGTCATTTTTTAGTAATTAGCCATCAAATAATTGTGAGAAATGCTAGAAATCATCAAAGACTCTTTGTTGAATGCAATTCTACATATTCCAAGTCCCAAGAGATTATAGATGAGGTTGTTGCAGTGAATTTAGTGAATGCTTCGGTCATACAAGCTGTTTTCAAGATCTTTAAGTGTGAATGAGTCATTACAACGTAAAGTGGAGCCTTGTTAGGGAGAAGTGAAGAGACGGTCTCATTTTTGAGTAATTAACCATCAAATAGTTGTGAGAAATGCTAGAAATCATCGAAGACTCTTTGCTTAATGCAATTCTACATATTCCAAGTCCCAAGATATTATAGATGAGGTTGTTGCAGTGAATTTTGTGAATGATTGGGTGACACAAGCTGTTTTCAAGATCTTTAACTGTGAATGAGTCAAAACAACGAAAAGTGGGCCCTTGTTAGGGAGAAATGAAGATACGGCCTCAATTTTGAGTAACTAACCATCAAATACTTGCGAGAAATGCAAGATATCATCAAAGACTCTATGTTTAATGCAATTCTACATGTTCCAAGTCCCAAGAGATTATAGATGAGGTTGTTGTAGTGAATTTAGTGAATGATTCACTGATACAAGTTGTTTTCAAGATCTTTAAGTGTGAATGAGTCATTACAATGAAAAGTGGAGGCTTGCTAGGGAGAAATGAAGAGACGGTCTCATTTTTTAATAATTAACCATCAAATAGTTGTGAGAAATGCTAGAAATCATCAAAGACTCTTTGTTTAGTGCAATTCTACATATTCCAAGTCCCAAGAGATTATAGATGAGGTTGTTGCCATGAATTTAGTGAATGATTGTGTGATACAAGCTGCTTTGAAGATCTTTATGAGTGAATGAGTCATTACAACAAAAAGTGGAACCTTTTTAGGGAGAAATGAAGAGACGGTCTCATTTTTGAGTAATTAACCATCAAATACTTGCGAGAAATGCTAGAAATTATCGAAGACTCTTTGTTTAGTGCAATTCTACATATTCCAAGTCCCAAGAGTTTATAGATGAGGTTGTTGCAGTGAATTTGGTGAGAGCTTCAGTCATACAAGCTGTTTTCAAGATCTTTAAGTGTGAATGAGTCATTACAACGAAAAGTGGAGCCTTGTTAGGGAGAAGTGAAGAGACGGTCTCATTTTTGAGTAATTAATGATCAAATAGTTGTGAGAAATGCTAGAAATCATCGAAGACTCTTTGTTTAATGCAGTTCTACATATTCCAAGTCCCAAGAGATTATAGATGAGGTTGTTGCAGTGAATTTAGTGAATGATTCGGTCACACAAGCTGTTTTCAAGATCTTTAAGTGTGAATGAGTCATTACAATGAAAAGTGGAGCCTTGTCAGGGAGAAATGAAGAGACGGTCTCATTTTTGAGTAATTAACCATCAAATGCTTGTGAGAAATGCTGGAAATCATCAAAGACTCTTTGTTTAATGCAATTCTACATATTCCAAGTCCCAAGAGATCCTAGGTGAGGTTGTTGCAGCCAATTTAGTGAATGATTCGGTCATACAAGCGGTTTTCGAGATCTTTAAGTGTGAATGAGTCACTACAAGGAAAAGTGGAGCCTTGTTAGGGGGAAATGAAGAGACAGTGTCATTTTTGAGTAATTAGCCATCAAATACTTGAGAGAAATGCTAGAAATCATCAAAGACTCTTTGTTTAATGCAATTCTACATATTCCAAGTCCCAAGAGATTATAGATGAGGTTCTTACAGTGAATTTAGGGAATGATTTGGCCATACAAGCTGTTTTCAAGATCTTTAAGTGTGAATGAGTCATTACAACGAAAAGTGGAGCTTTGTTAGGGAGAAATGAAGAGACGGTCTCATTTTTTAGTAATTAACCATCAAATACTTGTGAGAAATGCTAGAAATTGTCAAAGACTCCTTGTTTAAGGCAATTCTACATATTCGAAGACCCCAGAGATTATAGATGAGGTTGTTGCACTGAATTTAGTGAGTGATTCGGTCATACACACTGCTTTCAAGATCTTTATGTGTGAATGAGTCATTATAACGAATAGAGGCACCATGTTAGGAGGGAAAGAAGAGACAGAGTCATTTTTGAGTGATTAAGCATCAAATACGTGTGAGAAATGCTAGAAATCTTCAAAGACTCTCTGTTTAATGCAATTCTACATATTCCGAGTCCCAGGAGATTATAGATGAGGATCTTGCAGTGAATTTAGTGAATGATTCGGTCACACAAGCTGTTTTCAAGATCTTTAAGTGTGAATGAGTCATTACAACGAAAAGTGGACCCTTGTTAGGGAGAAATGAAGAGACGGTCTCATTTTTGAGTAATTAACCATCAAATACTTGTGAGAAATGCTGGAAATCATCAAAGACTCTTTGTTTAATGCAATTCTACAAATTCCAAGTCCCAAGAGATCATAGGTGAGGTTGTTGCAGCCAATTAAGTGAATGATTCGGTCATACAAGCTGTTTTCAAGATCCTTAAGTGTGAATGAGCCATTAGAACGAAAAGTGCAGCCCTGTTAGGGAGAAATGAAGAGACGGTCTCATTTTTGAGTAATTAACCATCAAATACTTGTGAGAAAAGCTAGAAATCATCAAAGACTCTTTGTTTAATGCAATTCCACATATTCCAAGTCCCAAGAGGGCATAGATGAGGTTGTTGCAGTCAATTTAGTGAATGATTGGGCTATACAAGCTGTTTTCAAGATCTTTAAGTGTGAATGAGTCATTACAAGGAAAAGTGGACCCTTGCTAGGGAGAAATGTAGAGACGGTCTCATTTTTGAGTAATTAACCACTAAATACTTGTGAGAAAGGCTAGAAATCATCAAAGACTCTTTGTTTCATGCAATTCTACATATTCCAAGTCCCAAGAGGGCATAAAAGAGGTTGTTGCAGCGAATTTAGTGAATGATTGGGTCATACAAGCTGTTTTCAACATCCTTAAGTGTGAATGAGTCATTACAACGAAAAGTGGAGCCTAGTTAGGGAGAAATCAAGAGACGGTCTCATTTTTGAGTAATTAACCATCAAATACTTGTGAGAAAAGCTAGAAATCATCAAAGACTCTTTGTTTAATGCAATTCTACATATTCCAAGTCCCAAGAGGGCATAGATGAGGTTGTTGCAGTCAATGTAGTGAATGATTGGGTCATACAAGCTGTTTTCAAGATCTTTAAGTGTGAATGAGTCATTACAACAAAAAGTGGAGCCTTGTTAGGAAGAAATGAAGAGACAGACTTATTTTTGGGTCATTAAGAATCAAATACTTGTGGGAAATTCTAGAAATCATCAAACACTCTTTGTTTAATGCAATTCAACATGTTCCAAGTCCCAAGATATTATAGCTGAGGTTGTTGCAGTGAATTTGGTGAATGATTGGGTCATACAAGCTGTTTCCAAGATCTTTAAGTGTGAATGAGTCATTACAACGAAAAGTGGAGCCTTGTTAGGGAGAAATGAACAGACGGCCTCATTTTTGAGTAATTAACCATCAAATACTTGTGAGAAAAGCTAAAAATCATCAAAGACTCTTTGTTTAATCCAATTCTAGATATTCCAAGTCCCAAGAGGGCATAGATAAGGTTGTTGCAGTGCATTTAGTGAATGTTGTGGTCATACAAGCTGTTTTCACGATCTTTAAGTGTGAATGAGTCATTACAACGAAAAGGGGAGCCTTGTTAGGGAGAAATCAAGAGACGGTCTCATTTTTGAGTAGTTAACCGTCAAATACTTGTGAGAAATGCTAGAAATCAACAAAGATTCTTTCTTTTATGCAATTCTACATATTCCAAGTGCCAAGAGGGCATAGATGAGGTTGTTGCAGTCAATTTACTGAATGATTGAGTGATACAAGCTGTTTTCAAAATCATTAAGTGTGAATGAGTCATTACAATGAAAAGTGGTGCCCTGTTAGGGAGAAATGAAGAGACGGTCTCATTTTTGAGTTATTAACCACCAAATACTTGTGAGAAATGCTAGAAATCATCAAAGACTCTTTGTTTTATGCAATTCTAGATATTCCAGGTCCCAAGAGGGCATAGATGAGGTTGTTTTAGTCAATTTAGTGAATGATTGAGTGATACAAGCTGTTTTCAAAATCCTTAAGAGTGAATGAGTCATTACAATGAAAAGTGGTGCCTTGTTAGGGAGAAATGAAGAGACGGTCTCATTTTTGGGTTATTAACCACCAAATACTTGTGAGAAATGCTAGAAATCATCAAAAACTCTTTGTTTTATGCAATTCTACATATTCCAAGTGCTGAGAGGGCATAGATGAGGTTGTTGCAGTCAATTTAGTGAATGATTGGGTCATACAAGCTGTTTTCAAGATCTTTAAGTGTGAATGAGTCATTACAACGAAAAGTGGTGACTTGTTTGGGTGAAATCCAGGGGCAGTCTCATTTTTGAGTTATTAACCATCAAATGCTTGTGAGAAATGCTAGAAATCATCAAAGACTCTTTGTTTAATGCAATTCTACATATTCCAAGTCCCAAGAGATTATACATGAGGTTGTTGCTGTGAATTTAGTGAATGATTGGGTCATACAAGCTGTTTTCAATATCCTTAAGTGTGAATGAGTTAATACAACGAAAAGTGGAGCCTTGTTAGGGAGAAATGTGGAGACGGTCTCATTTTTGAGTAATTAACCATCAAATACTTGTGAGAAATGCTAGAAATCATCAAAGACTCTTTGTGTAATGCAATTCTACATATTCCAAGTCCCAAGAGATTATAGATTCGGTTGTTGCAGTGAATTTAGTGAATCATTCAGTTATACACGCTGTGTTCAAGATGTTTATGTGTGAATGAGTCATTATAACAAAAAGAGGCACCTTGTTAGAAAGAAATGAAGAGATGGACTGCTTTTTGAGTCATTAAGCATAAAAAATGTGTGAGAAATGCTAAAAATCATCAAAGACTCATTGTTTCATGCAATTCTACAAATTCCAAGCCCCAAGGGGGCATAGATGAGGTTGTTGCAGTGAATTTAGTGAATGATGTGGTCATACAAGCTGTTTTCAAGATCTTTAAGTGTGAATGAGTCATTACAACGAAAAGTGGACCCTTGTTAGGGAAAAATGAAGAGACGGTCTCATTTTTGAGTAATTAACCATCAAATGCTTGTGAGAAATGCTAGAAATCATCAAAGACTCTTTGTTTATTGCAATTCTACATATTCCAAGTCCCAACACATTATAGATGAGGTGGTTGCACTGAATTTAGTGAGTGATTCGGTCACACACGCTGTTTTCAAGATCTTTAAGTGTGAATGATTTATTATAACGAAAAGAGGCACCTTGTTAGGAAGAAATGAAGAGACGGACTGCTTTTTGAGTCATTAAGCAGAAAAATCGTGTGGGAAATGCTTGAAATCATCAAAGACTCTTTGTTTAAAGCCATTCTACATATTCCAAGTCCCAAGAGATTATCGATGAGGTTGTTGCAGTGAATTTGGTGAATGATTGGGTCATACAAGCTGTTTTCAAGATCTTTAAGTGTGAATGAATCATTACAATGAGATGTGGGCCCTTGTTAAAAAGAAATTAAGAGACGGTGTCATTTTTGAGTAATTAACCATCAAATACTTGTGAGAAATGCTAGAAATTATCAAAGACTCTTTCTTTAATGCAATTCTACATATTCCAAGTCCCAAGAGATTATAGATGAGGTTGTTGCCGTGAATTTTGTGAATGAGTGGGTCATACAAGCTGTTTTCAAGATCTTGAAGTGTGAATGAGTCATTACAACGAAAAGTGGACCCTTGTTAGGGAGAAATGAAGAGACGGTCTCATTTTTGAGTAATTAACCATCAAATACTTGTGAGAAATGCTAGAAATCATGAATGACTCTTTGTTTAATGCAATTCTACATATTCCAAGTCTCAAGAGGGCATAGAGGAGGTTTTTGCAGTAAATTTAGTGAATGATTGGGTCATACAAGCAGTTTTCAAGATCTTTAAGTGTGAATGAGTGATTACAATGAAAAGTGGAGCCTTGTTAGGCAGAAATGTGGAGACGGTCTCATTTTTGAGTAATTAACCATCAAATACTTGTGAGAAATGCTAGAAATCATCAAAGACTCATTGTTTAAAGCAATTCTAAATATTCCAAGTCCCAAGAGGGTATGGATGATGTTGTTGCAGTGAATTTAGTGAATGATGTGGTCACACAAGGTATTTTCAAGATCTTTACGTGTGAATGAGTCATTACAACGAAAAGTGGACCCTTGTTAGGGAGAAATGAAGAGACGATCTCATTTTTGAGTAATTAACCATCAAATACTTGTGAGAAATGCTAGAAATCACCAATGACTCCTTGTTTAATTCATATTCCAAGTCTCAAGAGATTATAAATGAGGTTGTTGCACAGAATTTAGTGACTGATTCGGTCATACACGCTGTTTTCAAGATCCTTATGTGTGAATGAGTCATTATAACGAAAAGAGGCACCTTGTTAGGAAGAAATGAAGAGACGGACTCATTTTTGAGTCATTAAGTATCAAATACGTGTGAGAAATGCTAGAAATCATCAAAGACTCATTGTTTAATGCAATTCTACATATTCCAAGTCCCAAGAGCGTATGGATGAGGTTGTTGCAGTGAATTTAGTGAATGATGTGGTCACACAAGCTATTTTCAAGATCTTTAAGTGTGAATGAATCATTACAACGAGAAGTGGGCCCTTGTTAAAAAGAAATTAAGAGACGGTCTCATTTTTGAGTAATTAACCATCAAATACTTGTGTGAAATGCTAGAAATTATCAAAGACTCTTTGTTTAATGCAATTCGACATATTCCAAGTCCCAAGAGGGCATAGATGAGGTTGTTGCAGTCAATTTAGTGAATGATTGGGTTATACAAGCTGTTTTCAAGATCTTTAAGTGTGAATGAGTCATTACAATGAAAAGTGGACCCTTGCTAGGGAGAAATGTAGAGACGGTCTCATTTTTGAGTAATTAACCACTAAATACTTGTGAGAAAGGCTAGAAATCATCAAAGACTCTTTGTTTAATGCAATTCTACATATTCCAAGTCCGAAGAGGGTATAGATAAGGTTGTTGCAGGGCATTTAGTTAATGATGTGGTCATACAAGCTGTTTTGAAGATCTTTAAGTGTGAATGAGTCATTACAACGAAAAGGGGAGCCTTGTTAGTGAGAAATCAAGAGACGGTCTCATTTTTGAGTAATTAACCATCAAATACTTGTGTCAAATGCTAGAAATCATCAAAGACTCTTTGTTTAATGCAATTCTACGTATTCCAAGTCCCAAGAGGGCATAAAAGAGGTTGTTGCAGCGAATTTAGTGAATGATTGGGTCATACAAGCTGTTTTCAACATCCTTAAGTGTGAATGAGTCATTACAACGAAAAGTGGAGCCTTGTTAGGGAGAAATCAAGAGACGGTCTCATTATTGAGTAATTAACCATCAAATACTTGTGAGAAAAGCTAGAAATCATCAAAGACTCTTTGTTTAATGCAATTCTACATATTCCAAGTCCCAAGAGGGCATAGATGAGGTTGTTGCAGTCAATTTAGTGAATGATTGGGTCATACAAGCTGTTTTCAAGATCTTTAATTGTGAATGATTCATTACAACAAAAAGTGGAGCCTTGTTAGGAAGAAATGATGAGATGGACTTATTTTTGAGTCATTAAGAATCAAATACTTGTGGGAAATTCTAGAAATCATCAAACACTCTTTGTTTAATGCAATTCAACATGTTCCAAGTCCCAAGATATTATAGCTGAGGTTGTTGCAGTGAATTTGGTGAATGATTGGGTCATACAAGCTGTTTCCAAGATCTTTAAGTGTGAATGAGTCATTAAAACGAAAAGTGGAGCCTTGTTAGGGAGAAATGAACAGACGGCCTCATTTTTGAGTAATTAACCATCAAATACTTGTGAGAAAAGCTAAAAATCATCAAAGACTCTTTGTTTAATGCAATTCTAGATATTCCAAGTCCCAAGAGGGCATAGATAAGGTTGTTGCAGTGCATTTAGTGAATGTTGTGGTCATACAAGCTGTTTTCACGATCTTTAAGTGTGAATGAGTCATTACAACGAAAAGGAGAGCCTTGTTAGGGAGAAATCAAGAGACGGTCTCATTTTTGAGTAGTTAACCGTCAAATACTTGTGAGAAATGCTAGAAATCAACAAAGACTCTTTCTTTTATGCAATTCTACATATGCCAAGTCCCAAGAGGGCATAGATGAGGTTGTTGCAGTCAATTTACTGAATGATTGGGTGATACAAGCTGTTTTCAAAATCATTAAGTGTGAATGAGTCATTACAACGAAAAGTGGTGCCCTGTTAGGGAGAAATGAAGAGACGGTCTCATTTTTGAGTTATTAACCACCAAATACTTGTGAGAAATGCTAGAAATCATCAAAGACTCTTTGTTTTATGCAATTCTACATATTCCAGGTCCCAAGAGGGCATAGATGAGGTTGTTTCAGTCAATTTAGTGAATGATTGAGTGATACAAGCTGTTTTCAAAATCTTTAAGAGTGAATGAGTCATTACAATGAAAAGTGGTGCCTTGTTAGGGAGAAATGAAGAGGCGGTCTCATTTTTGGGTTATTAACCACCAAATACTTGTGAGAAATACTAGAAATCATCAAAAACTCTTTGTTTTATGCAATTCTACTTAGGCCAAGTGCTGAGGGGGCATAGATGAGGTTGTTAGGAAGAAATGAAGAGACGGACTGCTTTTTGAGTCATTAAGCAGAAAAATCGTGTGGGAAATGCTTGAAATCATCAAAGACTCCTTGTTTAATGCAATTCTACATATTCCAAGTTCCAAGAGATTATAGATGAGGTTGTTGCAGTGAATTTAGTGAATGATTGGGTCATACAAGCTGTTTTCAATATCCTTAAGTGTGAATGAGTTAATACAACGAAAAGTGGAGCCTTGTTAGGGAGAAATGTGGAGACGGTCTCATTTTTGAGTAATTAACCATCAAATACTTGTGAGAAATGCTAGAAATCATCAAAGACTCTTTGTTTAATGCAATTCTACATATTCCAAGTCCCAAGAG
This sequence comes from Bruguiera gymnorhiza, assembly GCA_020883675.1. NCBI lineage: Eukaryota > Viridiplantae > Streptophyta > Magnoliopsida > Malpighiales > Rhizophoraceae > Bruguiera > Bruguiera gymnorhiza. Next base: position 874,875 of record JAIRCJ010000094.1, on the reverse strand, counting down.
ATTATAGATTAGGTTGTTGCAGTGAATTTAGTGAATCATTCGGTTATACACGCTGTTTTCAAGATGTTTATGTGTGAATGAGTCATTATAACAAAAAGAGGCAGCTTGTTAGAAAGAAATGAAGAGATGGACTGCTTTCTGAGTCATTAAGCATAAAAAATGTGTGAGAAATGCTAAAAATCATCAAAGACTCATTGTTTCATGCAATTCTACATATTCCAAGTCCCAAGGGGGCATAGATGAGGTTGTTGCAGTGAATTTAGTGAATGATGTGGTCATACAAGCTGTTTTCAAGATCTTTAAGTGTGAATGAGTCATTACAACGAAAAGTGGACCCTTGTTAGGGAAAAATGAAGAGACGGTCTCATTTTTGAGTAATTAACCATCAAATGCTTGTGAGAAATGCTAGAAATCATCAAAGACTCTTTGTTTAATGCAATTCTACATATTCCAAGTCCCAACACATTATAGATGAGGTGGTTGCACTGAATTTAGTGAGTGATTCGGTCATACACGCTGTTTTCAAGATCTTTATGTGTAAATGAGTCATTATAATGAAAAGAGGCACCTTGTTAGGAAGAAATGAAGAGACGGACTGCTTTTTGAGTCATTAAGCAGAAAAATCGTGTGGGAAATGCTTGAAATCATCAAAGACTCTTTGTTTAATGCCATTCTACATATTCCAAGTCCCAAGAGATTATCGATGAGGTTGTTGCAGTGAATTTTGTGAATGATTGGGTCATACAAGCAGTTTTCAAGATCTTTAAGTGTGAATGAGTGATTACAATGAAAAGTGGAGCCTTGTTAGGCAGAAATGTGGAGACGGTCTCATTTTTGAGTAATTAACCATCAAATACTTGTTAGAAATGCTAGAAATCATCAAAGACTCATTGTTTAAAGCAATTCTAAATATTCCAAGTCCCAAGAGGGTATGGATGATGTTGTTGCAGTGAATTTAGTGAATGATGTGGTCACACAAGGTATTTTCAAGATCTTTAAGTGTGAATGAGTCATTACAACGAAACGTGGACCCTTGTTAGGGAGAAATGAAGAGACGGTCTCATTTTTGAGTAATTAACCATCAAATACTTGTGAGAAATGCTAGAAATCATGAATGACTCTTTGTTTAATGCAATTCTACATATTCCAAGTCTCAAGAGGGCATAGATGAGGTTTTTGCAGTAAATTTAGTGAATGATTGGGTCATACAAGCAGTTTTCAAGATCTTTAAGTGTGAATGAGTGATTACAATGAAAAGTGGAGCCTTGTTAGGCAGAAATGTGGAGACGGTCTCATTTTTGAGTAATTAACCATCAAATACTTGTGAGAAATGCTAGAAATCATCAAAGACTCATTGTTTAAAGCAATTCTAAATATTCCAAGTCCCAAGAGGGTATGGATGATGTTGTTGCAGTGAATTTAGTGAATGATGTGGTCACACAAGGTATTTTCAAGATCTTTACGTGTGAATGAGTCATTACAACGAAAAGTGGACCCTTGTTAGGGAGAAATGAAGAGACGATCTCATTTTTGAGTAATTAACCATCAAATACTTGTGAGAAATGCTAGAAATCACCAATGACTCCTTGTTTAATTCATATTCCAAGTCTCAAGAGATTATAAATGAGGTTGTTGCACAGAATTTAGTGACTGATTCGGTCATACACGCTGTTTTCAAGATCCTTATGTGTGAATGAGTCATTATAACGAAAAGAGGCACCTTGTTAGGAAGAAATGAAGAGACGGACACATTTTTGAGTCATTAAGTATCAAATACGTGTGAGAAATGCTAGAAATCATCAAAGACTCATTGTTTAATGCAATTCTACATATTCCAAGTCCCAAGAGCGTATGGATGAGGTTGTTGCAGTGAATTTAGTGAATGATGTGGTCACACAAGCTATTTTCAAGATCTTTAAGTGTGAATGAATCATTACAACGAGAAGTGGGCCCTTGTTAAAAAGAAATTAAGAGACGGTCTCATTTTTGAGTAATTAACCATCAAATACTTGTGAGAAATGCTAGAAATCATCAAAGACTCTTTGTTTAATGCAATTCTACATATTCCAAGTCCCAAGAGATTATAGATTAGGTTGTTGCAGTGAATTTAGTGAATCATTTGGTTATACACGCTGTTTTCAAGATGTTTATGTGTGAATGAGTCATTATAACAAAAAGAGGCACCTTGTCAGAAAGAAATGAAGACATGGACTGCTTTTTGAGTCATTAAGCATAAAAAATGTGTGAGAAATGCTAAAAATCATCAAAGACTCATTGTTTCATGCAATTCTACATATTCCAAGTCCCAAGGGGGCATAGATGAGGTTGTTGCAGTGAATTTGGTGAATGATGTGGTCATACAAGCTGTTTTCAAGATCTTTAAGTGTGAATGAGTCATTACAACGAAAAGTGGACCCTTGTTAGGGAAAAATGAAGAGACGGTCTCATTTTTGAGTAATTAACCATCAAATGGTTGTGAGAAATGCTAGAAATCATCAAAGACTCTTTGTTTCATGCAATTCTACATATTCCAAGTCCCAACACATTATAGATGAGGTGGTTGCACTGAATTTAGTGAGTGATTCGGTCATACACGCTGTTTTCAAGATCTTTATGTGTGAATGAGTCATTATAACGAAAAGAGGCACCTTGTTAGGAGGAAATGAAAAGACGGACTGCTTTTTGACTCATTAAGCATAAAAAACGTGTGGGAAATGCTTGAAATCATCAAAGACTCTTTGTTTAATGCCATTCTACATATTCCAACTCCCAAGAGATTATAGATGAGGTTGTTGCAGTGAATTTAGTGAATGATTGGGTCATACAAGCTGTTTTCAATATCCTTAAGTGTGAATGAGTTAATACAACGAAAAGTGGAGCCTTGTTAGGGAGAAATGTGGAGACGGTCTCATTTTTGAGTAATTAACCATCAAATACTTGTGAGAAATGCTAGAAATCATCAAAGACTCTTTGTGTAATGCAATTCTACATATTCCAAGTCCCAAGGGACTATAGATGAGGTTGTTGCAGTGAATTTAGTGAATCATTCGGTTATACACGCTGTTTTCAAGATGTTTATGTGTGAATGAGTCATTATAACAAAAAAGGCACCTTGTTAGAAAGAAATGAAGAGATGGACTGCTTTTTGAGTCATTAAGCATAAAAAATGTGTGAGAAATGCTAAAAATCATCAAAGACTCATTGTTTCATGCAATTCTACATATTCCAAGTCCCAAGGGGGCATAGATGATGTTGTTGCAGTGAATTTAGTGAATCATTCGGTTATACACGCTGTTTTCAAGATGTTTATGTGTGAATGAGTCATTATAACAAAAAGAGGCACCTTGTTAGAAAGAAATGAAGAGATGGACTGCTTTTTGAGTCATTAAGCATAAAAAATGTGTGAGAAATGCTAAAAATCATCAAAGACTCATTGTTTCATGCAATTCTACATATTCCAAGTCCCAAGGGGGCATAGATGAGGTTGTTGCAGTGAATTTAGTGAATGATGTGGTCATACAAGCTGTTTTCAAGATCTTTAAGTGTGAATGAGTCATTACAACAAAAAGTGGACCCTTGTTAGGGAGAAATGAAGAGACGGTCTCATTTTTGAGTAATTAACCATCAAATACTTGTGAGAAATGCTAGAAATCATGAATGACTCTTTGTTTAATGCAATTCTACATATTCCAAGTCTCAAGAGGGCATAGATGAGGTTTTTGCAGTCAATTTAGTGAATGATTGGGTCATACAAGCAGTTTTCAAGATCTTTAAGTGTGAATGAGTCATTACAACGAAAAGTGAACCCTTGTTAGGGAGAAATGAATAGACGGTCTCATTTTTGAGTAATTAACCATCAAATACTTGTGAGAAATGCTAGAAATCATCAAAGACTCCTTGTTTAATGCAATTCTACATATTCCAAGTCCCAAGATGATGAGAACCGTAGAGATGATGGGTGGAAGGTTTCAATAGATGCAAAAAGTCCATTGCACATTCCAGAAGACCCAATAACACAAGATACAGCTTCAATGTATGCAAGAGGTCCATTGCACATGCCAAAAGGCCCAATTACACGAGCTAGAGCTTCAATGGATGCAAGAGATCCATTGCACATGCCAGAAGGCCCAATTACATGAGCTAGAACTTCAATGGATGCAAGAGATCCATTTCACATTCCAGAAGGCCCAATAACACGAGCTATAGCCAAAAAGATTAAAGAAGCACTAAATAGGCTGATTCAAGACATTCAGGCCGACCAAGTTTCAAATGGTGCGAATTCAAGTTTTAAAGAGAGTCCATGCCTAATTAATATAATTGGACTACTTAATGGTTCAGGCTAAGTGATAGCATTCACTCCTAAATAGGAGTTAATTGTATCTGCTAGAATTAGTCTGAAAATTCCTCCAAAATAAGGATTTCTCCTAAAACTAGGCACCCCTTGTAAGCTCTCGAAATCAGACAACTTTGAGTGAAATAGAAAGTAAGGGTTTTTCTCCCTCGGTTCTTTGAGAACTAAAGAACTTATCAAGAGGTACTTCTTCTTGTGGCGTTCAAATCGACTTATCACTCCTAATTCCTTTCTTTTCTGGAGCGTGGTGTCCATATCCTTCTTGAATACCCTAGGTTCGTGTTCTTTCGAATATTGGGTCTAGGGTTTCTGTTATTAAACTTTGATTTGGCTTTCCTGGTTGTTCTTTGATTCATTGTGTGCATTGGGTCCCTAAGTCACGTCTTTTTGGGGTTTTCCGCATCAGTTGGTATCAGAGCCTGGCTTTAAATCAGAAGAAAATAAGATGACTTTAAAATGCAAAGGTGCTGCTCAGGAGGGAGCTGTTGACATGTCATTCATGATCAAAGCTATGCAACAACAATTTAAGCACATGAATACCAGATTTGATGATATAAGTGAGAGGATGGAGGAGCAAGCTAATACAATAGCAGAGTTGCAAAGGAGGCACGAAGAATATGAGGCTTCTAAAGCAAGAAGGTAATTGAGACGTGCCTATGACCATGAAGATGATGATTTTGTGCCATCATCAGAGGGTGAAAGTGATGGAGATAAGTATCCGGCTAATGCAGTAGCTCTCATCACAAGGCGAGTATTGAATGTGCAAGTGAAAGAAGAAACTGAGGGGCAACGAGATAACATATTTCAGACGAGATGTCTCATCAAAGATAAGGTATGTAGTATGATTATTGATGGTGGGAGTTGCACTAATGTTGCTAGCACAACTATGGTTGAGAAGCTGAATTTACCTACTATGAAGCATCCTAAACCATATAAGCTTCAATGGTTGAATGAGAGTGGTGAAGTTAAAGTAGATAAGCAAGTGCTCGTGTCATTTTCTATTGGAAGGTATCATGATGAAGTTTTATGTGATGTTGTACCTATGCAAGCAAGCCATATTCTATTAGGAAGGCCATGACAGTTTGACAGACGAGTTATGCACGATGGATTCAAGAATCGATATTCCTTTGTAATGAATGATAAACCCGTCACTCTTGTACCATTATCACCTCAACAAGCTTATGAGGATCAATTAAGGATTAAAACTGCGAGTGAACAGAAAAGAGAGATGGAAAAAAGAGAAAAGAGAGGAGAAAACGTGAGAACACAAGAGAAAGAGAAGAAAACAGAAAGTTCCTATGCAAAAGAAAGTGATGTCCAAAGAGCAATTTTAGCCAAACAACCTATGATCATACTTTTGTATAAAGTGGCTTATTTTAACACTAACAAGTTTGAGTCATCTTTGCCTAGTGTTGTTGTTGTTCTATTGCAGGAATTTAAAGGTGTATTCCATGACAATGACCCAAGTGGATTGCCACCCAAGAGAGGAATTAAGAATCAAATTGTTTTCATCCCTGGTGCATCCATCCCAAACCGGCCAGCATATAAGAGTAATCCTAAGGAGACAAAAGAGCTTCAAAGGCAGGTTAAGGAACTTATTTTCAAAGGATATGTGAGGGAAAGCAAGAGTCATTGTGCAATTCCTATCCTACTTGTACGAGGAAAGTTGAACAGAAGGCATGCCAAGTGGATCAAATTCATTCAGACCTTACCCTACGTCATCAAGTATAAACAAGGTCATGATTCGAGGACAAATCTTTTTGAGGAAAGGGGGAATGATGAGAACCGTAGAGATGATTGGTGGAAGGCTTTAATAGATGCAAAAAGTCCATCGCACATTCCAGAAGACCTAATAACACAAGATAGAGCTTCAATGGGTGCAAGAGGTCCATTGCACATGCCAGAAGGCCCAATTATACGAGCTAGAGCTTCAATGGATGCAAGAGGTCCATTTCACATTCCAGAAGGCCCAATAACACGAGCTAGAGCCAAAAAGATTAAAGAAGCACTAAATAGGCTGATTCAAGACATTCAGGCTAACCAAGTTTCAAATGGTGCGAATTCTAGTTTTAAAGAGAGTGCAGGCCTAATTAATATAATTGGACTACTTAATGGGTAAGACTAAGTGATAGCATTCACTCCTAAATAGGAGTTAATTGTATCTGCTAGAATTAGTCCAAAAATTCCTCCAAAATAAGGATATCTCCTAAAACTAGGCACCCCTTGTAAGCTTTCGAAATCAGACAACTTTGAGTGAAATAGAAAGCAAGGGTTTTTCTCCCTCGGTTCTTTGAGAACTAAAGAACTTATCAAGAGGTACTTTGATATGAACTCCAATTATTTGTAAACGGAACCCAACACTAATGTTGGTATAGGATCGTTCTAACAAAGGTTAAGGGATTTTGGAGTTCTGACCCAATGATTATAAACAACCAAGAACCAGAACTATAAGAATGAGACGCCACTCCCAACAACAAAACGTTGAAGAAGATAAGTCTATTGAACCAACACACTCAAGTATGAAAGTTCAGAATTAGTTCTCAAAGAACTAGAGAAAATAGCTCATACATTCATCTTCTACTGTCCTCCCTTGCAGCCACCCTTTTTATATGCTAACCCCCCTAAACCCTAGCTAATAAGATGGGTTTATTAAGGAAATTCGTCCAATCTGCCAGCCAGCCCTTTTTATATGCTGATAAGATGGGCTTATTAAGGAAATTCGTCCAATCTGCCAGCCACCTCTTCTTATATGTTAATAAGATGGGCTTATTAAGGAATTTTGTCCAACCCACTAAATAATAATAAAAACCCATGAAAATAACTCATTTAAATGCCCAAACATGGGCTCCCAAATCCAACTTCCTTTCCAAGGTCATGGTTCTCGAATTCCTCCACAGATGACACATTTGCAAGCCTTGGCGAAGCCTCCATCATCCTTAACTCGTACCTAGCAATTTTTTGATAGTAAATGTCGCATAACAAGTTGTTGAGAGCTTCCTTTATTTTCTTTGACCTTGCCCTTGTCATTGGTCCTCCAAGGTTTTGCAAAGCATCAACTCCCTTGTTGTTTTGAGCTGGTACAATATGGCTTCCATCATTCCCGCTCTCCTCAAAATGATTTGTCCTCAAATCAGCACCTACATCATCAAAGAGAAATGGAGAAAGATCAGAAACATTAAATGTTGCACTCACATTATACTCACTTGGCAAGTCAAGTTTATATGCATTATCATTGACTCTTGCCACCACTTGGAAAGGACCATCTCCCCTTGGTTGCAACTTTGATTTCCTTTGCTTGGGAAATCTATCCTTCCGCAAATATATCCAAACCCAATCACCAGGTTCAAAGGTGATATGCCTACGACCTTTGTTGGCTTGTGTTTCATATTGTTTGGTTTTTCTCTCAATATTAAGCCTAGCTTTCTCATGAAGTTGCCTAACCACTTCAGCCTTCTTTTTCCCATCCAAATTAACCCTGTCCTGTATAGGCAATGGTACTAAATCCAAAGGGGATAATGGATTAAAACCATAAACAAGCTCAAAAGGAGAATAACCTGTGGTACTATGAACAACACGATTAGAGGCAAACTCCACAAAAGGCAAACATTCTTCCCAAGTTCTAGAGTTCTTACCAATAACAGCACGCAACAATGTACCAAGAGTTCGATTCACTACCTCAGTCTGTCCATCGGTTTGTGGATGGCAAGTTGTAGAAAACAACAACTTTGTTCCAAGCTTACCCCACAATGTTTTCCAAAAATGGCTCAAAAATTTTGCATCACGATCTGACACAATACTCTTCGGCACTCCATGTAGGTGAACAATCTCTTTGAAGAATAAGTCTGCAACATGTGTGGCATCATCTGTTTTGGTGCAAGCAATGAAATGTGCCATCTTTGAAAACTTGTCAACTACAACAAGAATACAATCTCAACCCTTCTTGGACCTAGGTAACCCAAGAATAAAATCCATAGAGATGTTGGTCCAAGGTTCACAAGGAATTTCTAAGGGCATATACTGACCATGGGGCAAAACCCGAGACTTGGCTTGTCTATAGGTAATACACCTGGCACATACTCTTTCAACATCCCTTTTCATATGTGGCCAAAAGAAATGTTCATTTAAAACATCAAAAGTCTTTTGAATGCCAAAGTGTCCCATTAAACCACCCCCATGAGCTTCCCTCACAAGTAATGCTCTCATAGACCCTTGAGGAATACAAAGTTTATTTACTCTAAACAAATACCCCTCATGTCTATAGAACTTACCAAAGGCAACTTTCTCACATGCAGCATATACATTACTAAAGTCAGCATCATTAGCATACAAATCCATAATGTGCTCAAACCCCAACAACTTAATGCTCAAAGTGCTAATCAATGTATACCTACGTGACAATGCGTCAGCAACAACATTTTCCTTACCTGATTTGTATTGAATTACATAAGGAAAAGTTTCAATAAATTCAACCCATTTTGCATGTCTCCTGTTCAACTTACCTTGCCCCTTCAAGTATTTTAAGGACTCATGATCAGTATGAATTACAAACTCCTTGGGTCAAAGGTAATGCTGCCACGTTTCTAAAGTCCTAACAAGTGCATACATTTCTTTATCATAAGTTGGATAATTCAATGTTGCCCCACTCAACTTCTCACTAAAGAATGCAATAGGTCGTTTCTCTTGCATGAGAACTCCCCTAATCCTAATGCCTAATGCATCACATTCAATTTCAAAGATCTTAGAAAAATCAGGCAAAGCAAGAAGTGGTGCATTACACAACTTAGTCCTAAGCAAATCAAAGGCATCTTGTTGTTCTTTACTCCACTTGAAACCCACACTCTTTTTAATCACCTCACTGAATGGTGCAGCTATGGTACTAAAATCCTTAATGAACCTCCTATAAAAGCTAGCCAAACCATGGAAACTCCTCGCATCACTCACACTCTTAGGTGTAGGCCATTCTTGAATTGCCTTAATCTTCTCTTTATCAACCTCTATGCCATGAGCAGACACAACATAACCCAAGAAAATAACATAATCCTTGCAAAAATCACATTTCTTCACGTTGGCATACAATTTCTCTTTCCTCAAAACATCAAGCACGCAATGCAAATGTTCAACATGCTCTTCTAGATTCCTACTGTATACTAATATGTCATCAAAATAAGCCACGACAAACTTTCCTAAGAAAGGTCTCAAAACATGATTCATTAATCTCATAAAAGTACTAGGTGCATTAGTCAAACCAAAGGGCATAACTAACCATTCATACAAACCATGCTTGGTCTTGAATGGAGTTTTCCATTCATCTCCTTCCCTCATCCTAATTTGATGGTACCTACTCTTAAGGTCAATTTTAGAGAAGTAACACGCACCATGTAATTCATCTAGCATATCATCAAGCCTGGGTATAGGATGTTGATACTTAACTGTTATTTTGTTGATAGCTCTACAATCGACACACATCCTCCAAGATCCATCTTTCTTTGGCACAAGCAACACTGGCACTGCACATGGACTCATGCTCTCCCTTACATGTCCCTTCTTCATCAACTCATCAACTTGCCTCTGAAGCTCCTTTGTCTCCTCAGGATTACTTCTATACGCTGGCTTATTGGGAATGGGAGCCCCAGGAATAAGATCAATGTGGTGTTCAATCCCTCTCCTTGGGGGTAAACCGTCTGGGATCTCCTCAAGGAATACATCATTATAATCCTGCAACAAAGAAGAGAAATAAGAATCCTTGTAAAGGATCAAGATTATTTGTTGCCTAGCTTGGAAGGCAACCCTATCATCTGCTACTTTTGCAAACACACTCACTTGTTTTCTTTCATCTTCACTCTTGTGAACCTGACCACTCTTGTACTTAGCACTCTCAAATGCATTTATCTTCTTTTTCTCTCCCTCACTTTCTTTTCTCTCAACTCTCTCTTTCTTTTTGCTCCTCCTCTTTTGCTCACTTTCATAAAGTCTCACTTGGTCTTCATACACTTGTTTTGGAGTCAATTGAACAAGTGTAAATGATTTTCCATCCATAGTGAAAGAATAGCGGTTCTTATAACCATCATGCAAAACTTTTCTATCAAATTGCCAAGGATGGCCCAATAACAAATGCCCAGCCTGCATAGGTACAACATCACAAAACAGCTCATCCTTATATCTACCAATGGAAAATGGAACCATAACTTGTTTAGTCACTTTCACCACTCCACTGTCATTCAACCATTGCAAATTATACGGTCTAAGGTGTTTGGTTGTAGGCAAGTTTAATTTGGCCACCAACTCTGTACTTGCTACATTAGTGCAACTACCGCCATCGATGATCAAGCAACAGAGTCTATCTTGAACTAAACATCGAGTATGGAAAATATTTTCCCGCTGCATCTCAATGTCATCCTCCTCCTTAACCTGCACACTAAGGGCTCTCCTTGATACTAAAAGTCGTCCGCCATGCTCTGGATACTCTATCCCTTCATCAACATCACTAGCATCCTCTAGTGGTGGCATTTGGTCTTCATCACTAGCATCACTGCCAGACAAATAGTCACCATTCTCCTTAAGGTATATGGTTCTCTTATTAGGACATTGTGAAGCCACATGACCCCTACCCAGACATCTAAAGCATTTGATGTCTCTAGTTTTTCCTTGGGTGCCCTCAAGTTTTTCTTCAGATTTTCCCCTTTCTAGGCTGCCCCCACTAGTCTGAGGTCTATGTGAATTGGTTTTAAGCTTAGAAGTCATCTTCTCTTCCTTCTTCCCCCAGTTTGACTTCCAAACAGATGAACCTAAGTTCTGATTATATCTAGAAGTGCTCCTTCCCTTAAGTTGCCTCTCAACTTTCATGGCAATGTGTACTATGTCTTCGAGCTCTACATAGTGTTGCAGTTCTACCACATCAGCTATGCTTCTATTCAACCCTTGGAGGAACCTAGCCATGGTTGCCTCCCTATCCTCCATGACATTTGCCCTAACCATAGCAATTTCCATCTCCTTATGGTACTCTTCCATACTCTTGAAACCTTGTGTAAGGTTCTGCAACTTGTTATACAAGTCCCTATAATAAGAGCTGGGAACAAATCTCCTTCTCATCACAGTCTTCAACTCATTCCAAGTTTCTATGGTTCTCTCAAAATTTCTTCTCCTAGTGGTAACTTGCTGGTCCCACCATACTACAGCATAATCAGTGAACTCTGCCATAGCTAACTTCACCTTCTTCTCCTCAGAGAAGTTGTGGCACTCATATATTAATTCTACCCTTCGTTCCTAATCCAAATAGACATCAGGGTCAACTTTCCCTTGGAAAGAAGGTATTTTTATTTTAATACTACTAAGATTTTTGTCTACTCCTTCCTCCATTCTATTTCTGTTATCCCAACCTCCATTGTACCTATCATGAACATTTTCATTGCCTCTTACTCCTCTACCATTTCTATTATCACGTCCACCTCTAAAACCACCTCTGAAGTTTCTACTAGCATTATCACCATCATCACAATAATCATCACCATTTTCACCAAAGTCATGTTCAAATTGCTCCTTCGTGACCCTCCTAGTTGGTCTCTTAGGATTGACACTTGATTCCCCTTCTATTTTATCCATCCTATCTCAAACTTCCCAAAACATTTGGTCAATCCTATCAAACTTCTGCTCTAAGGATTTCATAAGCAATTTGAAATCTGGAACAACTACATCCTCTTCTCCATGTGGGAAATTCCCTTCTTTAGCATTGGACATTGTGTATACCAGATTGTTAGTAAAGAAAGAATATACCTCACAAAACTCACTCCCTGTTGTGTTTGCTCTCCACTCAACTATAGTAGTCCTCAACTCTCGTGTTTCACACAATGAATTGCAAGACTCTAAGAGCTCTTTCAATAGTTCCAAGCAAACTAAATTCAAAACAAACAAAACTTGAATATATCAATCCTAGACCTACCTCTTCAGAGAAGTGACACAGCCAAAATGATGGGCAATAAAGCAAACAAAATGACAAGGAATTCAATGGTATGAGTAGTGCAATCGGACAACAATTAGTTATCGAATATAATTGAGTAAATGACCAATTGAGCAATGAACCTGTTTTTTTTTTTTTTTTTTTGGGTTTACTAATGGGTACTTCTGTAAAAGAAACAAATATCAGAAAAGAAACCCATGAAATACACTATTCTGTTTTTCTTTTTGTTTTCTTTTTATGTTTTTTTGTTTCTCTTTTTGATTATTCAATCAACAATCAACAATTCATGAAAGAGATGATAACAAAAGTATAACTAACCTGAGTTAGAGCCAAGGCTCTGATACCAAATGATATGAACTCCGATTAGTTGTAAACGGAACTCAACACCAATGTTGATATAGGATCGTTCTAACAAAGGTTAAAGGATTTTGGAGTTCTGACCCAATGATTATAAACAACCAAAAACCAGAACTATAAGATTCAGACTCCCAACAACAAAACGTTGAAGAAGATAAGTCTATTAAACCGACACACTCAAGTATGAAAGTTCAGAATTAGTTCTCAAAGAACCAGAGAAAATAGCTCATACATTCATCTTCTACTGTCCTCCCTTGCAGCCACCTTTTTTATATGCTAACCCCCCTAAAACCCTAGCTAATAAGATGGGTTTATTAAGGAAATTCGTCCAATCTACCAGCCAGCCCTTTTTATATGCTGATAAGATGGGCTTATTAAGGAAATTCCTCCAATCTACCAGCCACCTCTTCTTATATGTTAATAAGATGGGCTTATTAAGGAATTTCGTCCAACCCACTAAATAATAATAAAAACCCATGAAAATAACTCATTTAAATGCCCAAACATGGGCTCCCAAATCCAACTTCCTTCCTAAGGTCATGGTTCTTGAATTCCACCACAGATGACACATTTGCAAGCCTTGGCAAAGCCTCCATCATCCTTAACTCGTACCTGGCAATTTCCTGATAGTAAATGTCGCACGACAAGTTGTTGAGAGCTTCCTTTATTTTCTTTGACCTTGCCCTTGTCATTGGTCCTCCAAGGTTTTGCAAAGCATCAACTCCCTTGTTGTTTTGAACTGGTACAATATGGCTTCCATCATACTTCTTCTTGTGGCGTTCAAATCGACTTACCACTCCCAATTCCTTTCTTTTCAGGACTGTGGTGTCCATATCCTTCTTGAATACCCTAGGTTCGTGTTCCTTCGAATATTGGGTCTAGGGTTTCTGTTATTAAACTCTGATTTGGCTTTCCTGGTTGTTCTTTGATTCATTGTGTGTGTTGGGTCCCTAAGCCACGTCTTTTTGGGGTTTTCCGCATCACAAAAAGGCATAGATGAGGTTGTTGCAGTCAATTTAGTGAATGATTGGGTCATACAAGCTGTTTTCAAGATCTTTAAGTGTGAATGACTAATTACAACAAAAAGTGGAGCCTTGTTAAGGAGAAATGAAGAGACAGTCTCATTTTTGAGTAATTAACCATCAAATACTTGTGAGAAATGCTAGAAATCATCAAAGACTCTTTGTTTAATGCAATTCTACATATTCCAAGTCCCAACACATTATAGATGTGGTTGTTGAACTGAATTTAGTGAGTGATTCGGTCATACACGCTGTTTTCAAGATCTTTATGTGTGAATGAGTCATTATAACGAAAAGAGGCACCTTGTTAGGAAGAAATGAAGAGACGAACTGCTTTTTGAGTCATTAAGCATAAAAAACGTGTGAGAAATGCCTGAAATCATCAAAGACTCTTTGTTTAATGCAATTCTACATATTCCAAGTCCCAACATATTATAGATGAGGTTGTTGCACTGAATTTAGTGAGTGATTTGGTCATACACGCTATTTTCAAGATCTTTATGTGTGAATGAGTCATTATAACGAAAAAGGCACCTTGTTAGGAAGAAATGAAGAGACGAACTGCTTTTTGAGTCATTAAGCATAAAAAACGTGTGAGAAATGCTTGAAATCATCCAGGACTCTTTGTTTAATGCAATTCTACATATTCCAAGTCCCAAGAGGGCATAGATGAGGTTTGTTGCAGTCAATTTAGTGATTGATTGGGTCATACAACCTGTTTCCAAGATCTTGAAGTTTGAATGAGTCATTACAACGTGTGAGAAATGCTAGAAATCATCGAAGACTCTTTGTTTAATGCAATTCTACATATTCCAAGTCCCAAGAGATTATCGATGAGGTTGTTGCAGTGAATTTAGTGAATGATTCGGTCATACAAGCTCTTTTCAAGATCTTTAAGTGTGAATGAGTCATTACAACGAAAAGTGGACCCTTGTTAGGGAGAAATGAAGAGGCGGTCTCATTTTTTGAGTAATTCACCCTCAAATACTTGTGAGAAATGTTAGAAATCATCAAAGACTCCTTGTTTAATGCAATTCTACATATTCCAAGCCCCAAGAGATTATAGATGAGGTTGTTGCACTGAATTTAGTGAGTGATTCGGTCATACACACTGTTTTCAAGATCTTTATGTGTGAATGAGTCATTATAAAAAAAAAGAGGCACCTTGTTAGGAAGAAATGAAGAGACGGACTCATTTTTGAGTCATTAAGCATCAAATATGTGTGAGAAATGATAGAAATCATCAAAGCCTCTTTGTTTATTGCAATTCTACATATTCCAAGTCCCAAAAGAGTATAGATCAAGTTGTTGCAGTGGATTTAGTGAATGATTGGGTCATACAAGCTCTTTTCAAGATCTTTAAGTGTGAATGAGTTATTACAACAAAAAGTGGAGCCTTGTTAGGGAGAAATGAGGAGATGGTCTCATTTTTGAGTAATTAACCATCAAATACTTGTGAGAAATGCTAGAAATCATCAAAGACTGCTTGTTTAATGCAATTCTTCATATTCCAAGTCCCAAGAGATTATAGATGAGGTTGTTGCACTGAATTAAGTGAGTGATTCGGTCATACACGCTGTTTTCAAGATCTTTATGTGTGAATGAGTCATTATAACGAAAAGAGGCACCTTGTGAGAAAGAAATGAAGAGACGGACTGCTTTTTGAGCCATTAAGCATAAAAAACGTGTGAGAAATGCTAGAAATCATCAAAGACTCATTGTTTCACGCAATTCTACATATTCCAAGTCCCAAGGGGGCATAGATGAGGTTGTTGCAGTGAATTTAGTGAATGATGTGGTCATACAAGCTGTTTTCAAGATCTTTAAGTGTGAATGAGTCATTACAACAAAAAGTGGACCCTTGTTAGGGAGAAATGAAGAGACGGTCTCATTTTTGAGTAATTAACCATCAAATACTTGTGAGAAATGCTAGAAATCATCAAAGACTCTTTGTTTAATGCAATTCTACATATTCCAAGTCCCAAGAGGGCATAGATGAGGTTGTTGCAGTCAATTTAGTGAATGATTGGGTCATACAACCTGTTTCCAAGATCTTGAAGTTTGAATGAGTCATTACAACGAAAAGGGAGCCGTGTTAGGGAGAAATGAAGAGACGGTCTCATCTTTGACGAATTAACCATGAAATACTTGCGAGAAATGCTAGAAATCATCAAAGACTCTTTGTTTAATGCACTTCTACATATTCCAAGCCCCAAGAGGGCATAGATGAGGTTGTTGCAGTCAATTTAGTGAATGATAGGGTCATACAAGCTGTTTTCAAGATCTTTAAGTGTGAATGAGTCATTACAACGAAAAGTGGACACTTGTTAGGGAGAAATGAAGAGACGGTCTCATTTTTGAGTAATTAACCATCAAATATTTGTGAGAAATGCTAGAAATCAACAAAGACTCCTTGTTTAATGCAATTCTACATATTCCAAGTCCCAAGAGGGCATAGATGAGGTTGTTACAGTCAATTTAGCGAATGATTGGGTCATACAAGCTCTTTTCAAGATCTTTAAGTGTGAATGAGTTATTACAACATAAAGTGGAGCCTTGTTAGGGAGAAATGAGGAGACGGTCTCATTTTTGAGTACTTAACCATCAAATACTTGTGAGAAATGCTAGAAATCATCAAAGACTGCTTGTTTAATGCAATTCATCATATTCCAAGTCCCAAGAGATTATAGATGAGGTTGTTGCACTGAATTTAGTGAGTGATTTGGTCATACACACTGTTTTCAAGATCTTTATGTGTGAATGAGTCATTACAACGAAAAGTGGACTCTTGTTAGGGAGAACTGAAGAGACGGTCTCATTTTTGAGTAATTAACCATCAAATACTTGTGAGAAATGCTAGAAATAGTCAAAGACTCCTTGTTTAATGCAATTCTACATATTCCAAGTCCCAAGAGGGCATAGATGAGGTTGTTACAGTCAATTTATTGAATGATTGGGTCATACAAGCTCTTTTCAAGATCTTTAAGTGTGAATGAGTTATTACAACATAAAGTGGAGCCTTGTTAGGGAGAAATGAGGAGACGGTCTCATTTTTGAGTAATTAACCATCAAATACTTGTGAGAAATGCTAGAAATCATCAAAGACTGCTTGTTTAATGCAATTCTTTATATTCCAAGTCCCAAGAGATTATAGATGAGGTTGTTGCACTGAATTTAGTGAGTGATTCGGTCATACACGCTGTTTGCAAGATCTTTATGTGTGAATGAGTCATTATAACGAAAAGAGGCACCTTGTTAGAAAGAAATGAAGAGACGGACTGCTTTTTGAGTCATTAAGCGTCAAAAACGTGTGAGAAATGTTAGAAATTATCAAAGACTCATTGTTTCATGCAATTCTACATATTCCAAGTCCCAAGAGATTATCGATGAGGTTGTTGCAGTGAATTTTGTGAATGATTCGATCATACAACCGGTTTTCAAGATCTTTAAGTGTGAATGAGTCATTACAACGAATAGTGGAGCCTTGGTAGGGAGAAATGAAGAGACGGTCTCATTTTTGAGTAGTTAACCATCAAATACTTGTGAGAAATGCTAGAAATCATCAAAGACTCTTTGTTTAATGCAATTCTACATATTCCAAGTCCCAACACATTATAGATGAGGTTGTTGCACTGAATTTTGTGAGTGATTCGGTCATACACGCTGTTTTCAAGATCTTTATTTGTGAATGAGTCATTATAACGAAAAGAGGCACCTTGTTAGGAAGAAATGAAGAGACGGACTGCTTTTTGAGTCATTAAGCATAAAAAACTTGTGAGAAATGCTTGAAATCATCCAGGACTCTTTGTTTAATGCAATTCTACATATTCCAAGTCCCAAGAGGGCATAGATGAGGTTGTTGCAGTCAATTTAGTGATTGATTGGGTCATACAACCTGTTTCCAAGATCTTGAAGTTTGAATGAGTCATTACAACGTGTGAGAAATGCTAGAAATCATCGAAGACTCTTTGTTTAATGCAATTCTACATATTCCAAGTCCCAAGAGATTATCGATGAGGTTGTTGCAGTGAATTTAGTGAATGATTCGGTCATACAAGCTGTTTTCAAGATCTTTAAGTGTGAATGAGTCATTACAACGAAAAGTGGACCCTTGTTAGGGAGAAATGAAGAGGCGGTCTCATTTTTTGAGTAATTCACCCTCAAATACTTGTGAGAAATGTTAGAAATCATCAAAGACTCCTTGTTTAATGCAATTCTACATATTCCAAGTCCCAAGAGATTATAGATGAGGTTGTTGCACTGAATTTAGTGAGTGATTCGGTCATACACGCTGTTTTCAAGATCTTTATGTGTGAATGAGTCATTATAACGAAAAGAGGCACCTTGTTAGGAAGAAATGAAGAGACAGACTCATTTTTGAGTCATTAAGCCTCAAATACGTGTGAGAAATGCTAGATATCATCAAAGCCTCGTTGTTTATTGCAATTCTACATATTCCAAGTCCCAAGAGAGTATCGATCAGGTTGTTGCAGGGAATTTAGTGAATGATTGGGTCTTACAAGTTGTTTTCAAGATCTTTAAGTGTGTGATGGAAGCCGTATTGTACCAGCCCAAATCAACAAGGGAGTTGATGCTTTGCAAAACCTTGGAGGACCAATGACAAGGGCAAGGTCAAAGAAAATAAAGGAAGCTCTCAACAACTTATTGTGTGACATTTACTATCAGGAAGTTGCTAGGTATGAGTTAAGGATGATGGAGTTTTCGCCAAGGCTTGCGAATGTGTCATCTATGGAGGAATTCAAGAACCATGACCTTGGGAAGGAAGTTGGATTTGGGAGCCCATGTTTGGGCATTTAAATGGGTTATTTTCATGGGTTATTATTATTATTTAGTGGGTTGGACCAATTTCCTTAATAAGCCCATCTTATTAGCATATAAAAAGGGGTGGCTGGCAAGTTGGACGAATTTCCTTAATAAGTCCATCTTATTAGCATATAACAAGGGTGACTGGCAGATTGGACGAATTTCCTTAATAAGCCCATCTTATTAGCTAGGGTTTAGGGGGAGCTAGCATATAAAAAGGGTGGTTAAAGGGGAGGACGACAGATGATGAATGTATGAGCTATTTTCTCTGGTTCTTTGAGAACTAATTTTGAACTTTCATACTTGAGTGTGTTGGTTCAATAGACTTATCTTCTTCAACGCTTTGTTGTTGGGAGTGGCATCTAAATCTTATAGTTCTGGTTCTTAGTTGTTTATAATTATTGGGTCAGAACTCCAAAATCCCTTACCTTTGTTAGAACGATCCTATACCAACATTGGTGTTGGGTTCCGTTTACAAATAATCAGAGTTCATATCATTTGGTATCTGAGTCTTGGCTCTAACTTAGGTTAGTTATACTTTTGTTATCATCTCTTTCGTGATTTGTTCATTGTTGATTGAATAATCAAAAAGAGAAACAAAAAAACACAAAAAGAAAACAAAAACAAAAACAGAATCGTGTATTTCGTGGGTTTCTTTTCTGATATTTGTTTCTTCTACAGAAGTACCCATTAGTAAACCCAAAAAAAAAAAAAAAACGGGTTCATTGCTCAATTGGTCATTTTCTCAATTATATTCGATAAATGATTGTTGTCCGATTGCACTACTCATACCATTGAATTCCTTGTCATTTTGTTTGCTTTATTGCCCATCTTTTTGGCTGTGTCACTTCTCTGAAGAGGTAGGTCTAGGATTGATATATTCAAGTTTTGTTTGTTTTGAATTTAGTTTGCTTGGAACTATTGAAAGAGCTCTTATAGTCTTGCAATTCATTATGTGAAACACGAGAGTTGAGGACTACTATAGTTGAGTGGAGAGCAAACACAACAGGGAGTGAGTTTTGTGAGGTATATTCTTTCTTTACTAACAATCTGGTATACACAATGTCCAATGCTAAAGAAGGCAGTTTCCCACATGGAGAAGAGGATGTAGTTGTTCCAGATTTCAAATTGCTTATGAAATCCTTAGAGCA
This sequence comes from Bruguiera gymnorhiza, assembly GCA_020883675.1. Lineage (NCBI taxonomy): Eukaryota > Viridiplantae > Streptophyta > Magnoliopsida > Malpighiales > Rhizophoraceae > Bruguiera > Bruguiera gymnorhiza. The sequence goes on along the minus strand of JAIRCJ010000094.1, from coordinate 855,216 downwards.
GAAGTTTGATAGGATTGACCAAATGTTTTGGGAAGTTCGAGACAGGATGGATAAAATAGAAGGGGAATCGAGTGTCAATCCTAAGAGGCCAGCTAGGAGGGTCACGAAGGAGCAATTTGAACATGACTTTGGTGAAAATGGTGATGATTATTGTGATGATGGTGATAATGCTAGTAGAAACTTCAGAGGTGGTTTTAGAGGAGGACGTGGTAATAGGAATGGTAGAGGAGTAAGAGGCAATGAAAATGTTCATGATAGGTACAATGGAGGTTGGGATAACAGAAATAGAGTGGAGGAAGGAGTAGACAAAAATCTTAGTAGTATTAAAATGAAAATACCTTCTTTCCAAGGGAAAGTTGACCCTGATGTCTGTTTGGATTGGGAACGAATGGTAGAATTAATATATGAGTGCCATAACTTCTCTGAGGAGAAGAAGGTGAAGTTAACTGTGGCAGAGTTCACTGATTATGCTGTAGTATGGTGGGACCAGCAAGTTACCACTAGGAGAAGAAATTTTGAGAGAACTATAGAAACTTGGAATGAGTTGAAGACTGTGATGAGAAGGAGATTTGTTCCCAGCTCTTATTATAGGGACTTGTATAACAAGTTGCAGAACCTTACACAAGGTTTCAAGAGTGTGGAAGAGTACCATAAGGAGATGGAAATTGCTATGGTTAGGGCAAATGTGATGGAGGATAGGGAGGCAACCATGGCTAGGTTCCTCCAAGGGTTGAATAGAAGCATAGCTGATGTGGTAGAACTGCAACACTATGTAGAGCTTGAAGAGATGGTACACATTGCCATGAAAGTTGAGAGGCAACTTAAGGGAAGGAGCACTTCTAGATATAATCAGAACTTAGGTTCATCTGTTTGGAAGTCAAATTGGGGGAAGAAGGAAGAGAAGATGACTTCTAAGCTTAAAACCAATTCACATAAACCCCAGACTAGTGAGGGCAACCTGGAAAGGGGCAAATTTGAAGAAAAATTGGAGGGCACCCAAGGAAAAATTAGAGACATCAAATGCTTTAGATGTCTAGGTAGAGGTCATGTGGCTTTACAATGTCCTAACAAGAGAACCATATACCTTAAGGAGAATGGTGACTATTTGTCTGGCAGTGATGCTAGTGATGAAGACCAAATGCCACCACTAGAGGATGCTAATGATATTGATGAAGGGATAGAGTATCCAAAGCATGGTGGACAGCTTTTAGTAGCAAGGAGAGCCCTTAGTGTGCAGGTTCAGGAGGAGGATGATGTTGAGATGAAGCGGGAAAATATTTTCCATACTCGATGTTTAGTTCAAGATAGACTCTGTTGCTTGATCATCGATGGCGGTAGTTGCACTAATGTAGCAAGTACAGAGTTGGTGGAAAAATTGAACTTGCCTACAACCAAACATCCTAGACCATATAATTTGCAATGGTTGAATGACAGTGGAGTGGTGAAAGTGACTAAATGAGTTGTGGTTCCATTTTCCATTGGCAGATATAAGGACGAACTCTTTTGTGATGTTGTACCTATGCAGGCCGGGCATTTGTTATTGGGCCGTCCTTGGCAATTTGATAGAAAAGTTTTGCATGATGGTTATAAGAACCGCTATTCTTTCACCATGGATGGAAAATCATTTACACTTGTTCCATTGACTCCAAAACAGGTATATAAAGACCAAGTGAGACTTTATGAAAGTGAGCAAAAGAGGAGGAGCAAAAAGAAAGAGAGAGTCGAGAGAAAAGAAAGTGAGGGAAAGAAAAAGAAGATAAATGCATTTGAGAGTGCTAAGTACAAGAGTGGTCAAGTTCACAAGAGTGAAGATGAAAGAAAACAAGTGAGTGTGTTTGCAAAAGTAGCATATGTTAGGGTTGCCTTCCAAGCTAGGCAACAAATGATCTTAATCCTTTAAAGGATTCTTATTTCTCTAACACTAACCTTGATTCATCTTTGCCTAGTACTATTTCATCTTTGTTGTAGGATTATAATGATGGATTCCCTGAGGAGATCCTAGATGGTTTGCCACTAAGGAGAGGGATTGAAGATCACATTGATCTTATTCCTGGAGCTCCCATTCCCAATAAGCCAGCATAGAGAAGTAATCCTAAGGAGACAAAGGAGCTCCCTTAACCTTTGTTAGAACGATCCTATACCAACATTGGTGTTGGGTTCCGTTTACAAATAATCGAAGTTCATATCAGTGTAAATGAGTCATTACAAAGAAAAGTGGACCCTTGTTAGGGAGAAATGAAGAGACGGTCTCATTTTTGAGTAATTAACCATCAAATACTTGTGACAAAAGCTAGAAATCATCAAAGACTCTTTGTTTACTGCAATTCTACATATTCCAAGTCCCACGAGGGCATAGATGAGGTTGTTGCAGTCAATTTAGTGAATGATTGGGTCATACAAGCTGTTTTCAAGATCTTTAAGTGTGAATGAGTTAGTACAACGAAAAGTGGACCCTTGTTAGGGAGAAATGAAGAGACGGTCTCATTTTTGAGTAATTAACCATGAAATACTTGTGAGAAATGCTAGAAATCATCAAAGACTCATTGTTTAATGCAATTCTACATATTCTAAGTCCCAAGAGGGCATATATGAGGTTGTTGCAATCAATTTAGTGAATGATTGTGTCATACAAGCTGTTTTCAAGATCTTTAAGTGTGAATGAGTCATTACAACGAAAGGTGGACCCTTGTTTGGGAGAAATGAAGAGACGGTCTCATTTTTGAGTAATTAACCATTAAATACTTGTGAGAAATGCTAGAAATCATGAAAGACTCCTTGTTTAATGCAATTCTACATATTCCAAGTCCCAAGAGATTATAGATGAGGTTGTTGCACTGAATTTAGTAAGTGATTCGCTCATACACGCTGTTTTCGAGATCTTTATGTATGAATGAGCCATTATAACGAAAAGAGGCACCTTGATGAGAACCGTGGAGATGATGGGTTGAAGGCTTCAAAGGATGCAAAAAGTCCATCACACATTCAAGAAGGCCCAATAACACAAGCTAGAGCTTCAATTGATACAAGAGGTCCATTGCACATTCTAGAAGGCCCAATAACACGAGCTAGAGATTCAATGGATGCTAGAGGTCCATTGCACATTCCAAATGGCCCAATAACACGAGCTAGGGCCAGAAAGATTAAAGAAGCACTAAATGGGCTGATTCTGGACATTCAGGCCAACCAGGCTTCAAATGGTGCAAATTCAAGTTTTAAAGAGAGTCCAGGCCTATTTAATATAATTGGACTGCTTAATGGGTCAAACTAAGTGATAGCATTCACTCCTAAATAGGAGTTCATTGTATGTGCTGGAATTAGTCCGAAATTCCTCCAAAATAGGGATTTCTCCTAAATAGGAATTTTACCCCTTTAGGATTGCTATCTAAGCCTATAAATAGGCACCCCTTGTAAGCTTTGGAAATCAGACAACTTTGAGTGAAATAGAAAGCAAGGGTTTTTCTCCCTCGGTTCTTTTAAGAACTAAAGAACTTATCAAGAGGTACTTCTTCTTGTGGTGTTCAAATCGACTTATCACTCCCAATTCCTTCCTTTTCTGGAGTGTGGCGTCCATATCCATCTTGAATACCTTAGGTTCGTGTTCCTTCAAATATTGGGCCTAGGGTTTGTGTTATTAAATTCTGATTTAGCTTTCTTGGTTGTTCTTTGATTCATTGTGTGCATTAGGTCCCTAATCCATGTCTTTTTAGGGTTTTCCGCATCAGTTGGTATCCGAGCCTTGCTCTAAATCAGGTTGAATCCACTCACTCTTCAATTTTCTACCTTGTGATTTATTTATTTTGATTCAATTTGTCTATTATGTGCATTACAATTCAAATGCACAAATCTGTTTGCTTGCAATCCTTCTCAACATGCTAATTTCAATTCCAATTGTTGTATCTAAGTGTTTTACTGTTGTTTTGTGTTGAGCAAAGAAAAAGGAAAAAAAAGAAAAAAAAAAGAAGGATCAACAAAAAAAAAAAGAGAAAGAAAAAGAACAAGAAAAAGAAGAAAAGAAAGGAAACATCAAATTCAAGTTATTGATAAAGTTAACAGTTTGGTCATATTGGCCACAATAATAACAAAGTTTTCTTGCTCAACTCCAATTCTGCCATCCATTTTCTTATCTTGTAATCCAAGTTTGTCCTCTAAATTTAACTTCCCTTATCTTGATTCTTTTTGTGAGTTTAGTTCATTAAAATCGTTTGCCTTGATATCATTTTTCATTTTTTTGATTCCTTGTTCTCCGATTTGTTCAATTCTACACCATTTATCTTATTCTGTTCAAAATCAATACTCTTGATTTACCTTCTTTAGTTCTTTATAGAGCTGAAAGGAGAAATCTGAGTGGTAAAAGGCAAGAGTGAAAGTTCATATAAAGAAAAAGCCATAAAGAGTGTAAACACGAGAGAGTGTGACACCTTCTTTTGAGTGAAACACGTGAGGGAGTGCTCTATGAGGTATCTTATTATTTTGTGTAGAAGTAATAAATACTATGATATCCAAAGACAAAGGTGCAGCTCAGAAGGGAGCTGGGGATGTGTCCTTTATGATCAAAGCTATGCAACAACAATTTGAGTGCATGAATACCAGATTTGATGATATGAGGGAGAGGATGGATGAGCAATCTAATACTATAGCAGAGTTGCAAAGGAGGCATTGGGAGTATGAGGCTCCTAAAGCAAGAAGGCAGTTAAGACGTGCCTATGACCATAAAGATGATGTAGAAAATGATGAAATTGATGATCAAACTACTGTGGTCCGAACTGCTAACAATAGAAGGGATCAAAGAGAATTTGGGAGGCAAGGCACCTATGACCATAATTTGGGCAGTATTAAAATGACACTTCCTCCATTCCAAGGTAAGAATGATCCTGATGCATACCTAGAATGGGAGAAGAAGGTTGAATTGGTTTTTGACTACCACAACTATTCCGAGGAGAAAAAGGTAAAGCTTGCTGCAGTTGAATTCACTAATTATGCTATTATTTGGTGGGATCAACTTGTTTTGACTAGGAGAAGGAATCGTGAGCGGCCTATTGATACATGGGAGGAGATGAAGGCTATCATGAGGAGGAGGTTTGTCCCTAATCACTATTACAGGGAGCTGTACCAAAGGTTGCAAGGGCTCACTCAGGGCACCAAAAGTGTGGAGGATTACCACAAGGAGATGGAGATTACCATGATTCGGGTGAATGTAGAAGAAGATAGAGAAGCAACCATGGCTTGATTTCTGCAAGGGCTAAATAGGGACATAGCAAACGTGGTTGAATTGCAACACTATGTGGAATTAGAAGACATGGTGCACATGGCCATGAAAGTTGAAAGGCAACTCAAACAAAAGGGTTCCACACGGTTTGGGCAGAACTCAGGATCGACCTCATCTTGGAAGCCAAATTGGAATAAGAGGGACGAGATGACCAACTACAAGTTCAAAGCTGAGCTATCCAAGTACAAGAATGTGGGTTCTAGCAAGGAGGCAAGTAATTCTGACCCCCAACCAAGTAGAAATAGAGATGTTAAATGTTTTAAGTGTTTGGGCAGGGGTCACATTGCATCTCAATGTCCAAATAAGCGTGCAATGATCTTGAGAAGTAATGGTGAAGTTGAAACTAAAAGTGAATTAGATGATGATTCTATGCCATCATCATCAGAGGGTGAAAGTGATGGAGAGGAGTATCCAGTTAATGGAGTAGCTCTCGTTACAAGGCGAGCATTGAATGTGCAAGTAAAGGAAGAAAATGAGGTGCAACGAGATAACATCTTTTAGACAAGGTGTCTCATCAAAGATAAGGTATGTAGTATGATTATTGATGGTGGGAGTTGCACTAATGTTGCTAGCACAACTATGGTTGAGAAGTTGGATTTACCTACTATGAAGCATCCTAGGTCATATAAGCTGCAATGGTTGAATGAGAGTGGTGAAGTCAAGGTAAATAAGCAAGTGCTCATATCATTTTCTATCGGAAGGTACCGTGAAGAAATTTTATGTGATGTTGTACCTATGCATGTGGGCCATATTCTTTTAGGAAGACCATGGCAATTTGATAGGCGTGTTATGCATGATGGCTTCAAGAACTGATATTCCTTTGTAATGAATGAAAAACCTGTCACTCTTGTACCATTATCGCCTCAACAAGCTCATGAGGATCAATTAAGGATTAAAAATGAGAGTGAACAGAAAAGAAAGATTGATAAAAGAGAGAGGAGAAAACGTGATGACACAAGAGAAAGAGAAGAAAAGAGAAAGTTTTTATGCAAAAGGGAGTGATGTCAAAAGAGCATTCTATGCCAAACAACCTATGATCGTACTTCTATACAATGAGGCTTATTTTAACACTAACAAGTTTGACACATCTTTGCCTAGTGTTGTTGTTGCTCTATTGCAGGAATTTGAAGATGTATTCCCTGACGATATTCCAAGTGGATTGCCACCTAATAGAGGAATTGAGCGTCAAATTAATTTCATCCCAGGTGCATCCATCCCTAACCAGCCAGCATATAAGAGTAATCCTGAGGAGACAAAGGAGCTTCAAAGGCAGGTTGAGGAGCTTATTTCCAAAGGATATGTGAGGGAAAGCATGAGTCCATGTGCTGTTCCTGTCCTACTTGTACCCAAGAAAGATGGGACTTGGAGGATGTGTGTTGATTGTCGAGCAATCAACAAAATCACTGTAAAGTATCGTCATCCCATACCTAGATTAGATGATATGTTGGATGAATTGTATGCTTCCTGTGTCTTTTCTAAGATTGATTTGAAAAGTGGATATCATCAGATTAGGATGAGAGAGGGAGATGAGTGGAAAACAGCTTTCAAAACTAAGTACGGTTTGTATGAATGGCTTGTTATGCCATTTGGTCTCACTAATGCACCAAGCACTTTTATGCGACTAATGAATCATGTTTTGCGTCTATTCATTGGTAAATTTGTGGTTGTGTATTTTGATGATATTTTGGTCTATAGTAAAACCCTAGAAGAGCATCTTGATCATTTACGTTCTATTGTCAGTGTTTTACGTTCTGAAAAATTGTATGCTAACTTAAAGAAATGTTCCTTTTGTACTAATCAGATCACATTTCTTGGCTATGTTGTGAGTTCTAAAGGTGTTAAGGTTGACGAGGAAAAAGTTAAGGCAATTCGTGATTGGCCTACACCTAAGTCAATTAGTGATGTGCATAGCTTTCATGGTCTAGCTAGTTTCTATAGACGCTTTGTTAGGGACTTTAGCACCATTGCTGCACCACTCACTGAGCTTATCAAAAAGAACACGAGTTTTAGGTGGGGTAGTGACCAAGACAAGGCTTTTAATTGCATCAAGGAAAAATTAAGTTCTGCACCCCTACTTGCCTTACCTAACTTTGAAAAAGCTTTCGAGATTGAGTGGGATGCTTCAGGTATTGGCATTGGAGCTGTTTTGATGCAGGAAAGGCGCCCAATTGCTTACTTCAGTGAGAAGCTAAGTGGAGCAAGCCTTAATTATCCTACTTATGATAAAGAGATGTATGCATTGGTACGGGCTTTGGAGACATGGCAACATTACCTTTGGCTCAAGGAGTTTGTCATCCATACTGACCATGAATCGTTGAAGCACTTAAAGGGACAAGGAAAGGTGAACAAAAGACATGCCAAGTGGATTGAATTCATTGAGACCTTTCCCTACAACATCAAATATAAACAAGGTAAGGACAATGTGGTAACTTATGCATTATCCCGCAGGTATGCCCTTATCTCTACACTTACTGCAAACTTATTAGGATTTGAACATATTAAAGGTTTATATATGAATGATCCAGACTTTGCTAACGTGTATGGAGCATGTGAGAAGTCAGTCTTTGAGAAGTTTTATAGGCATAAGGGTTTCTTATTTAGGGAAAATCGTTTATGCATGCCTATGAGTTCTTTAAGGGAGTTGGTTGTAAGAGAAGCTCATGAGGGTGGTCTAATGGGTCATTTCTGAGTTAGGAAAACCCTAGATGTCCTAAATGAACACTTCTTCTGGCCACGCATGAAACGAGATGTTGAGAGGATATGTGAGAAATGCATAACATGCAAACAAGCTAAATCTAGAGTTTTACCCCATGGCTTGTATACCGCTTTACCCATACCTAGCCATCTCTGGGTTGATTTATCCACGGACTTTGTACTGGGATTGCCACGAACAAAACGGGGTAGGGATTCTGTATTTGTTGTTGATAGATTTTCAAAGATGGCACACTTCATCCCATGCCATAAAACTGATGATGCAAACAATGTGGCTGACTTGTTCTTTAGAGAAGTAGTGCGTTTGCATGGCATGCCATAGAGCATTGTTTCAGACCGAGATACAAAGTTCTTAAGCTACTTCTAGAAGACTTTGTGGGGTAAGTTAGGTACTAAGCTATTGTTTTCAACTACTTGTCATCCACAAACTGATGGGCAGACTGAGGTGGTTAATTGAACTCTTTCTACTCTTTTGCGTGCTATTATTCGAACAAATTTGAAAACATGGGAAGATTGTTTACTACATGTCGAGTTTGCATATAATAGGAGTGTTCATTCTACTACTAGTTACTCTCCATTTGAAATTGTATATGGTTTTAATCCATTGACTCCTCTGGATTTGGTACCTATACTTGTCAATGAGTATGCCAACGTTGATGGTGAATGCAAAGCTGACATGATAAAAAAAAATTGCATGAGAAGGTGCAACAACATATTGAAAAATGAACTGAACAATACGCATCCCATGTCAATAAGGGACGAAAGAAGGTGGTGTTTGAACCTGGTGATTGGCTTTGGGTGCATATGCGCAAGGAACGATTCCCAGCTCAGAGGCGTTCAAAGCTACAACCTAGAGGAGATGGTCCCTTCCAAGTTCTAGCACGAATTAATGACAATGCTTATAAGTTAGACCTTCCTGGTGAGTATAATGTGAGTGCAACATTTAACGTTTCTGACCTTTCCCCTTTTGATGTAGGTGATGATTCGAGGGCAAATCCTTTTGAGGAGGGGGGGAATGATGAGAACCATAGAGATGATGGGTGGAAGGCTTCAAAGGATGCAAAAAGTCCATCACACATTCAAGAAGGCCCAATAACACAAGCTAGAGCTTCAATTGATACAAGAGGTTCATTGCACATTCCAGAAGGCCCAATAACACGAGCTAGAGATTCAATGGATGCTAGAGGTCCATTGCACATTCCAAATGGCCCAATAACACGAGCTAGGGCCAGAAAGATTAAAGAAGCACTAAATGGGCTGATTCTGGACATTCAGGCCAACCAGGCTTCAAATGGTGCAAATTCAAGTTTTAAAGAGAGTCCAGGCCTATTTAATATAATTGGACTACTTAATGGGTCAAACTAAGTGATAGCATTCACTCTTAAATAGGAGTTCATTGTATGTGGTGGAATTAGTCTAAAATTCCTCCAAAATAGGGATTTCTCCTAAATAGGAATTTTACCCCTTTAGGATTGCTATCTAAGCCTATAAATAGGCACCCCTTGTAAGCTTTGGAAATCAGACAACTTTGAGTGAAATAGAAAGTAAGGGTTTTTCTCCCTCCGTTCTTTTAAGAACTAAAGAACTTATCAAGAGGTACTTCTTCTTGTGGCATTCAAATCGACTTATCACTCCCAATTCCTTCCTTTTCTAGAGTGTGGCGTCCATATCCATGTTGAATACCCTACGTTCGTGTTCCTTCGAATATTGGGTGAAGAGTTTGTGTTATTAAACTCTGATTTAGCTTTCTTGGTTGTTCTTTGATTCATTGTGTGCGTTGGGTCCCTAAGCCACATCTTTTTGGGGTTTTCCACATCACACCTTGTTAGGAAGAAATGAAGAGGCGGACTCCTTTCTGAGTCATTAAGCATCAACTACATGTGAGAAATGCTAGAAATCATCAAAGACTCTTTGTTTAATGCAATTCTACATATTCCAAGTCCCAAAAGGGTATAGATGAGGTTGTTGAAGTGAATTTAGTGAATGATTGGTTCATACAAGCTGTTTTGAAGATCTTTAAGTGTGAAGGAGTCATTACAACAAAAAGTGGAGCCTTGTTAGGGAGAAATGAAGAGACAGTCTCATTTTTCAGTAATTAACCATCAAATACTTGTGAGAAAAGCTAGAAATCATGAAAGACACTTTATTTAAAGCAACTCTACATATTCGAAGTCCCAAGACAGTATAAATGAGGTTGTTGCAGTGAATTTAGTGAATGATTGGGTCATACAAGCTGTTTTCAAGATCTTTAAGAGTGAATGAGTCATTACAACGAAAAGTGCACCCTTGTCAGGGAGAAATGAAGAGACGGTCTCATTTTTGAGTAATTAACCATCAAATACTTGTGAGAAATGCTAGAAATCATCAAAGACTCTTTGTTTGATGCAACTCTACATATTCGAAGTCCCAAGACGGTATAGATGAGGTTCTTGCAGTGAATTTAGCGAATGATTGAGTCATACAAGCTGTTTTCAAGATCCTTAAGTGTGAATGAGTCATTACAACGAAAAGTGGAGCCTTGTTAGGGAGAAATGAAGAGACGGTGTCATTTTTGAGTAATTAACTGTCAAATACTTGTGAGAAATGCTAGAAATCATCAAAGACTCTTTGTTTAATGCAAATCTACATATTCCAAGTTCCAAGACATAATAGATGAGGTTGTTGCAGTGAATTTAGTGAATGATTCGGTCATACAAGCTCTTTTCAACATCTTTAAGTGTGAATGAGTCATTACAACAAACAGTGGAGCCTTGTTAGGGAGAAATGAAGAGACGGTCTCAATTTTGAGTAATTAACCATCAAATACTTGTATCAAATGCTAGAAATCATGAAAGACTCCTTGTTTAATGCAATTCTACATATTCCAAGTCCCAAGAGATTATAGATGAGGTTGTTGCACTGAATTTAGGGAGTGATTCACTCATACACGCTATTTTCAAGATCTTTATGTGTGAATAAGTCATTATAACGAAAAGAGGCACCTTGTTAGGATGAAATGAAGAGACGGACTCCTTTTTGAGTCATTCAGCATCAAATACGTGTGGGAAATGCTTGAAATCATCAAAGACTCTTTGTTTAACGCAATTCTACATATTCCAAGTCCTAAGAGGGTATAGATGAGGTTTGTTGCCGTGAATTTAGCAAATGATGTGGTCATACAAGCTGTTTTCAAGATCTTTAAGTGTGAATGAGTCATTACAATGAAAAGTGGAGCCTTGTTAGAGAGAAATGAAGAGACGGTCTCATTTTTTAGTAAAAAACCATCAAATACTTGTGAGAAATGCTAGAAATCATCAAAAACTCTTTGTTTAAAGCAATTCTACATATTCTAAGTCACAAGAGATTATAGATGAGGTTGTTGCAGTGAATTTAGTGAATGATTCGGTCATACAAGCAGTTTTCAAGATCTTTAAGTGTGAATGAGCCATTACAACGAAAAGTAGAGCCTTCTAAGGAAGACATGAAGAGACGGACTTATTTTTGAGTCATTAAGCATCAAATACTTGTGAGAAATGCTAGCAATTGTCAAAGCCTCTTTGTTTAATTCAATTCTACATATTCCAAGTCCCAAGAGGGTATAGATGAGGTTTGTTGCAGTGAATTTAGCGAATGATGTGGTCATACATGCTGTTTTCAAGATCCTTAAGTGTGAATGAGTCATTACAACGAAAAGTGGAGCCTTGTTAGGAAGAAATGAAGAGACAAACTTATTTTTCAGTCATTAAGCATCAAATACTTATGAGAAACGCTAGAAATCGTCAAAGGCTCTTTGTTTAACGCAATTCTACATATTCCAAGTCCCAAGAGGGCATAGATGAGGTTGTTGCGGTGAATTTAGTGAATGATTCGGTCATACAAGCTGTTTTCAAGATCCTTAAGTGTGAATGAGTCATTACAACGAAAAGTGGAGCCTTGTTAGGGAGAAATGAAGAGACGTTTTCATTTTTGAGTACTTAACCGTTAAATAGTTGTGAGAAATGCTAGAAATCATCAAAGACTCTTTGTTTAATGCAATTCTACATATTCCAAGTCCGAAGATATTATAGATGAGGTTGTTGCACTGAATTTAGTGAGTGATTCTGTCATACACGATGTTTTCAAGATCTTTATAGGTGAATGAGTCATTCAAACGAAAAGAGGGTCGTTGTTAGGAAGAAATGAAGAGATGGCCTCATTTTTAAGTCATTAAGCATCAAATACGTGTAAGAAATGCTAGAAATCATCAAAAACTCGTTGTTTAATGCAATTCTACATATTCCAAGTCCCAAGAGGGCATAGATGAGGATGTTGCAGTGAATTTAGTGAATGATTGGGTCATCCAAGCTCTTTTTAAGATCTTTAAGTGTGAATGAGTCATTACAAGGAAAAGTCGAGCCTTGTTTGGGAGAAATGAAGAGACGGTCTCATTTTTGAGTAATTAACCATCAAATACTTGTGAGAAATGCTGGAAATCATCAAAGACTCTTTGTTTAGTGCAATTCTACATATTCCAAGTCCCAAGAGGGCATAGATGAGCTTGTTCCAGTCAATTCAGTGAATGAGTGGGTCATACAAGCTTTTTTCAAGATCTTTAAGTGTGAATGAGTCATTAGAACGAAAAGTGGAGCCTTGTGAGGGAGAAATGAAGAGATGGTCTCATTTTTGAGTATTTAACCATCAAATACTTGTGAGAAATGCTAGAAATCATGAAAGACTCTTTGTTTAATGCAATTCTACCTATTCCAAGTCCCAAAAGGGCATAGATGAGGTTGTTGTAGTGAATGTGTTGAATGATTGGGTCATACAAGCAGTTTTCAAGATCTTTAAGTGTGAATGAGTCATTACAACGAAAAGTGGAGCTTTGTTTGGGAGAAATGAAGAAACAGTCTCATTTTTGAGTAATTAACCATCAAATACTTGGGAGAAATCCTAGAAATCATCAAAGACTCTTTGTTTTAGGCAATTCTACATATTCCAAGTCCCAGGAGATTATAGATGGGGTTGTTGCAGTGAATTTAGTGAATGATTGGGTCATACAAGCTGTTTTCAGGATCTTTAAGTGTGAATGAGTCATTAGAACGAAACGTGGACCCTTGTTAGGGAGAAATGAAGAGACGGTCTCATTTTTGAATAATTAACCATCAAATACTTGTGAGAAATGCTATAAATCATCAAAGACTCCTTGTTTATTGCAATTCTACATATTCCATGTCCCAAGAGATTATAGATGAGGTTGTTGCACTGAATTTAGTGAGTGATTGGGTCATACACGGCGTTTTCAAGATCTCTAATTGTCAATGAGTCATTATAATGAAAAGTGGCACTTTGTTAGGAAGAAATAAAGAGACAGACTCATTTTTGGGTCATTAAGCATCAAATACCCGTGAGAAATGCTAGAAATCGTCAAAGACTCTTTGTTTAATGCAATTCTACTTATTCCAAGTCCCTAGAGGCTATAGATGTGGTTGTTGCAGTGAATTTAATGAATGATGTGGTCATACAAGCTGTTTTCAAGATCTCTAAGTGTGAATGAGTCATTACAACGAAAAGTGGAGGCTTGTTAGGAAGAAATGAAGAGACGGACTTATTTTTGAGTAATTAAGCATCAAATACCTGTGACAAATGCTAGAAATCTTCAAAGACTCCTTGTTTAATGCAATTCTACGTATTCCAACTCCCAACACATTATAGATGAGGTTGTTGCAGTGAATTTAGTCAATGATTCGGTCATCCAAGCCGTTTTCAAGATCTTTAAGTGCGAATGAGTCATTACAATGAAGAGTGGAGCCTTGTTAGGGAGAAATGAAGAGACGGTCTCATTTTTGAGTAATTAACCATCAAATACTTGTGAGAAATGGTAGAAATCATCAAAGACTCTTTGTTTAATGCAATTCTACATATTCCAAGTCCCAAGAGGGCATAGATGAGGTTGTTGCAGTCAATTTAGTGAATGATTCGGTCATACAAGCTGTTTTCAAGAGTCACTACAAGGAAACGTGGAGGCTTGTTATGGGGAAATGAAGAGACAGTGTCATTTTTGAGTAATTAGCCATCAATTACTTGTGGGAAATGCTAGAAATCATCAAAGACTGTTTGTTTAATGCAATTCTACATATTCCAAGTCCCAAGAGATTATCAATGAGGTTCTTGCAGTGAATTTGGTGAATGATTGGGTCATACAAGCTGTTTTCAAGATCTTTAAGTGTGAATGAGACATTACAATGAAAAGTGGAGCCTTGTTAGGGGGAAATGAATAGAGGGTCTCATTTTTGAGTAATTAACCATCAAGTACTTGTGAGAAATGCTAGAAATCATCAAAGACTCTTTGTTTGATGCAACTCTACATATTCGAAGTCCCAAGACGGTATAGATGAGGTTCTTGCAGTGAATTTAGCGAATGATTGAGTCATACAAGCTGTTTTCAAGATCTTTAAGTGTGAATGAGTCATTACAACGAAAAGTGGAGCCTTGTTATGAAGAAATGAAGAGACGGACTTTTTTTTGACTCATTAAGCATCAAATACTTGTTCGAAATACTAGAAATCATCAAAGACTCTTTGTTTAATACAATTCTACATATTCGAAGTCCCAAGAGGGTGTAGATGGCGTTGTTGCAGTGAATTTAGTGAATGATGTGGTCATACAAGCTGTTTTCAAGATCTTTAAGTGTGAATGAGTAATTACAACAAAAAAGTGGACCCTTGTTAGGGAGAACGAAGAGACGGTCTCATTTTTTAGTAATTAACCATCAAATAGTTGTGAGAAATGCTAGAAATCGTCAAAGCCGCTTTGTTTAATGCAATTCTACATATTCCAAGTCCCAAGAGGGCAAAGATGAGGTTGTTGCAGTGAATTTAGTGAATGATTGGGTCATACAAGCTGTTTTGAAGATCTTTAAGTGTGAATGAGTCATTACAACGAAAAGTGGAGCCTTGTTAGGAAGAAATGAAGAGACGGACTTATTTTTGACTCCTTAAGCTTCAAATACTTGGGTGAAATGCTAGAAATCATCAAAACTCTTTGTTTAATGCAATTCTACATAATCGAAGTCCCAAGAGGGTATAGATGACGTTGTTGCAGTGAATTTAGTGAATGATGTGGTCATACAAGCTGTTTTCAAGATCTTTAAGTGTGAATGAGTCCTTACAACGAAAAGTGGACCCTTGATAGGGAGAAATGAAGAGACGGTCTCGTTTTTCAGTAATTAACCGCCATATACTTGTGAGAAATGCTAGAAATCATCAAGGACATTTTGTTTAATGCAATTCTACATATTCCAAGTCTCAAGACAGTGTATAGCAGGTTGTTGCAGCGAATTTAGTGAATGATTGGGTCATACAACCTGTTTTCATGATCTTTAAGTGTGAATGAGTCATTACAACGAAAAGTGGAGCCTTGTTAAGCAGAAATGAAAAGACGGTCTCATTTTTGAGTAATTAACCATCAAATACTTGTGATAAATGCTAGAAATCATCAAAGACTCTTTGTTCAATGCAATTCTACATATTGCAAGTCCGAAGACAGTATAGATGAGGTTCTTGCCGTGAATTTAGCTAATGATTGGGTCATACAAGCTGTTTTCAAGATCTTGAGGTGTGAATGAGTCATTACAACAAAAAGTGGAGCCTTGTTAGGGAGAAATGAAGAGACGGTCTCATTTTTATGTAATTAACCTTCAAATACTTGTGAAAAATGCTAGAAATAATCAAAGACTCTTTGTTTAATGCAATTCTACATATTCCAAGTCCCACGAGGGCATAGATGAGGTTGTTGCAGTGAATTTAGTGAATGATTGGGTCATACCAGCTGTTTTCAAGATCTTTAAGTGTGGATGAGTCATTACAACGAAAAGTGGAGCCTTGTTAGGAAGAAATGAAGAGACGGTCTCATTTTTGAGTAATTAACCATCTAATACTTGTGAGAAATGCTAGAAATCATCAAAGACTCTTTGTTTAATGCAATTCTACATATTCGAAGTCCCAAGAGGGTATAGATGACGTTGTTGCGGTGAATTTAGTGAATAATGTGGTCATACAAGCTGTTTTCAAGATCTTTTAGTGTGAATGAGTGATTACAATGAAAAGTGGACCCTTGTTTGGGAGAAATGAAGAGACGGTCTCATTTTTCAGTAATTAACCGTCATATATGATATGAACTCCGATTATTTGTAAACAGAACCCCCCACCAATGTTGGTATAGGATCGTTCTAACAAAGGTTAAGGGATTTTGGAGTTCTGACCCAATGATTATAAATAACCAAGAACCAGAACTATAAGGTTTAGACGCCACTCCCAACAACAAAACGTTGAAGAAGATAAGTCTATTGAACCAACACACTGAAGTATAAAAGTTCAGAATTAGTTCTCAAAGAACCAGAGAAAATAGCTCATACATTCATCATCTGCCGTCCTCCCCTCTAACCACCCTTTTTATATGTTAGCTCCCCCTAAACCCTAGCTAATAAGATGGGCTTATTAAGGAAATTCGTCCAATCTGCCAGCCACCCTTGTTATATGCTAATAAGATGGGCTTATTAAGGAAATTCGTCCAACTTGCCAGCCACCCCTTTTTATATGCTAATAAGATGGGCTTATTAAGGAAATTGATCCAACCTAATAAATAATAATAATAACCCATAAAAATAACCCATTTAAATGCCCAAACATGGGCTCCCAAATCCAACTTCCTTCCCAAGGTCATGGTTCTTGAATTCCTCCATAGATGACACATTCGCAAGCCTTGGCGAAGCCTCCATCATCCTTAACTTGTACCTACCAACTTCCTGATAGTAAATGTCGCACAACAAGTTGTTGAGAGCTTCCTTTATTTTCTTTGACCTTGCCCTTGTCATTGGTCCTCCAAGGTTTTGCAAAGCATCAACTCCCTTGTTGATTTGGGCTGGTACAATACACCTTCTATCATTCCCGCTCTCCTCAAAATGATTTGTCCTCAAATCAGCACCCCACAATGTTTTCCAAAAATGGCTCAAAAATTTTGCATCACGGTCTGACACAATACTCTTCGGCACTGCACATGGACTCATGCTCTCCCTTACACGTCCCTTCTTCATCAACTCATCAACTTGCCCCTGCAGCTCCTTTGTCTCCTCAGGATTACTTCTATATGCTGGCTTATTAGGAATGGGAGCTCTAGGAATAAGATCAATGTGATCTTTAATCCCTCTCCTTGGTGGCAAACCATCTAGGATCTCCTCAGGGAATCCATCATTATAATCCTGCAACAAAGATGAAATAGTACTAGGCAAAGATGAATCAAGGTTAGTGTTAGAGAAATAAGAATCCTTGTAAAGGATTAAGATCATTTGTTGCCTAGCTTGGAAGGCAACCCTAACATTTGCTACTTTTGCAAACACACTCACTTGTTTTCTTTCATCTTCACTCTTGTGAACTTGACCAAGCTGTTTTCAAGATCTTTAAGTGTGAATGACTCATTACAACGGAAAATGGAGCCTTGTTAGGGAGAAATGAAGAGACGGTTTCATTTTTGAGTAATTAACCATCAAATACTTGTGAGAAATGCTAGAAATCATCAAAGACTTTTTGTTTAATGCACTTCTACATATTACAAGTCCCAAGAGGGCATACATGAGGTTGTTACAGTGATTTTGGTGAATGATTGGGTCATAGAAGCTGTTTTCAAGATCTTTAAGTGTGAAAGAGTCTTTACAACGAAAATTGGAGCCTTTTTAGGGAGAGATGAAGAGACGATCTCATTTTTGATTAATTAACCATCAAATACTAGGGAGAAATCCTAGAAATCATTAAAGACTCTTTGTTTTATGCAATTCTAGATATTCCAAGTCCCAGGAGATTATAGATGGGGTTGTTGCAGTGAATTTAGTGAATGATTGGGTCATACAAGCTGTTTTCAAGATCTTTAAGTGTGAATGATTCATTACAACCAAAAGTGGAGCCTTGTTAGGGAGAAATGAAAAGACGGTCTCATTTTTGGTTAATTAACCATCAAATACTTGGGAGAAACCCTAGAAATCATCAAAGACTCTTTGTTTTATGCAATTCTACATATTCCAAGTGCCAGGAGATTATAGATGGGGTTGTTGCAGTGAATTTAGTGAATGATTGGGTCATACAAGCTGTTTTCAAGATCTCTAAGTGTGAATGAGTCATTACAACCAAAAGTGGAGCGTTGTTAGGGAGAAATGAAGAGACGGTCTCATTTTTGGGTAATTAACCGTCAAATACTTGGGAGAAATCCTAGCAATCATCCAAGACTCTTTCTTTTATGCAATTCTACATATTCCAAGTGCCAGGAGATTATAGATGGGGTTGTTGCAGTGAATTTAGTGAATGATTGGGTCATACAAGCTGTTTTCAAGATCTTTAAGTATGAATGAGTCATTACTATGAAACGTGGAGCCTTGTACGGGCCAAATGAAGAGACGGTCTCATTTTTGAGTAATTAACCATCAAATACTTGGGAGAAATCCTAGAAATCATCAAGGACTCTTTGTTTTATGCAATTCTACATATTCCAATTCCAGGAGATTATAGATGGGGTTGTTGCTGTGAATTTAGTGAATGATTGGGCCACACAAGCTGTTTTAAAGATCTTTAAGAGTGAATGAGTCATTACAACGAAAGGTGGGGCCTTGTTTGGGAGAAATGAAGAGACGGTCTCATTTTTGAGTAATTAACCATCAAATACTTGGGAGAAATCCTAGAAATCATCAAGGACTCTTTGTTTTATGCAATTCCACATATTCCAAGTCCCAGGAGATTATAGATGGGGTTGTTGCTGTGAATTTAGTGAATGATTGGGCCACACAAGCTGTTTTCAAGATCTTTAAGAGTGAATGAGTCATTACAACGAAAAGTGGGGCCTTGTTTGGGAGAAATGAAGAGACAGTTTCATTTTTGAGTAATTAACCATCAAATACTTGGGAGAAATCCTAGAAATCATCAAAGACTCTTTGTTTTATGCAATTCTACATCTTCCAAGTCCCAGGAGATTATATATGGGGTTGTTGCAGTGAATTTAGTGAATGATTCGGCCATACAAGCTGTTTTCAAGATCTTTAAGTGTGAATGAGTCATTACAAGGAAAAGTGGAGCCTTCATAGGGATAAATGAAGAGATGGTCTCATTTTTGAGTAATTTACCATCAAATACTTGCGAGAAATCCTACAAATCATCAAACACTCTTTGTTTTATTCAATTCTACCTATTCCAATTCCCAGGAGATTATAGATGAGGTTGTTGCAGTGAATTTAGTGAATTATTGGGTCATACAAGCTGTTTTCAAGATCTTTAAGTGTGAATGAGTCATTACAACGAAAAGTGGAGCCTTGTTAGGGAGAAATGAAGAGACAGTCTCAATTTTGAGTAATTAACCATCAAATATATGTAAGAAATGCTAGAAATCATCAAAGACTCTTTGTTTAATGCAATTCCACATATTCCAAGTCCCAAGAGGGCAAAGATGTGCTTGTTGCAGTGAATTAAGTGAATGATTGGGTCATACAAGCTGTTTTCAAGATGTTTAAGTATGAATGAGTCATTACAACGAAAAGTGGAGCCTTGGTAGGGAGAAATGAAGTGACGGTCTCATTTTTGAGTAATTAACCATCAAATACTTGTGAGAAATGCTAGAAATCATCAATGGCTCTTTGTTTAATGCAATTCTACATATTCCAAGTCCCAAGAGGGCATAGATGTGCTTGTTGCAGTGAATTTGGCCAATGATTCGGTCATACAAGCTGCTACCAAGATCTTTATGTGTGAATGAGTCATTACATTGAAAAGTGGAGCCTTCTTATGGATAAATGAAGAGAAAGTCTCATTTTTGAGTAATTAACCATCAAATACTTGGGAGAAATCCTAGAAATCCTCAAAGACTCTTTGTTTTATGCAGTTCTACATATTCCAAGACCCAAGAGGGCAGAGATGAGGTTGTTGCAGTGAATTTGGTGAATGATTGGGTCATACAAGCTGTTTTCAAGATCCTCAAGTGTGAATGAGTCATTACAACGAAAAGTGGAGCCTTGTTAGGGAGAAATGAAGAGACAGTCTCAATTTTGAGTAATTAACCATCAAATACATGTAAGAAATGCTAGAAATCATCAAAGACTCTTTGTTTAATGCAATTCCACATATTCCAAGTCCCAAGAGGGCAAAGATGTGCTTGTTGCAGTGAATTAAGTGAATGATTGGGTCATACAAGCTGTTTTCAAGATGTTTAAGTATGAATGAGTCATTACAACGAAAAGTGGAGCCTTGGTAGGGAGAAATGAAGTGACGGTCTCATTTTTGAGTAATTAACCATCAAATACTTGTGAGAAATGCTAGAAATCATCAATGGCTCTTTGTTTAATGCAATTCTACATATTCAAAGTCCCAAGAGGGCATAGATGTGCTTGTTGCAGTGAATTTGGTCAATGATTCGGTCATACAAGCTGCTACCAAGATCTTTATGTGTGAATGAGTCATTACATTGAAAAGTGGAGCCTTCTTATGGATAAATGAAGAGACAGTCTCATTTTTGAGTAATTAACCATCAAATACTTGGGAGAAATCCTAGAAATCCTCAAAGACTCTTTGTTTTAGGTAATTCTTCATATTCCAAGTCCTAGGAGATTATAGATGGGGTTGTTGCAGTGAATTTAGTGAATGATTGGGTCATACAAGCTGTTTTCAAGATCTTTAAGTGTGAATGACTCATTACAACAGAAAGTGGAGCCTTGTTAGGGAGAAATGAAGAGACGGTCTCATTTTTTAGTAATTAACCATCAAATACTTGTCAGAAATGCTAGAAATAATCAAAGACTCTTTGTTTAATGCAATTCTACGTATTCCAAGTCCCAAGAGGGCATAGATGAGGTTGTTGTAGTTAATCTGGTGAATGATTCGGTCATACAAGATGTTTTCAAGAACTTTTAGTGTGAATTACTCATTACCAGGGAAAGTGGAGCCTTGTTAGGGAGAAATGAAGAGACGGTCTCATTTTTGAGTAATTAACCATCAAATACTTGTGAGAAATGCTAGAAATCATCAAAGACTCTTTGTTTAATGCAATTCTACAAATTCCAAGTCGCAAGAGATTATTTAGGAGGTTCTTGCAGTGAAGTTAGTGAATTATTGGGTCATAAAAGCTGTTTTCAAGAACTTTAAGGGTGAATGAGTCATTACAACGAAATGTGGAGCCTTGTTAGGGAGAAATGAAGAGACGGTCTCATTTTTGAGTAATTAACCATGAAATACTTGTGAGACATGCTAGAAATCATCAAAGCCTCTTTGTTTAATGCACTTCTACATATTCCAAGCCCCAAGAGGGCGTAGATGAGGTTGATGCTGTGAATTTAGTGAATGATTGGGTCATACAAGCTGTTTTCAAGATCTTTAAGGGTGAATGAGTCATTACAACGAAAAGTGGAGCCTTGCTAGGGAGAAATGAAGTGACGGTCTCATTTTTGAGTAATTAACCATCAAATACTTGTGGGAAATGTTAGAAATCATCAAAGACTCTTTGTTTTATGCAATTCTACATATTCCAAGTCCCAGGAGATTATAGATGGGGTTGTTGCAGTGAATTTAGTGAATGATTGGGCCATACAAGCTGTTTTCAAGATCTTTATGTGTGAATGAGTCATTACAACGAAAAGTGGAGCCTTGTTACGGAGAAATGAACAGACAGTCTCATTTTTGCGTAATTAGCCATCAAATACTTGGGAGAAATCCTAGAAATCACCAAAGACTCTTTGTTTTAGGTAATTCTTCATATTCCAAGTCCCAGGAGATTATAGATGGGGTTGTTGCAGTGAATTTAGTGAATGATGGGGTCATACAAGCTGTTTTCAAGATCTTTAAGTGTGAATGACTCATTACAACGGAAAGTGGAGCCTTGTTAGGGAGAAATGAAGAGACGGTCTCATTTTTGAGTAATTAACCATGAAATACTTGTGAGACATGCTAGAAAACATCAAAGCCTCTTTGTTTAATGCACTTCTACATATTCCAAGCCCCAAGAGGGCGTAGATGAGGTTGATGCTGTGAATTTAGTGAATGATTGGGTCATACAAGCTCTTTTCAAGATCTTTAAGGGTGAATGAGTCATTGCAACGAAAAGTGGAGCCTTGCTAGGGAGAAATGAAGTGACGGTCTCATTTTTGAGTAATTAACCATCAAATACTTGTGGGAAATGCTAGAAATCATCAAAGACTCTTTGTTTTATTCAATTCTACATATTCCAAGTCGCAAGAGATTAGTTATGAGGTTCTTGCAGTGAAGTTAGTGAATTATTGGGTCATAAAAGCTGTTTTCAAGAACTTTAAGGGTGAATGAGTCATTACAACGAAATGTGGAGCCTTGTTAGGGAGAAATGAAGAGACGGTCTCATTTTTGAGTAATTAACCATCAAATACTTGGGAGAAATCCTAGAAATCTTCAAGGACTCTTTGTTTTATGCAATTCTACATATACCAAGTCCCAGGAGATTATGGATGGGGTTGTTGCTGTGAATTTAGTGAAAGATTGGGCCATGCAAGCTGTTTTCAAGATGTTTAAGCATGAATGAGTCATTACAACAAAAAGTGGAGCCTTGTTAGGGAGAAATGAAGAGACGGTCTCATTTTTGAGTAATTAACCTTCAAATACTTGTGAGAAATGCTAGAAATCATCAAAGACTCTTTGTTTTATGCAATTCTACATATTCCAAGTCCCAAGAGGTCATACATGTGGTTGTTGCAGGGAATTTAGTCAATGATTGGGTCATTCAAGCTGCTACCAAGATCTTTATGTGTGAATGAGTCATTACATCGAAATGTGGAGCCTTCTTATGGATAAATGAAGAGTCGGTCTCATTTTTGGGTAATTAACCATCAAATACTTGGGAGAAATCCTAGAAATCGTCAAGGACTCTTTGTTTTATGCAGTTCTACATATTCCAAGTCCCAAGAGGGCATAGATGAGGTTGTTGCAGCGAATTTAGTGAATGATTGGGTCATACAAGCTGTTTTCAGGATCTTTAATTGTGAATGAGTCATTAGAACGAAAGGTAGAGCCTTGTTAGGGAGAAATGAAGAAACGGTCACATTTTTGAGTAATTTACCATCAAATACTTGTGAGAAATGCTAGAAATCATCAAAGACTCTTTGTTTAATGCAATTCTACATACTCCACGTCGCAAGACATTATAGATGAGGTTGTTGCTGTGAATTTAGTGAATTATTGGGTCATACAAGCTGTTTTCCAGATCTTTAAGTGTGAATGAGTCATTACAACGAAAAGTGGAGCCTTGTTAGGGAGAAATGAAGAGACGGCCTCATTTTTGAGTAATTAACCATCAAATACTTGGGAGAAATCCTAGAAATCATCAAAGACTCTTTGTTTTAGGTAATTCTTCATATACCAAGTCCCAGGACATTATAGATGGGGTTGTTGCAGAGAATTTAGTTAATGATTGGGTCATACAAGCTGTTTTCAAGATCTTTAATGGTGAATGAGTCCTTACGATGAAAAGTGGAGCCTTGTTAGGGAGAAATGAAGAGACGGTCTCATTCTTGAGTAATTAACCATCAAATACTTGTGAGAAATGCTAGAAATCATCAAAGACTCTTTCTTCAATGCAATTCTACATATTCCACATCCCAAAAGGGCATAGATGTGCTTGTTGCAGTGAATTTAGTCAATGATTGGGTCATACAAGCTGCTACCAAGATCTTTATGTGTGAATGAGTCATTACAACGAAAAGTGGAGCCTTCTTATGGATAAATGAAGAAACGATCTCATTTTTGTGCAATTAACCATCAAATACTCGGGAGAAATCCTAGAAATCATCAAAGACTCATTGTTTTATGCAATTCTACATATTCCAAGTCCCAAGAGGACATAGATGAGGTTCTTGCAGCGAATTTAGTGAATGATTGGGTCATACAAGCTGTTTTCAAGATCTTTAAGGGTGAGTGAGTCATTACAACGAAAAGTGGAGCCTTGTTTGGGACAAATGAAGAGACAGTCTCATTTTTGAGTAATTAACCATCAAATACTTGGGAGAAATCCTGGAAATCATGAAAGACTCTTTCTTTTATGCAATTCTACATATTCCAAGTCCCAGGAGATTATAGATGTGGTTGTTGCAGTGAATTTAGTGAATGATTGGGTCATACAAGCTGTTTTCAAGATCTCTAAGTGTGAATGAGTCATTACAACGAAAAGTGGAGCCTTGTTTCGGAGAAATGAAGAGACGGTCTCATTTTTGAATAATTAGCCATGAAATACTTGTGGGAAATGCTAGAAATCATCCAAGACACTTCCTTTAATGCAATTCTACATATTCTAAGTCCCAAGAAAGCATAGATGAGGTTGTTGCAGCGAATTTCGTGACTGCTCGGGTCATACAAGCTGTTTTCAAGAACGTTAAGGGTGAATGAGTCATTACAACGAAAAGTCGAGCCTTGTTAGGGAGAAATGAAGAGACGGTTTCATTTTTGAATAATTAACCATCAAATACTTGTGGGAAATGCTAGAAATCATCAAAGACTCTTCGTTTAATGCAATTCTACATATTCCAAGTCCCAAGAGGGCATAGATGAGGTTGTTGCAGCGAATTTAGTGAATGATTGGGTCATACAAGCTGTTTTCAAGATCTTTAAGGGTGAATGAGTCATTACACTAAAAAGTGGAGCCTTGTTAGGGACAAATGTAGAGACGGTCTCATTTTTGAGTAATTAACCATCAAATACTTGGGAGAAATCCTAGAAATCATCAAGGACTCTTTGTTTTATGCAATTCCACATATTCCAAGTCCCAGGAGATTATAGATGGGGTTGTTGCTGTGAATTTAGTGAATGATTGGGCCACACAAGCTGTTTTCAAGATCTTTAAGAGTGAATGAGTCATTACAACGAAAAGTGGGGCCTTGTTTGGGAGAAATGAAGAGACAGTTTCATTTCTGAGTAATTAACCATCAAATACTTGGGAGAAATCCTAGAAATCATCAAAGACTCTTTGTTTTATGCAATTCTACATCTTCCAAGTCCCAGGAGATTATAGATGGGGTTGTTGCAGTGAATTTAGTGAATGATTCGGCCATACAAGCTGTTTTCAAGATCTTTAAGTGTGAATGAGTCATTACAATGAAAAGTGGAGCCTTGTTAGTTAGAAATGAAGAGACGGTCTCATTTTTGAGTAATTAACCATCAAATACTTGTGGGAAATGCTAGAAATCATCAAAGACTCTTCATTTAAGGCAATTCTACATATTCCAAGTCCTAAGAGGGCATAGATGAGGTTGTTGCAGCGAATTTAGTGAATGATTGGGTCATACAAGCTGTTTTCAAGATCTTTAAGGGTGAATGAGTCATTACAATGAAAAGTGGAGCCTCGATAGGGAGAAATGAAGAGAGGGTCTCATTGGTGAGTAATTAACCATAAAATACTTGTGAGAAAGGCTAGAAATCATCAAAGACTCTTTGTTTAATGTAATTCTACATATTCCAAGTCCCAAGAGGGCATAGATGAGGTTGTTGCAGTGAATTTGGTGAATGATTGCGGCATGCAAGCTGTTTTCAAGATCTTTATGTGTGAATGAGTCATTACAATGAAATGTCGACCCTTGTTACGGAGAAATGAAGAGACGGTCTCATTTTTGAGTAATTAACTATAAAATACTTGTGAGAAATGCGAGAAATCATCAAAGACTCTTTGTTTAATGCAATTCTACATATTTGAAGTCCAAAGAGCGCATAGATGAGGTTGTTGCTGTCAATTTTGTGAATGATGGGGTCATACAAGCTGTTTTCAAGATCTTCAAATGTTAATGGGTCATTAGAACGAAAAGTGGAGCCTTGTTAGGGAGAAATGAAGAGGCGGTCTCATTTTTGAGTAATTAAGCATCAAATACTTGTGAGAAATGCTAGAAATCATCAAAGACTCTTTGTTTTATGCAATTCTACATATTCCAAGTCCCAGGAGATTATAGATGGGGTTGTTGCAGGGAATTTAGTGAATGATTGGGTCATACAAGCTGTTTCCAAGATCTTTAAGTGTGAATGAGTCATTACAGCGAAAAGTGGAGCCTTGTTTGGGAGAAATGAAGTGACGGTCTCATTTTTGAGTAATTAACCATCAAATACTTGTGGGAAATGCTAGAAATCATCAAAGACTCTTCGTTTAATGCAATTCTTCATATTCCAAGTCCCAAGAAAGCATAGATGAGGTTGTTGCAGCGAATTTAGTGAATGATCGGGTCATACAAGCTGTTTTCAAGATCTTTAAGGGTGAATGAGTCATTACAACGAAAAGTGGAGCCTTGTTAGGGAGAAATGAAGAATCGGTTTCATTTTTGAGTAATTAACCATCAAATACTTGTTGAAAATGCTAGAAATCATCAAAGACTCTTCGTTTAATGCAATTCTACATATTCCAAGTCCCAAGAGGGCATAGATGAGGTTGTTGCAGCGAATTTAGGGAATGATTGGGTCAGAGAAGCTGTTTTCAAGATCTTTAAGGGTGAATGATTCATTACAATGAAAAGTGGAGCCTTGATAGGGAGAAATGAAGAGACGGTGTCATTTTTGAGTAATTAACCATCAAATACGTGGGAGAAATCCTAGAAATCATGAAAGACACTTTGTTTTATGCAATTCTACATATTCCAAGTCCCAGGAGATTATAGATGGGGTTGTTGCAGTGAATTTAGTGATTGATTGGGTCATACATGCTGTTTTCAAGATCTCTAAGTGTAAATGAGTCATTACAACGAAAAGTGGAGCCTTGTTAGGGAGAAATGAAGAGAGGGTCTCATTGGTGAGTAATTAACCATAAAATACTTGTGAGAAAGGCTAGAAATCATCAAAGACTCTTGGTTTAATGCAATTCTACATATTCCAAGTCCCAGGAGGGCATAGATGAGGTTGATGCAGTGAATTTGGTGAATGATTGGGGCATACAAGCTGTTTTCATGATCTTTAAGTGTGAATGAGTCATTACAAGGACATGTCGACCCTTGATAGGGAGAAATGAAGAGACGGTCTCATTTTTGAGTAATTAACCATTAAATACTTGTGAGAAATGCTAGAAATCATCAAAGACTCTTTGTTTAATGCAATTCTACATATTTCAAGTCCAAAGAGCGCATAGATGAGGTTGTTGCTCTCAATTTAGTGAATGATGGGGTCATACAAGCTGTTTTCAAGGTCTTTAAGTTTTAATGGGTCATTAGAACGAAAAGTGGTGCCTTGTTAGGGAGAAATGAAGAGACGGTCTCATTTTTGAGTAATTAAGCATCAAATACTTGTGAGAAATGCTAGAAATCATCAAAGACTCTTTGTTTTATGCAATTCTACATATTCCAAGTCCCACGAGATTATAGATGGGGTTGTTGCAGTGAATTTAGTGAATGATTGGGTCATACAAGCTGTTTTCAACATCTTTAAGTGTGAATGAGTCATTACAACGAAAAGTGGAGCCTTGTTAGGGAGAAATGAAGAGATGGTCTCATTGGTGAGTAATTAACCATCAAATACTTGTGAGAAAGGCTAGAAATCATCGAAGACTCTTTGTTTAAGGCAATTCTACATATTCCAAGTCCCAAGAGGGCATAGATGAGGTTGTTGTAGTGAATTTGGTCAATGATTGGGTCATACAAGCTGTTTTCAAGATCTTTAAGTGTGAATGAGTCATTACAACGAAATGTCGGCCCTTGTTAGGGAGAAATGAAGAGACAGTCTCAATTTTGAGTAATTAACCATCAAATACTTGTGAAAAATGCTAGAAATCGTCAAAGACTCTTCGTTTAATGCAATTCTACATATTCCAAGTCCCAAGAAAGCATAGATGAGGTTGTTGCAGCGAATTTAGTGAATGATCGGGTCATACAAGCTGTTTTTCAGATCTTTAAGGGTGAATGAGTCATTACAACGAAAAGTGGAGCCTTGTTAGGGAGAAATTAAGAGACGGTTTCATTTTTGAGTAATTAACCATCAAATACTTGTGGGAAATGCGAGAAATCATGAAAGACTCTTCGTTTAATGCAATTCTACATATTCCAAGTCCCAAGAGGGCATAGATGAGGTTGTTGCAGCGAATTTAGTGAATGATTGGGTCATACAAGCTGTTTTCAAGATCTTTAAGTGTGAATGAGTCATTACAACGAAAAGTGGAGCCTTGTTAGGGAGAAACGAACAGACGGTCTCATTTTTGAGTAATTAACCATCAAATACTTGGGAGAAATCATGAAAGACTCTTTGTTTTATGCAATTCTACATATTCCAAGTCCTAGGAGATTATAGATGGGGTTGTTGCAGTGAATTTAGTGAATGATTGGGTCATACAAGCTGTTTTCAAGATCTCTAAGTGTGAATGAGTCATTACAGCGAAAAGTGGAGCCTTGTTAGTTAGAAATGAAGAGACGAACTCATTTTTGAGTAATTAACCATCAAATACTTGTGGGAAATGCTAGAAATCATCAAAGACTATTCCTTTAAGGCAATCCTACATATTCCAAGTGCCAAGAGGGCATAGATGAGGTTGTTGCAGCGAATTTAGTGAATGATTGGGTCATACAAGCTGTTTTCAAGATCTTTAAGGGTGAATGAGTCATTGCAATGAAAAGTGGAGCCTTGATAGGG
Organism: Bruguiera gymnorhiza; assembly: GCA_020883675.1. Classification (NCBI taxonomy): domain Eukaryota; kingdom Viridiplantae; phylum Streptophyta; class Magnoliopsida; order Malpighiales; family Rhizophoraceae; genus Bruguiera; species Bruguiera gymnorhiza. Next base: position 826,653 of record JAIRCJ010000094.1, on the reverse strand, counting down.
AGAAATAAAGAGACGGTCTCATTTTTGAATAATTAACCATCAAATACTTGTGAGAAATGCTAGAAATCATCCAAGACTCTTGGTTTAATGCAATTCTACATATTCCAAGTCCCAAGAGGGCATAGATGAGGTTGATGCAGTGAATTTGGTGAATGATTGGGGCATACAAGCTGTTTTCATGATCTTTAAGTGTGAATGAGTCATTACAACGACATGTCGACCCTTGCTAGGGAGAAATGAAGAGACGGTCTCATTTTTGAGTAATTAACCATCAAATACATGGGAGAAATCCTAGAAATCATGAAAGACTCCTTGTTTTATGCAATTCTACATATTCCAAGTCCCCGAAGATTATAGATGAGGTTGTTGCAGCGAATTTAGCGAATGATCGGGTCATACAAGCTGTTTTCAAGATCTTTAAATGTTAATGAGTCATTAGAACGAAAAATGGAGCCTTGTTAGGGAGAAATGAAGAGACGGTCTCATTGGTGAGTAATTAACCATCAAATACTTGTGAGAAAGGCTAGAGATCATCAAAGACTCTTTGTTTAATGTTATTCTACATATTCCAAGTCCCAAGAGGGCCCTTGTTAGGGATGATTGGGTCATACAAGCTGTTTTCAAGATCTTTAAGTGTGAATGAGTCATTACAACGAAATGTGGGCCCTTGTTAGGGAGAAATGAAGAGACAGTCTCAATCTTTTGTAATTAACCATCAAATACTTGTGAGAAATACTAGAAATCATCAAAGACCCTTGGTTTAATGCAATTCTACATATTCCAAGTCCCAGGAGGGCATAGATGAGGTTGATGCAGTGAATTTGGTGAATGATTGGGGCATACAAGCTGTTTTCATGATCTTTAAGTGTGAATGAGTCATTACAACGAAATGTCGACCCCTGTTAGGGAGAAATGAAGAGACGGTCTCATTTTTGGGTAATTAACTGTCAAATACTTGTGAGAAATGCTAGAAATCATCAAACTCTTTGTTTAATGCAATTCTACATATTTCAAGTCCAAAGAGCTCATAGATGAGGTTGTTGCTGTCAATTTAGAGAATGATGGGGTCATACAAGCTGTTTTCAAGATCTTTAAGTGTTAATGGGTTATTAGAACGAAAAGTGGAGCCTTGTTAGGGAGAAATGAAGAGACTGCCTCATTTTTGGGTAATTAACCATCAAATTCTTGTGAGAAATGCTAGAAATCATCAAAGACTCTTTGTTTAATGCAATTCTACATATTCCAAGTCCCAAGTGGGCATAGATGAGGTTGTTGCTGTCAATTTAGTGAATGATTGGGTCATACAAGCTGTTTTCAAGATCTTTAAGTGTGAACGAGTCATTTCAACGAGAAGTGGACCCTTGTTAGGGATAAATGAAGAGCCGGTCTCATTTTTTAGTAATTAACGATCAAATACTTGTGGGAAATGCTTGAAATCGTCAAAGACTCTTGGTTTAATGCAATTCTACTTATTCCAAGTCCCAAGATATTATAGATGAGGTTGTGGCAGTGAATTTAGTGAATGATTGGGTCATACAAGCTGTTTTCAAGATCTTGAAGTGTGAATGAGTCATTACAACAAAAAGTGGAGCCTTGTTAGGGAGAAATCAAGAAACTGTCTCATTTTTGGGTAATTAACCATCAAATACTTGTGAGAAATGCTAGAAATCATCAAAGACACTTTGTTTAATGGAATTCTACATATTCCAAGTCCCAAGAGGGCATAGATGAGGTTGTTGCAGTGAATTTAGTCAATGATTGGGTCATACAAGCTGTTTTCAAGATCTTGAAGAGTGAATGAGTCATTACAACAAAAAGTGGAGCCTTGTTAGGGAGAAATCAAGAGACGGTCTCATTTTTGAGTAATTAACCATCAAATACTTGTGAGAAATGCTAGAAATCATCAAAGACACTTTGTTTAATGGAATTCTACATATTCCAAGTCCCAAGCGGGCATAGATGAGGTTGTTGCAGTGAATTTAGTGAATGATTGGGTGATACAAGCTGTTTTCAAGATCTTTATGTGTGAATGAGTCATTAGAACGAAAAGTGGAGTCTTGTTAGGGAGAAATGAAGAGACGGTCTCATTTTTGAGTAATTAACCATCAAATACTTGGGAGAAATCCTAGAAATCATCAAAGATTCTTTGTTTTCTGCAATTCTACATATTCCAAGTCCCAGGAGCTTATAGATGGGGTTGTTGTAATGAATTTAGTCAATGATTGGGTCATACAAGCTGTTTTCAAGATCTTTATGTGTGAATGAGTCATTACAATGAAAGTGGGGCCTTGTTAGGGAGAAATGAAGGGACGGTCTCATTTTTGAGTAATTAACCATCAAATACTTGTGGGTAATGCTAGAAATCATCTAAGACCCATTGTTTTATGCAATTCTACATATTCCAAGTCCCAGGAGATCATAGATGGGGTTGTTGCAGTGAATTTAGTGAATGATTGGGTCATACAAGCTGTTTTCAAGATCTCTAAGTGTGAATGAGTCATTACTACAAAAAGTGGAGCCTTGTTAGTTAGAAATAAAGAGACGGTCTTATTTTTGAGTAATTAACCATCAAATACTTGTGGGAAATGCTAGAAATCATCAAAGACTCTTTGTTTTATGCAATTCTACATATTCCAAGTCCCAAGAGGGCATAGATGAGGTTGTTGCAGCGAATTTAGTGAATGATTGGGTCATACAAGCTGTTTTCAAGATCTTTAAGGGTGAATGAGTCATTACAACGAAAAGTGGAGCCTTGTTAGTTAGAAATGAAGAGACGGTCTCATTTTTGAGTAATTAACCATCAAATACTTGTGGGAAATGCTAGAAATCATCAAAGACTCTTCGTTTAAGGCAATTCCACATATTCCAAGTCCCAAGAGGGCATAGATGCGGTTGTTGTAGTGAATTTGGTGAATGATTGGGTCATACAAGCTGTTTTCATGATCTTTAAGTGTGAATGAGTCATTACAACGAAATGCCGGCCCTTGTTAGGGTGAAATGAAGAGACAGTCTCAATTTTCAGTAATTAACCATCAAAAACTTGTGAGAAATGCTAGAAATCATCAAAGACTCTTAGTTTAATGCAATTCTACATATTCCAAGTCCCAAGAGGGCATAGATGAGGTTGATGCAGTGAATTTGGTGAATGATTGGGGCATACAAGATGTTTTCAAGATCTTTAAGTGTGAATGAGTCATTACAACGAAATGTCGACCCTTGTTACGGAGAAATGAAGAGACGGTCTCATTTTTGTGTAATTAACCATTAAGTACTTGTGAGAAATGCTAGAAATCATCAAAGACTCTTTGTTTTATGCAATTCTACATATTCCAATACCCAGGAGATTATAGATGGGGTTGTTGCAGTGAATTTAGTGAATGATTGGGTCAGACAAGCTGTTTTCAAGATCTTTAAGTGTGAATGAGTCATTACAACGAAAAGTGGAGCCTTGTTTGGGAGAAATGAAGAGATGGTCTCATTTTTGAGTAATTAACCATCAAATACTTGTGGGAAATGCTAGAAATCATCAAACACTCTTCGTTTAATGCAATTCTACATATTCCAAGTCCCAAGAAGGCATAGATGAGGTTGTTGCAGCAAATTTAGTGAATGATTGGGTCATACAAGCTGTTTTAAAGATCTTTAAGTGTGAATGAGTCATTACAACGAAAAGTGGAGTCTTGCTAGGGAGAAATGAAGAGACGGTCTCTTTTTTGAGTAATTAACCATCAAATACTTGTGATAAAAGCTAGAAATCTTCAAAGACTCTTTGTTTAATGCAATTCTAAATATTCCAAGTCCCAAGAGGGCTTTCATGAGGTTCTTTCAGTGAATTTAGTGAATTATTGGGTCATAGAAGCTGTTTTCAAGATCTTTATATGTAAATGAGTCATTACAACGAAAAGTGGAGCCTTGTTTGGGAGAAATGAAGAGACGGTCTCATTTTTGAGTAATTAACCATCAAATACTTGTGAGAAATGCTAGAAATCATCAAAGGCTCTTCCTTTAATGCAATTCTACATATTCCAAGTCCCAAGAAGGCATAGATGAGGTTGTTGCAGCGAATTTAGTGAATGATTGGGTGATACAAGCTGTTTTCAAGATCTTTAAGTGTGAATGAGTTATTAGAACGAAAAGTGGAGTCTTGTTAGGGAGAAATGAAGAGACGGTCTCATTTTCGAGTAATTAACCATCAAATACTTGGGAGAAATCCTAGAAATCATCAAAGATTCTTTGTTTTATGCAATTCTACATATTCGAAGCCCCAAGAAGGCATAGAGGAGGTTGTTGCACTGAATTTAGTGAATGATTGGGTCATACAAGCTGCTATCAAGATCATTATGTGTGAATGAGTCATTACAACGAAAAGTGGAACCTTTTTAGGGAGAAATGAAGAGTCGGTGTCATTTTTGAGTGATTAGCCATCAAATACTTGTGAGAAATGCTAGAAATCATCAAAGACGCTTTGTTTAAAGCAATTCTACATATTCCAAGTCCCAAGAGGGCATAGATGAGGTTGTCGTAGAGAATTTAGTGAGTTATTGGGTCATACAAGCTATTTTCAAGATCTTTAAGTGTGAATGACACATTATAACGGAAAGTGAACCCTTGTTTGGGAGAAATGAAGAGACGGTCTCATTTTTGAGTTATTAACCATCAAATACTTGTGAGAAATGCTAGAAATCATCAAAGAATCTTTGTTGAAAGCAATTCTACAAATTCCATGTCCCAAGAGGGCATAGATATGGTTGTTGCAGTGCATTTAGTGAATGATTGGGTCTTACAAGCTATTTTCAAGATCTTTAAGTGTGAATGAGTCATTTCAACGAAAGGTGGAGCCTTGTTTGTGAGAATTGAAGAGACAGTCTCTTTTTTGAGTAAATAACCATCAAATACTTGTGAGAAATGCTAGAAATAATCAAAGACTCTTTGTTTGAGGCAATTCTACATATTCCAAGTCCCAAGAGATTATAGATGAGGTTGTTGCACTGAATTTAGTGAATGATAGCATCATACAAGCTGTTTTCAAGATCTTTAAGCGTGAATTAGTCATTACAACGAAATGTGGAGCCTTGTTAGGGAGAAATGAAGTGACGGTCAACTGAAGTGACGGTCTCTTCTTTGAGTAATTAACCATCAAATACTTGCGAGAAAAGCTAGAAATCACCAAAGACTCCTTGTTTAATGCAATTCTACATCTTCTGAGTCCCAAGAGGGCATAGATGAGCTTGATGCATTGAATATAGTGAATGATTGGGTCATACAAGCTGTTTTCAAGATCTTTAAGTGTGAATGAGTCATTACAACGAAAAGTGGAGCCTTGTTAGGGAGAAATGAAGAGACAGTCTCATTTTTGAGTAATTAACCATCAAATACTTGTGAGAAATGGTAGAAATCATCAAAGACTCATTGTTTAAGGCAATTCTACTTATTCCAAGTCCCAAGAGGTTATAGATGAGGTTGTTGCAGTGAATTTAGTGGATCATTGGGTCTTACAAGCTGTTTTCAAGATCTTTAAGCATGAATGACACATTTCAACGGAAAGTGGACCCTTGTTAGGGAGAAATGAAGAGACGGTCTCATTTTTGAGTAATTAACCATCAAATACTTGTGAGAAATGCTAGAAATCATCAAAGAATCTTTGTTTAAAGCAATTCTACATATTCCAAGTCCCAAGAGGGCATAGATGAGGTTTTTGCAGTGAATTTAGTGAATGATTGGGTCATACAAGGTGTTTTCAAGATCTTTAAGTGTGAATGAGTCATTACAAGGAATGGTGGAGCCTTGTTAGGGAGAAATGAAGAGACAGTCTCATTTTTGAGTAATTAACCATCAAATACTTGTGAGAAATGCTGGAAATCATAGAAGAATCTTTGTTTAATGCAATTCTACATATTCCAAGTGCCAAGAGGGCATAGATGTGGTTATTGCAGTGCATTTAGTGAATGATTGGGTCGTACAAGCTATTTTCAAGATCCTTAAGTCGAATGAGTCATTACAACGAAAGGTGGAGCCTTGTTTGTGAGAAATGAAGAGACGGTCTCTTTTTTGAGTAATTAACCATCAAATACTTGTGAGAAATGCTAGAAATAATCAAAGACTCTTTGTTTCAGGCAATTCTACATATTCCAAGTCCCAAGAGATTATAGATGTGGTTGTTGCAGAGAATTTAGTGAATGATTGGGTCTTACAAGCTGTTTCCAAGATCTTTAAGTGTGAATAAGTCATTACAACGAAAGGTGGAGCCTTGTTTATGAGAAATGAAGAGACGGTCTCTTTTTTGATAATTAACCATCAAATACTTGTGAGAAATGCTAGAAATAATCAAAGACTCTTTCTTTCAGGCAATTCTACATATTCCAAGTCCCAAGAGATTATAGATGAGGTTGTTGGAGTGAATTAATGAATGATTGGGTCTTACAAGCTATTTTCAAGATCTTTAAGTGTGAATGCGTCATTACAACGAAAAGTGGAGCCTTGTTAGGGAGAAAGGAAGAGATGGTCACATTTTTGAGTAATTAACCATCAGATACTTCTGAGAAAAGCTAGAAATCATCAAAGACTCCTTGTTTAATGCAATTGTACATATTCCAAGTCCCAAGTGATTATAGATGAGGTTGTTGCACTGAATTTAGTGAATGATTGCGTCATACAAGCTGTTTTCAAGATCTTTAAGTGTGAATGAGTCATTCCAACGAATGGTGGAGCCTTGTTTGTGAGAAATAAAGAGACGGTCTCTTTTTTGAGTAATTAACGATCAAATACTTGTGAGAAGTGCTTGAAATAATCAAAGACTCTTTGTTTAAGGCAATTCTACATATTCCAAGTCCCAAGAGATTATAGATGAGGTTGTTGCAGTGAATTTAGTGAATGATTGGGTCTTACCAGCTGTTTTCAAGATCTTTAAGTGTGAATGAGTCATTACAACGAAAAGTGGACCCTTGTTAGGGTGAAATCGAGAGACGGTCTCATTTTTGAGTAATTAACCATCAAATACTTGTGAGAAATGCTAGAAATCATCAAAGAATCTTTCATGAAGGCAATTCTACATATTCCAAGTCCGAAGAGGGCATAGATGTGGTTGTTCCAGTGCATTTAGTGAATGATTGGGTCGTACAAGCTGTTTTCAAGATCTTTAAGTGTGAATGAGACATTACAACAAAAGGTGGAGCCTTGTTTGTGAGAAATGAAGAGACGGTCTCTTTTTTGAGTAATTAACCATCAAATACTTGTGAGAAAAGCTAGAAATCACCAAAGACTCCTTGTTTAATGCAATTCTACATATTCGAAGTGCCAAGTGATGATAGATGAGGTTGTTGCACTGAATTTAGTGAATGATTGAGTCATACAAGCTGTTTTCAAAATCTTTAAGTGTGAATTAGTCATTACAACAAAAAGTGGAGCCTTGTTAGGGAGAAATGAAGAGATGGTCAAATTTTTGAGTAATTAACCATCAAATACTTGTGAGAAATGCTAGAAATAATCAAAGACTCTTTGTTTAAGGCAATTCTACATATTCCAAGTCCCAAGAGATTATAGATGAGGTTGTTGCAGTGAATTTAGTGAATGATTGGGTTTTACAAGCTGTTTTCAAGATCTTTAAGTGTGAATGAGTCATTACAAGGAATGGTGGAGCCTTGTTAGGGAGAAATGATGAGACCGTCTCATTTTTGAGTAATTAACCATCAAATACTTGTGAGAAATGCTAGAAATCATCGAAGAATCTTTGTTTATGAAATTCTACATATTCCAAGTCCCAAGAGGGCATAGATGTGGTTGTTGCAGTGCATTTAGTGAATGATTGGGTCGTACAAGCTGTTTTCAAGATCTTTAAGTGTGAATGAGTCATTACAACGAAAGGTGGAGCCTTCTTTGTGAGAAATGAAGAGACGGTCTCTTTTTTGAGTCATTAACCATCAATTACTTGTGAGAAACGCTAGAAATCACCAAAGACTCCTTGTTTAATGCAATATTTACATATTCCAATTCCCAAGTGATTATAGATGAGGTTGTTGCACTGAATTTAGTGAATGATTGAGTCATACAAGCTGTTTTCAAGATCTTTAAATGTGAATTGGTCATTACAACGAAAAGTGGAGCCTTGTTAGGGAGAAATCAAGAGATGGTCAAATTTATGAGTAATTAACGATCAAATACTTGTGAGAAGTGCTAGAAATATTCAAAGACTCTTTGTTTAAGGCAATTCTACATATTCCAAGTCCCAAGAGATTATAGATGAGGTTGTTGCAGTGAATTTAGTGAATGATTGGGTCTTACAAGCTGTTTTCAAGATCTTTAAGTGTGAATGAGTCATTACAAAGGAAAGGTGGAGCTTTGTTAGGGAGAAATGAAGAGACAATCTCATTTTTGAGTAATTAATGATCAAATACTTGTGAGAAATGCTAGAAATCATCGAAGAATCTTTGTTTAATGCAATTCTACATATTCCAAGTCCCAAGAGGGCATAGATGTGATTGTTGCAGTGCATCTAGTGAATGATTGGGTCATACAAGCTGTTTTCAAGATCTTTAAGTGTGAATGAGTCATTAGAACGAAAAGTGGAGCCTTGTTAGGGAGATATCAAGAGACGGTCACATGTTCGAGTAATTAACCATCAAATACTTGTGAGAAATGCTAGAAATCATGAAAGACTCCTTGTTTAATGCAATTCTACATATTCAAAGTCCCAAGAGGGCATAGATGAGGTTGTTGCAGTGAATTTAGTGAATGATTGGGTCATAGAGGCTGTTTTCAAGATCTTTAAGTGTGAATGAGTCATTAGAACGAAAAGTGGAGCCTTGTTTGGGAGAAATCAAGAGACGGTCTCTTTTTTGAATAATTAACCATCAAATACTTGTGAGAAATGCTAGAAATCATCAAAGACTCCTTGTTTAATGCAATTCTACATATTCCAAGTCCCAAGAGGGCATAGATGGGGTTGTTGCAGTAAATTTAGTGAATGATTGGGTCACACAAGCTGTTTTCAAGATCTTTAAGTGTGAATGAGTCATTACAACGAAAAGTGGACCCTTGTTAGGGAGAAATGAGGAGACGGTCTCATTTTTGAGTAATTAGCCATCAAATACTTGTGAGAAATGTTAGAAATCATCAAAGACACTTTGTTTAATGCAATTCTACATATTCCAAGTCCCAAGAGGGCATAGATGAGGTTGTTGCAGTGAATTTAGTGAATGATTGGGTCATACAAGCTGCTATGAAGATCTTTATGTGTGAATGAGTCATTACAACGAAAAGTGGACCCTTTTTAGGGAGAAATGAAGAGACGGTGTCATTTTTGAGTAATTAGCCATCGAATACTTTTGAGAAATGCTAGAAATCATCAAAGACTCTTTGTTTCAAGCAATTCTACATATTCCAAGTCCCAAGAGGGTATAGATGAGGTTGTTGCAGTGAATTTAGTGAATGATTGGGTCATACAAGCTGTTTTCAAGATCTTTAAGTGTGATTGAGTCATTAGAACGAAAAGTGGAGCCCTGTTAGGGAGAAATGAAGAGACGGTCACATTTTTGAATAATTAACCATCAAATACTTGTGAGAAATGCTAGAAATCATCAAAGACTCTTTGTTTAATGCAATTCTACATATTCCAAGTCCCAAGAGGGCATAGATGAGGTTGTTGTTGTCAATTTAGTGAATGATTGGGTCATCCAAACTGTTTTCAAGATCTTTAAGTGTTAATGGGTCATTAGAACGAAAAGTGGAGCCTTGTTAGGGAGAAATCAAGAGACGGTCTCATTTTTGAGTAATTAAACATCAAATACTTGTGAGAAATGCTAGAAATCATCAAAGACTCTTTGTTAATGCAATTCTACATATTCCATGTCCCAAGAGGGCATAGATGAGGTTGTTCCAGTGAATTTAGTGAATGATTGGGTCTTACAAGCTGTTTTCAAGATCTTTAAGTGTGAATGAGTCATTAGAACAAAAAGTGGAGCCTTGTTAGGGAGAAATCAAGAGACGGTCACATGTTCGAGTAATTAACCATCAAATACTTGTGAGAAATGCTAGAAATCATCAAAGACTCCTTTTTAATGCAATTCTACATATTCGAAGTCCCAAGATGGCATAGATGAGGTTGTTGCAGTGAATTTAGTGAATGATTGGGTCATAGAAGCTGTTTTTGAGATCTTTAAGTGTGAATGAGTCATTAGAACGAAAAGTGGAGCCTTGTTAGGGAGAAATGAAGAGACAGTCTCATTTTTGAGTAATTAACGATCAAATACTTGTGAGAAATGCTAGAAATCATCGAAGAATCTTTGTTTAATGCAATTCTACATATTCCAAGTCCCAAGAGGGCGTAGATGTGATTGTTGCAGTGCATTTAGTGAATGATTGGGTCATACAAGCTGGTTTCAAGATCTTTAAGTGTGAATGAGTCATTAGAACGAAAAGTGGAGCCTTGTTAGGGAGAAATCAATAGGCGGTCACATGTTCGAGTAATTAACCATCAAATTCTTGTGAGAAATGCTAGAAATCATCAAAGACTCCTTTTTAATGCAATTCTACATATTCGAAGTCCCAAGATGGCATAGATGAGGTTGTTGCAGTGAATTTAGTGAATGATTGGGTCATAGAAGCTGTTTTTGAGATCTTTAAGTGTGAATGAGTCATTAGAACGAAAAGTGGAGCCTTGTTAGGGAGAAATGAAGAGACAGTCTCATTTTTGAGTAATTAACGATCAAATACTTGTGAGAAATGCTAGAAATCATCGAAGAATCTTTGTTTAATGCAATTCCACATATTCCAAGTCCCAAGAGGGCGTAGATGTGATTGTTGCAGTGCATTTAGTGAATGATTGGGTCATACAAGCTGGTTTCAAGATCTTTAAGTGTGAATGAGTCATTAGAACGAAAAGTGGAGCCTTGTTAGGGAGAAATCAATAGGCGGTCACATGTTCGAGTAATTAACCATCAAATTCTTGTGAGAAATGCTAGAAATCATCAAAGACGCCTTGTTTAATGCAATTCTACATATTCGAAGTCCCAAGAGGGCATAGATGAGGTTGTTGCAGTGAATTTAGTGAATGATTGGGTCATAGAAGCTGTTTTCGAGATCTTTAAGTGTGAATGAGTCATTAGAACGAAAAGTGGAGCCTTGTTAGGGAGAAATGAAGAGACAGTCTCATTTTTGAGTAATTAACGATCAAATACTTGTGAGAAAGGCTAGAAATCATCGAAGAATCTTTGTTTAATGCAATTCTACATATTCCAAGTCCCAAGTGGGCATAGATGTGATTGTTGCAGTGCATTTAGTGAATGATTGGGTCATACAAGCTGTTTTCAAGATCTTTAAGTGTGAATGAGTCATTAGAACGAAAAGTGGAGCCTTGTTAGGGAGAAATCAATAGGCGGTCACATGTTCGAGTAATTAACCATCAAATACTTGTGAGAAATGCTAGAAATCATCAAAGACGCCTTGTTTAATGCAATTCTACATATTCGAAGTCCCAAGAGGGCATAGATGAGGTTGTTGCAGTGAATTTAGTGAATGATTGGGTCATAGAAGCTGTTTTCAAGATCTTTAAGTGTGAATAAGTCATTAGAATGAAAAGTGGAGCCTTGTTAGGGAGAAATCAAGAGACGGTCTCATTTTTGAAGAATTAACCATCAAATACTTGTGAGAAATGCTAGAAATCATCAAAGACTCCTTGTTTAATGCAATTCTACATATTCCAAGTCCCAAGAGGGCATAGATGGGGTTGTTGGAGTAAATTTAGTGAATGATTGGGTCATACAAGCTGTTTTCAAGATCTTTAAGTGTGAATGAGTCATTACAACGAAAAGTGGACCCTGGTTAGGGAGAAATGAGGAGACGGTCTCATTTTTGAGTAATTAGCCATCAAATACTTGTGAGAAATGTTAGAAATCATCAAAGACACTTTGTTTAATGCAATTCTACATATTGCAAGTCCCAAGAGGGCATAGATGAGGTTGTTGCTGTCAATTTAGTGAATGATCGGGTCATACAAACTGTTTTCAAGATCTTTAAGTGTTAATGGGTCATTAGAACGAAAAGTGGAGCCTTGTTAGGGAGAAATGAAGAGACGGTCTCATTTTTGAGTAATTAAGCATCAAATACTTGTGAGAAATGCTAGAAATCATCAAAGACTCTGTGTTAATGCAATTCTACATATTCCGTGTCCTAAGAGGGCATAGATGAGGTTGTTGCAGTGAATTTAGTGAATGATTGGGTCTTACAAGCTGTTTTCAAGATCTTTATGTGTGAATGAGTCATTACAACGAAAAGTTGAACCTTTTTAGGGAGAAATGAGGAGATGGTCTCATTTTTTAGTAATTAACCATCAAATACTTGTGAGAAATGCTAGAAATCATCAAAGACTCCTTGTTTAATGCAATTCTACCTATTCCAAGTCCCAAGAGGGCAAAGATGGCGTTGTTGCAGTAAATTTAGTGAATGATTGGGTCATACAAGCTGTTTTCAAGATCTTTATGTGTGAATGAGTCATTACAACGAAAAGTGGAGCCTTGTTAGGGAGAAATGAAGAGACGGTCTCATTTTTGAGTAATTAACCATCAAATACTTGTGAGAAATGCTAGAAATCATCAAAGACTCCTTGTTTAATGCAATTCTACATATTCCAAGTCCCAAGAGGGCATAGATGAGGTTGTTGCGGTCAATTTAGTGAATGATTGGGTCATACAAGCTGTTTTCAATATCTTTAAGTGTGAATGAGTCATTACAACGAAAAGTGGAGCCTTGTTAGGGAGAAATGAAGAGATGGTCTCATTTTTGAGTAATTAACCATCAAATACTTGTGAGAAATGCTAGAAATCATCAAAGACTCCTTGTTCAATGCAATTCTACATATTCCAAGTCCCAAGAGGGCATAGAAGAGGTTGTTGCAGTGAATTTAGTGAATGATTGGGTCATACAAGCTGCTTTCAAGATCTTTATGTGATATGAACTCCGATTATTTGTAAACGGAACCCAACACCAATGTTGATATAGGATCGTTCTAACAAAGGTTAAAGGATTTTGGAGTTCTGACCCAATGATTATGGACAACCAAGAACCAGAACTATAAGATTCAGACGCCAGTCCCAAAAACAAAACGTTGAAGAAGATAGGTCTATTGAACCAACACACTCAAGTATGAAAGTTCAGAATTAGTTCTCAAAGATCCAGAGGAAATAGCTCATCCATTCATCTTCTGCTGTCCTCCCTTGCTGCCACCCTTTTTATATGCTAACCCCCTTAAAACCCTAGCTAATAAGATGGGTTTATTAAGGAAATTCGTCCAATCTGCCAGCTACGTCTTCTTATATGTTAATAAGATGGGCTTATTAAGGAATTTCGTCCAACCCACTAAATAATAATAAAAACCCATGAAAATAACTCATTTAAATGCCCAAACATGGGCTCCCAAATCCAACTTCCTTCCCAAGGTCATGGTTCTCGAATTCCTCCACAGATGACACATTTGCAAGCCTTGGCGAAGCCTCCATCATCCTTAACTCGTACTTGGCAATTTCCTGATAGTAAATGTCGCACAACAAGTTGTTGAGAGCTTCCTTTATTTTCTTTGACCTTGCCCTTGTCATTGGTCCTCCAAGGTTTTGCAAAGCATCAACTCCCTTGTTGTTTTGAGCTTGTACAATATGGCTTCCATCATTCCTGCTCTCCTCAAAATGATTTGTCCTCAAATCAGCACCTACATCATCAAAGAGAAATGGAGAAAGATCAGAAACATTAAATGTTGCACTCACATTATACTCACCTAGCAAGTCAAGTTTATATGCATTATCATTGACTCTTGCCACCACTTGGAAAGGACCATCTCCCCTTGGTTGCAACTTTGATTTCCTTTGCTTGGGAAATCTATCCTTCCGCAAATGTACCCAAATCCAATCACCAGGTTCAAAGGTGATATGCCTACGACCTTTGTTGGCTTGTGTTTCTTATTGTTTGGTTTTTCTCTCAATGTTAAGCCTAGCTTTCTCATGAAGTTGCCTAACCACTTCAGCCTTCTTTTTCCCATCCAAATTAACCCTATCCTGTATAGGCAATGGTACTAAATCCAAAGGGGATAATGGATTAAAACCATAAACAAGTTCAAAAGGAGAATAACCTGTGGTACTATGAACAACACGATTATAGGCAAACTCCACAAAAGGCAAACATTCTTCCCAAGTTCTTGAGTTCTTACCAATAATAGCACGCAACAATGTACCAAGAGTTCGATTCACTACCTCAGTCTGTCCATCGGTTTGTGGATGGCAAGTTGTAGAAAACAACAACTTTGTTCCAAGCTTACCCCACAATGTTTTCCAAAAATGGCTCAAAAATTTTGCATCACGATCTGACACAATACTCTTCGGCACTCTATATAGGCGAACAATCTCTCTGAAGAATAAGTCTGCAACATGTGTGGCATCATCTGTTTTGGTGCAAGCAATGAAATGTGCCATCTTTGAAAACTTGTCAACTACAACAAGAATACAATCTTGTCCCTTCTTGGACCTAGGTAACCCAAGAATAAAATCCATAGAGATGCTGGTCCAAGGTTCACAAGGAATTTCTAAGGGCATATACTGAACATGGGGCAAAACCCGAGACTTGACTTGTCTACAAGTAATACACCTAGCACATATTCTTTCAACATCCCTTTTCATATGTGGCCAAAAGAAATGTTCATTTAAAACATCAAAAGTCTTTTGAATGCCAAAGTGTCCCATTAAACCACCCCCATGAGCTTCCCTCACAAGTAATGCTCTCATAGACCCTTGAGGAATACAAAGTTTATTTACTCTAAACAAATACCCCTCATGTCTATAGAACTTACCAAAGACAACTTTCTCACATGCAGCATATACATTACTAAAGTCAGCATCATTAGCATACAAATCAATAATGTGCTCAAACCCCAACAACTTAATGCTCAAAGTGCTAATCAATGTATACCTACGTGACAATGCGTCAGCAACAACATTTTCCTTACCTGATTTGTATTGAATTACATAAGGAAAAGTTTCAATAAATTCAACCCATTTTGCATGTCTCCTGTTCAACTTACCTTGCCCCTTCAAGTATTTTAAGGACTCATGATCAGTATGAATTACAAACTCCTTGGGCCAAAGGTAATGCTGCCACGTTTCTAAAGTCCTAACAAGTGCATACATTTCTTTATCATAAGTTGGATAATTCAATGTTGCCCCACTCAACTTCTCACTAAAGAATGCAATAGGTCGTTTCTCTTGCATGAGAACTCCCCCAATCCCAATGCCTAATGCATCACATTCAATTTCAAAGATCTTAGAAAAATCAGGCAAAGCAAGAAGTGGTGCATTACACAACTTAGTCCTAAGCAAATCAAAGGCATCTTGTTGTTCCTTACTCCACTTGAAACCCACACTCTTTTTAATCACCTCACTCAATGGTGCAGCTATGGTACTAAAATCCTTAATGAACCTCCTATAAAAGCTAGCCAAACCATGGAAACTCCTCACATCACTCACACTCTTAGGTGTAGGCCATTCTTGAATTGCCTTAATCTTCTCTTTATCAACCTCTATGCCATGAGTAGACACAACATAACCCAAGAAAATAACATGATCCTTGCAAAAATCACATTTCTTCATGTTGGCATACAATTTCTCTTTCCTCAAAACATCAAGCACGCAATGCAAATGTTCAACATGCTCTTCTAGATTCCTACTGTATACTAATATGTCATCAAAATAAGCCACGACAAACTTTCCTAAGAAAGGTCTCAAAACATGATTCATTAATCTTATAAAAGTACTAGGTGCATTAGTCAAACCAAAGGGCATAACTAACCATTCATACAAACCATGCTTGGTTTTGAATGCAGTTTTCCATTCGTCTCCTTCCCTCATCCTCATTTGATGGTACCCACTCTTAAGGTCAATTTTAGAGAAGTAACACGCACCATGTAATTCATCTAGCATATCATCAAGCCTGGGTATAGGATGTTGATACTTAACTATTATTTTGTTGATAGCTCTACAATCGGCACACATCCTCCAAGATCCATCTTTCTTTGGCACAAGCAACACTGGCACTACACATGGACTCATGCTCTCCCTTACATGTCCCTTCTTCATCAACTCATCAACTTGCCTCTGAAGCTCCTTTGTCTCAGGATTACTTCTATACGCTGGCTTATTGGGAATGGGAGCCCCAGGAATAAGATCAATGTGGTGTTCAATCCCTCTCCTTGGGGGTAAACCGTCTGGGATCTCCTCAGGGAATACATCATTATAATCCTGCAACAAAGATGAAATGGCACTAGGCAAAGATGAATCAAGGTCATTGTTAGAGAAATAAGAATCCTTGTAAAGGATCAAGATTATTTGTTACCTAGCTTGGAAGGCAACCCTAACATCTGCTACTTTTGCAAACACACTCACTTGTTTTCTTTCATCTTGATCTTGTGAATCTGACCACTCTTGTACTTAGCACTCTCAAATGCATTTATCTTCTTTTTCTCTCCCTCACTTTCTTTTCTCTCAACTCTCTCTTTCTTTTCGCTCCTCCTCTTTTGCTCACTTTCATAAAGTCTCACTTGGTCTTCATACATTTGTTTTGGAGTCAATGGAACAAGTGTAAATGATTTTCCATCCATGGTGAAAGAATAGTGGTTCTTATAACCATCAAGCAAAACTTTTCTATCAAATTGCCAAGGACGGCCCACTAACAAATGCCCAGCCTGCATAGGTACAACATCACAAAACAACTCATCCTTATATCTACCAATGGAAAATGGAACCACAACTTGTTTAGTCACTTTCACCACTCCACTGTCATTCAACCATTGCAAATTATACGGTCTAGGGTGTTTGGTTGTCGGCAAGTTTAATTTGTCCACCAACTCTGTACTTGCTACATTAGTGCAACTACCGCCATCGATGATCAAGCAACAGAGTCTATCTTGAACTAAACATCGAGTATGGAAAATATTTTCCCGCTGCATCTCAATGTCATCCTCCTCCTTAACCTGCACACTAATGGCTCTCCTTGATACTAAAAGTCGTCCCCCATGCTCTGGATACTCTATCCCTTCATCAACATCACTAGCATCCTCTAGTGGTGGCATTTGGTCTTCATCACTAGCATCACTGCCAGACAAATAGTCACCATTCTCCTTAAGGTATATCGTTCTCTTATTAGGACATTGTGAAGCCACATGACCCCTACCCAGACATCTAAAGCATTTGATGTCTCTAGTTTTTCCTTGGGTGCCCTCAAGATTTTCTTTAGATTTTCCCCTTTCCAGGCTGCCCCCACACCATCAAGTACTTGTGATAAATGCTAGAAATCATCAAAGACTCTTTGTTTAATGCAATTCTACATATTCCAAGTCCCAAGAGGGCATAGATGAGGTTCTTGCAGTCAATTTAGTGAATGATTGGGTCATACAAGCTGCTTTCAAGATCTTTAAGTGTGAATGAGTCATTAGAACGAAAAGTGGAGCCATGTTAGGGAGAAATGAAGAGACGGTCACATTTTTGAGTAATTAACCATCAAATACTTGTGAGAAATGCTAGAAATCATCAAAGACTCTTTGTTTAATGCAATTCTACAAATTCCAAGCCCCAAGAGATTATAGATGAGGTTGTTGCAGTGAATTTAGGGAATGATTGGGTCATACAAGCTGATTTCAAGATCTTTAAGTGTGAATGAGTCATTACAACGAAAAGTGGAGCCTTGTTAGGGAGAAATGAAGAGACGATCTAATTTTTGAGTAATTAACCATCAAATACTTGTGAGAAATGCTAGAAATCATCAAAGACTCCTTGTTCAATGCAATTCTACATATTCCAAGTCCCAAGAGGGCATAGAAGAGGTTGTTGCCGTGAATCTAGTGAATGATTGTGTCATACAAGCTGCTTTCAAGATCTTTATGTATGAATGAGTCATTACAACAAAAAGTGGAACCTTTTTGGGGAGAAATGAAGACACGGAGTCATGTTTGAGTAATTAGCCATCAAATACTTGTGAGAAATGCTAGAAATCATCAAAGACTCTTTGTTTGATGCAATTCTACATATTCCAAGTCCGAAGAGGGTATAGATGAGGTTGTTGCAGTGAATTAAGTGAATGATTGGGTCATACAAACTGTTTTCAAGATCTTTAAGCGTGAATGAGTCATTAGAACGAAAAGTGGAGCCTTGTTAGGGAGAAATCAAGAGACGGTCACATTTTTGGGTAATTAACCATCAAATACTTGTGAGAAATGCTAGAAATCATCAAAGACTCTTTGTTTAATGCAATTCTACATATTCCAATCCCCAAGAGATTATAGATGAGGTTGTTGCAGTGAATTTAGGGAATGATTGGGTCATCCAAGCTGTTTTCAAGATCTTTAAGTGTGAATGAGTCATTACAACGAAAAGTGGAGCCTTGTTAGGGAGAAATGAAGAGATGGTCTCATTTGTGAGTAATTAACCATCAAATACATGTGTGAAATGCTAGAAATCAACAAAGACTCTTTGTTTAATGCAATTCTACATATTCCAAGTCCCAAGAGGGCATAGATGAGGTTGTTGCTGTCAATTTAGTGAATGATTGGGTCATACAAGCTATTTTCAAGATCTTTAAGTGTGAATGAGCCATTACAACGAAAAGTGGAGCCTTGTTGGGGAGAAATGAAGAGACGGTTTCATTTTTGAGTAATTAACTATCAAATACTTGTGAGAAATTCTAGAAAAGATCAAGGACCCTTTGTTTAATGCAATTCTACATATTCCATGTCCCAAGAGGGCATAGATGAGGTTGTTGCTGTCAATTTTGTGAATGATTGGGTCATACAAGCTGTTTCAAGATCTTTAAGTGTGAATGAGTCATTACAACAAGAAGTGGACCCTTGTTAGGGATAAATGAAGAGACGGTCTCACTTTTTAGTAATTAACCAGCAAATACTTGTGGGAAACGCTTGAAATCGTCAAAGACTCTTTGTTTAATGCAATTCTACATATTCCAAGTCCCAAGAGATTATAGATGAGGTTGTTGCAGTGAATTTAGTGAATGATTCGGACATACAAGCTGTTTTGAAGATCTGGAAGTGTGAATGAGTCATTACAAGGAAACGTGGAGCCTTGCTAGGGAGAAATGAAGAGACGGCCTCATTTTTGGGTAATTAACCATCAAATTCTTGTGAGAAATGCTAGAAATCATCAAAGACTCTTTGTTTAATGCAATTCTACATATTCCAAGTCCCAAGAGGGCATAGATGAGGTTGTTGCAGTGAATTAAGTGAATGATTGTGTCATAAAAGCGGTTTTCAAGATCTTTAAGTGTGAATGAGTCATTACAACGAAAAGTGGAGCCTTGTTAGGGAGAAATGAAGAGACGGTCACATTTTTTAGTAATTAACCATCAAATACTTGTGAGAAATGCTAGAAATCATCAAAGACTCTTTGTTTAATGCAATTCTACATATTCCAAGTCCCAAGAGGGCATAGATGAGGTTGATGCAGTCAATTTAGTGAATGATTGGGTCATACAAGCTGTTTTCAAGATCTTTAAGTGTGAATGAGTCATTAGAACGAAAAGTGGAGCCTTGTTAGGGAGAAATGAGGAGACAGTCTCATTTTTGAGTAATTGACCATCAAATACTTGTGATAAATGCTAGAAATCATCAAAGACTCTTTTTTTAATGCAATTCTACATATTCCAAGCGCCAAGAGATTATAGATGATGTTGTTGCAGTGAATTTAGGGAATGATTGGGTCATACAAGCTGTTTTCAAGATCTTTAAGTGTGAATGAGTCATTACAACGAAAAGTGGAGCCTTGTTAGGGAGAAATGAAGAGACGGTCACATTTTTGAGTAATTAACCATCAAATACTTGTGAGAAATGCTAGAAATCATCTAAGACTCTTTGTTTAATGCAATTCTAGATATTCCACTCCCCAAGAGATTATAGGTGAGGTTGTTGCACTGAATTTAGTGAGTGATTCGATCATACACGATGTTTTCAAGATCTTTATGTGTGAATGAGTCATTATAATGAAAAGAGGCACCTTGTTAGGAAGAAATGAAGAGATGGACTCATTTTTGAGTCATTAACCATCAAATACGTGTGAGAAATGCTGGAAATCATCAAAGACTCATTGTTTAAGGCAATTCTACATATTCGAAGTCCCAAGAGGCCATAGATGAGGTTCATGCACTGAATTTAGTGAGTGATTCGGTCATACATGATGTTTTCAAGATCTTTAGGTGTGAATGAGTCATTATAACGAAAGGAGGCACCTTGTTAGGAACAAATGAAGAGACGGACTCATTTTTGAGTCATTAAGCATCAAATACGTGTGAGAAATGATTGAAATCATCAAAGACTCTTTGTTTAATGCAATTCTACATATTCCAAGTCCCAAGAGGGCATAGATGAGGTTGATGCAGTCAATTTCGTGAATGATTGGGTCATACAAGCTGTTTTCAGGATCTTTAAGTGTGAATGAGTCATTACAACGAAAAGTGGGCCCTTGTTTGGGAGAAATGAAGAGACGGTCCTATTTTTGAGTAATTAACCATGAAATACTTGGGAGAAATGCTCAAAATCATCAAAGACTCTTTTTTTAATGCAATTCTACATATTCCAAGTCCCAAGAGGGCGTAGATGAGGTTGTTGCTGTGAATTTAGTGAATGATTGGGTCATACAAGCTGTTTTCAAGAACTTTACGTGTGAATGAGTCATTACAACGAAAAGTGGACCCTTGTTAGGGTGAAATCAACAGACGGTCTCATTTTTGAGTAATTAACCATGAAATACTTGGGAGAAATGCTGGAAATCGTCAAAGACTCTTTTTTTAATGCAGTTCTACATATTCCAAGTCCCAAGAGGGCATAGATGAGGTTGTTGCTGTCAATTTAGTGAATGATTGGGTCATACAAGCTCTTTTAATGATCTTTAATTGTGTATGTGTCATTACAATGAAAAGTGGAGCCTTGTTAGGGAGAAATGAAGAGACGGTCTAATTTTTGAGTAAGTAACCATCAAATACTTGTGAGAAATGCTAGAAATGATCAAGGACTCTTTGTTTAATGCAATTCTACATATTCCAAGACCCAAGAAGAGCATAGATGAGGTTGTTGCTGTCAATTTAGTGAATGACTGGGTCATACAAGCTGTTTTCAAGATCTTTAGGTGTGAATGTGTCATTACAACGAAAAGTGGAGCTTTGTTAGGGAGAAATGAAGAGACGGTCTCATTTTTTAGTAATTAACCATCAAATACTCGTGAGAAATGCTAGAAATCATCAAAAACTCTTTGTTTAATGCAATTCTACATATTCCAAGTCCCAAGAGGGCATAGATGAGGTTGTTGCTGTCAATTTAGTGAATGATTGAGTCATACAAGCTGTTTTCAAGATCTTTAATTGTGAATGAGTCATTACAACGAAAAGTGGAGCCTTGTTAGGGAGAAATGAAGTGACGGTCTCATTTTTGAGTAATTAACCATCAAATACTTGGGAGAAATGCTAGAAATGATCAAGGACTCTTTGTTTAATGCAATTCTACATATTCCAAGTGCCAAGAAGGGCATAGATGAGGTTGTTGCTGTCAATTTAGTGAATGACTGGGTCATACAAGCTGTTTTCAAGATCTTTAAGTGTGAATGTGTCATTACAATGAAAAGTGGAGCCTTGTTAGGGAGATATGAAGTGACGTTCTCATTTTTGAGTAATTAACCATGAAATACTTGGGAGAAATGCTGGAAATCATCAAAGACTCTTAGTTTAATGCAATTCTACATATTCCAAGTCCCAAGAGGGCATAGATGAGGTTGTTGCTGTCAATTTAGTGAATGATTGAGTCATACAAGCTCTTTTAAAGATCTTTAAGTGTGAATGAGCCATTACAACGAAAAGTGGAGCCTTGTTAGGGAGAAATGAAGTGACGGTCTCATTTTTGAGTAATTAACCATCAAATACTTGTGAGAAAAGCTAGAAATCATCAAGGACTCTTTGTTTAATGCAATTCTACATATTCCAAGTCCCAAGAAGGGCATAGATGAGGTTGTTGCTGTCAATTTAGTGAATGACTGGGTCATACAAGCTGTTTTCAAGATCTTTAGGTGTGAATGTGTCATTACAATGAAAAGTGGAGCCTTGTTAGGGAGAAATGAAGTGACGTTCTCATTTTTGAGTAATTAACCATGAAATACTTGGGAGAAATGCTGGAAATCATCAAAGACTCTTAGTTTAATGCAATTCTACATATTCCAAGTCCCAAGAGGGCATAGATGAGGTTGTTGCTGTCAATTTAGTGAATGATTGGGTCATACAAGCTCTTTTAAAGATCTGTAAGTGTGAATGAGCCATTACAACGAAAAGTGGAGCCTTGTTAGGGAGAAATGAAGTGACGGTCTCATTTTTGAGTAATTAACCATCAAATACTTGTGAGAAATGCTAGAAATGATCAAGGACTCTTTGTTTAATGCAATTCTACATATTCCAAGTCCCAAGAAGGGCATATATGAGTTTGTTGCTGTCAATTTAGGGAATGACTGGGTCATACAAGCTGTTTTCAAGATCTTTAAGTGTGAATGTGTCATTACAATGAAAAGTGGAGCCTTGTTAGGGAGAAATGAAGTGACGTTCTGATTTTTGAGTAATTAACCATCAAATACTTGTGAGAAATGCTAGAAATGATCAAGGACTCTTTGTTTAATGCAATTCTACATATTCCAAGTCCCAAGAGGGCATAGATGAGGTTGTTGCTGTCAATTTAGTGAATGATTGGGTCATACAAGCTCTTTTGAAGATCTTTAAGTGTGAATGTGTCATTAAAACGAAAAGTGGAGCCTTGCTAGGGAGAAATGAAGGGACGGCCTCATTTTTGAGTAATTAACCATCAAATACTTGAGAGAAATGCTAGAAATGATCAAGGACTCTTTGTTTAATGCAATTCTACATATGCCAAGTCCTAAGAGGGCATAGATGAGGTTGTTGCTGTCAATTTTGTGAATGATTGGGTAATACAAGCAGTTTTCAAGATCTTTAAGTGTGAATGCATCACTAGAACGAAAAGTGGAGCCTTGTTAGGGAGAAATGAGGAGACGGCCTCATTTCTTAGTAATTAACCATCAAATACTTGTGAGAAATGCTAGAAATGATCCAGGACTCTTTGTTTCATGCAATTCTACATATTCCATGTCCCAAGAGGGCATAGATGAGGTTGTTGCTGTCAATTTAGTGAATTATTGGGCCATGCAAGCTGTTTGCAAGATCTTTAAGTGTGAATCAGTGATTACAACGAAAAGTGGACCCTTGTTGGGGAGCAATCAGGAGACGGTCTCATTTTTTAGACATTAACCCAGAAATACTTGTGAGAAATGCTAGAAATCGTCAAAGAGTCTTTGGTTAATGCAATTCTACATATTCCAAGTCCCAAGAGGGCATAGATGAGGTTGTTGCTGTCAATTAAGTGAATGATTGGGTCATACAAGCTCTTTTAAAGATCTTTAAGTGTGAATCAGTCATTACAACGAAAAGTGGACCCTTGTTAGGGAGAAATCAAGAGACGGTCTCATTTTTGAGTAATTAACCATCAAATACTTGACAGAAATGCTAGAAATGATCAAGGACACTTTGTTTAATGCAATTCTACATATTCCAAGTCGCAAGAGGGCATAGATGAGGTTGTTGCAGTGAATTTAGTGAATGATTGGGTGATACACGCTGTTTTCAAGATCTTTAAGTGTGAATGAGTCATTACAACGAAAAGTGGAGCCTTGTTAGGGAGAAATGAAGTGACGGTCTCATTTTTGAGTAATTAACCATCAAATACTTGTGAGAAATGCAAGAAATGATGAAGGACTCTTTGTTTAATGCAATTCTACATATTCCAAGTCGCAAGAGGCCATAGATGAGGTTGTTGCTGTCAATTTCGTGAATGACTGGGTCATACAAGCTGTTTTGAAGATCTTTAAATGTGAATGAGTCATTACAACGAAAAGTGGAGCTTTGTTAGGGAGAAATCAAGAGACGGTCTCATTTTTGAGTAATTAACCATCAAATACTTTTGAGAAAAGCTAGAAATCATCAAAGACTCTTTGTTTAATGCAATTCTATATATTCCAAGTCCCAAGAGGGCGTAGATGAGGTTGTTGCTGTGAATTTAGTGAATGATTGGGTCATACAAGCTGTTTTCAAGAACTTTAAGTGTGAATGAGTCATTACAATGAAAAGTGGACCCTGGTTAGGGTGAAATCAAGAGACGGTCTCATTTTTGAGTAATTTACCATGAAATACTTGGGAGAAATGCTGGAAATCGTAAAAGACTCTTTTTTTAATGCAATTCTACATATTCCAAGTCGCAAGAGGGCATAGATGAGGTTGTTGCTGTCAATTTAGTGAATGATTGGGTCATACAAGCTCTTTTCAAGATCATTAAATGTGAGTGTGTCATTACGACGTTAAGTGGAGCCTTGTTAGGGAGAAATGAAGTGACGGTCTCATTTTTGAGTAATTAACCATCAAATACTTGTGAGAAATGCTAGAAACGATGAAGGACTCTTTGTTTAATGCAATTCTACATATTCCAAGTCCCAAAAGGGCATTGATGAGGTTGTTGCTCTCAATTTCGTGAATGACTGGGTCATACAAGCTGTTTTCAAGATCTTTAAGTGTGAATGACTCATTACAACGAAAAGGGGAGCCTTGTTAGGGAGAAATGAAGTGACGGTCTCATTTTTGAGCAATTAACCATGAAATACTTGGGAGAAATGCTGGAAATCGTCAAAGACTCTTTCTTTAATGCAATTCTATATATTCCAAGTCCCAAGAGAGCAGAGATGAGGTTGTTGCTGTCAATTTAGTGAATGATTGGGTCATACAAGCTCTTTGAAAGATCTTTAAGTGTGAATGTGTCATTACAACGAAAAGTGGAGCCTTGTTAGGGAGAAATGAAGTGACGGTCTCATTTTTGAGTAATTAACCATCAAATACTTGTGAGAAATGCTAGAAATATATCAAGGACTCTTTGTTTAATGCAATTCTACATATTCGAAGCCCCAAGAGGGCATAGATGAGGTTGTTGCTGTCAATTTAGTGAATGATTGGGTCATACAAGCTCTTTTCAAGATCTTGAAGTGTGAATGAGTCATTACAACGAAACGTGGAGCCTTTTTACGGAGAAATTAAGATACGGCCTCATTTTTGAGTAATTAACCATCAAATGCTTGTGAGAAATGCTAGAAATCATCAAAGACGCTTTGTTTAATGCAATTCTACATATTCCAAGTCCCAAGAAGGCACAAATGAGGTTGTTGCTGTCAATTTTGTGAATGAGTGGGTCATACAAGCTGTTTTCAAGATCTTTAAGTGTGAATGAGTCATTACAACGAAAAGTGGAGCCTTGTTAGGGAGAAATGAAGTGACGGTCTCATTTTTGAGTAATTAACCATCAAATACTTGTGAGAAATGCTAGAAATCATCAAAGACTCTTTGTTTAATGCAATTCTACATATTCCAAGTCCCAAGAGGGCATAGATGAGGTTGTTGCAGTGAATTTAATGAATGATTGCGCCACACAAGCTGTTTGCAAGATCTTTAAGGGTGAATGAGTCATTACAACGAAAAGTGGACCCTTGTTAGGGAGAAATCAAGTGATGGTCTCATTTTTCAGTAATTAACCATGAAATACTTGTGAGACATGCTAGAAAACGTCAAAGACTCTTTGTTTAATGCAATTCTACATATTCCAAGTCCCAAGAGGGCATAGATGGGCTTGTTGCAGTGAATTTAGTGAACGATTGGGTCATACAAGCTGTTTTCGAGATCTTGAAGTGTGAATGAGTCATTACAACGAAACGTGGAGCCTTGTTAGGGAGAAATGAAGAGACGGCCTCACTTTTGAGTAATTAACCATCAAATTCTTGTGGGAAATGCTAGAAATCATCAAAGACTCTTTGTTACTGCAATTCTACATATTCCAAGTCCCAAGAGGGCATAGATGAGGTTGTTGCTGTCAATTTAGTGAATGATTGGGTCATACAACCTCTTTTCAAGATCTTTCAGTGTGAATGTGTCATTACAACGAAAAGTGGACCCTTGTTAGGGTGAAATCAAGAGACGGTCTCATTTTCGAGTAATTAACGATCAATACTTGAGAGAAATGCCTAGAAATGATCAAGGACTCTTTGTTTAATGCAATTCTACATATTCCAAGCCCCAAGAGGGCATAGATGAGCTTGTTGCAGTGAATTTAGTGAACGATTGGGTCATACAAGCTGTTTCAAAGATCTTTAATTGTGAATGAGTGATTACAACGAAACGTGGGGCCTTGTTAGGGAGAAATGAAGAGACGGCCTCATTTTGAGTAGTTAACCATCAAATTCTTGGTGGGAATGCTGGAAATCATCAAAGACTCTTTGTTTACTGCAATTCTACATATTCCAAGTCCCAATAGGGCATAGATGAGGTTGTTGCTGTCAATTTAGTGAATGATTGGGTCAAACAAGCGTTTTCAAGAACTTTAAGTGTGAATGAGTCATTACACGAAAAGTGGACCCTTGTTACGGTGAAATCAAGAGACGGTCTCATTTTTGGAGTAATTAACCATCAAATACTTGTGAGAAATGCTAGAAATGATCAAGGACTCTTTGTTTAATGCAATTCTACATATTCCAAGTCCCAGGAGGGCATAGATGAGGTTGTTGCTGTGATTTAGTGAATGATTGGGTCATACAAGCTGTTTTTCAAGATCTTTAAGTGTGAATGAGTCATTACAACGAAAAGTGGAGCCTTGTTAGGGAGAAATCAAGTGACGGTCTCATTTTTGAGTAATAAACCATCAAATACTTGTGAGAAATGCTAGAAATGATCAAGGATCTTTGTTTCAACAATTCTACATATTCCAAGTCCCAAGAAGGGCATAGATGAGGTTGTTGCTGTCAATTTAGTGAATGATGGGTCATACAAGCTGTTTTCAAGATTTAAGTGTGAATGCGTCATTACAAGAAAAGTGGACCCTTGTTAGGGAGAAATGAAGAGACGGTCTCATTTTTGAGTAATTAACCATCAATACTTGGAGAAATGCTAGAAATCGTCAAAGACTCTTGTTTAATGCAATTCTACATATTCCAAGTCCCCAAGAGGGCATAGATGAGGTTGTTGCTGTCAATTTAGTGAATGATTGGTTATACAAGCTCTTTGAAGATCTTAAGTGTGAATGTTCATTACAACGAAAAGTGGAGCCTTGTTAGGGAGAAATCAAGAGACGGTCTCATTTTTTGAGTAATTAACCATCAAATACTTGTGAGAAATGCTAGAAATGATCAAGGACTCTTTGTTTAATGCAATTCTACATATTCCAAGTCCCAAGAGGGCATAGATGAGGTTGTTGCTGTCAATTTAGTGAATGATTGAGCCATACAAGCTGTTTGCAAGATCTTTAAGTGTTGAATCAGCCGTTACTACAACGAAAAAGTGGACCCTTTTTAGGGTGAAATCAAGAGATGGTCTCATTTTTTAGTAATTAACGAGGAAATACTTGTGAGAAATGCTAGAAATCGTCAAAGGACTCTTTGTTTAAGGCAATTCTACATATTCCAAGTCCCAAGAGGGCATAGATGAGGTTGTTGCTGTCAATTTAGGGAATGATTGGGTGATACAAGCTGTTTTCAAGATCTTTAAGTGTGAATGATTCATTACAACGAAAAGTGGCTTGTTAGGGAGAAATAAAGAGACGGTCTCATTTTTGTAGTAATTGACTCAAATACTTGTGAGAAAAGTTAGAAATCATCAAAGACTCTTTGTTTAAATGGAATTCTACATATTCCAACTCCAAGAGGGCATAGATGAGGTTGTTGCTGTCAATTTAGGGAATGATTGAGCCATACAAGCTGTTTGCAAGATCTTTAAGTGTGAATCAGCCGTGAACTAAACGAAAAGTGGACCCTTTTTAGGTGAATCAAGAGATGGTCTCATTTTTTAGTAATTAACGAGGAAATACTTGTGAGAAATGCTAGAAATCGTCAAGGACTCTTTTGTTTAGGCAATTCTACATATTCCAAGTCCCAAGAGGGCATAGATGAGGTTGTTGCTGTCAATTTAGGGAATGATTGGGTGATACAAGCTGTTTTCAAGATCTTTAAGTGTGAATGATTCATTACAACGAAAAGTGGAGCCTTGTTAGGGAGAAATAAGTGACGGTCTCATTTTTGTAGTAATTGACATCAAATACTTGTGAGAAATGCTAGAAATCATCAAATACTCTTTGTTTAATGCAATTCTACATATTCCAAGTCCCAAGGGGCATAGATGAGGTAGTTGCTGTCAATTTAGGGAATGATTGGTCATACAAGCTGTTTTCAAGATCTTTAAGTGCGAATGAGCATTACAACGGAAAGTGGACCTTGTTAGGGTGAAGTCAAGAGATGGTCTCATTTTTTAGTAATTAACCATGAAATACTTGTGAGAAATGCTAGAAATCGTCAAAGACTCTTGTTTTTAATGTAATTCTACATATTCTGAAGTCCCAAGAGGGTATAGATGAGGTTGTTGCTGTCATTTAGGAATGATTGGGTCATACAGCTGTTTTCAAGATCTTTAAGTGAGAATGATTCATTAAACGAAAGTGGAGCCTTGTTAGCGGAGCAATGAAGAGAAGGTCTCATTTTGTACTAATTAACCATCAATACTTGTGAGAAAAGCTAGAAATCATCAAAGACTCATTGTTTAATGCAATTCTACATATTCCAATCCCAAGAGGGCATAGATGAGGTTGTTGCTGTCAATTTAGTGAATGATTGAGCCATACAAGCTGTTTGCAAGAGCTTTAAGTGTGAATCAGCCGTTACTACAACGAAAAGTGGACCCTTGTTAGGGTGAAATCAAGAGATGGTCTCATTTTTGAGTAATTACGAGGAAATACTTGTGAGAAATGCTAGAAATCGTCAAAGACTCTTTGTTTAATGGCAATTCTACATATTCCAAGTCCCAAGAGGGCATAGATGAGGTTGTTGCTGTCAATTTAGGGAATGATTGCGTCATACATGCTGTTTTCAAAGAATCTTTAAGTGTGAATGAACTCATTACATACTGAAAAGTGTGCACAGCCTTGTTAGGGGTAGAAATGAAGAGACGCGTCTCCTTTTGTCAGTAATTATACCTATCAGAATACTAGTTGACTAAAAGTTAGAAATCCATCAAAGACTCTTTGCTTTACATGCAAATTCTACATATCCAACTCCCAAGAGGGCATAGATTGAGGTTGTTGCGTCAATTTAGGGAACATGATTGGGAGCCATACAATGCTGTTTGCAACGGACCTTTTAAGTGTGAAATCAGCCGTTATTTACACACGAAAAGTGGACCCTCTGGTTAGGGTTGAAATCCAAGAGATGGTCCTCATTTTTTTAGTAATTTAACGAGGAAAATACCTTGTGAGCAATGCTATGAAAATCGTCAAAGACTCTTTGTTTAGGCCAATTCTACCTATATCCAATTCCCAAGAGGGCATATGATGAGTGTGGATGCTGTCATTTAGGGAAATGATTGGGTCATACAAGCTGTTTTCAAGATCTTTAAGTATGAATGATTCATTACAACGAAAAGTGGAGCCTTGTTAGGGAGTAATAAAGAGACGGTCTGATTTTTGTTAGTAATTAACCGTCAAATACTTGTGAGACAATTCTAGAAATCGTCCCAAAAGACTCTTTGTTTTAATGCAATTCTTAACATATTCCAAAGTCCCAAGAGGGCATAGATGATGTTGTTGCCTGTCAATTTAGTGAATGATTGGGCCATACAAGCTGTTTGCAAGTCTCTTAAGTGTGAATCAGCCATTCTGACAATGACAGTGGACACTTGTTAGGGTGAATCAAGAGATGGTCTCATTTTTGAGTAGTTAACCACGAAATACTTGTGAGAAATGCTGGAAATTCTCAAGACTCTTTGTTTAATGCAATTCTACATATCCATGTCCCAAGAGGGCATAGATGAGGTTGTTGCTGTCAATTTAGTGAATGATTGAGCCATACGAGCTGTTTGCAAGAGCTTTAAGTGTGAATCAGGTTACTACAACGAAAAGTGGAGCCTTGTTAGGGTGAAATCAAGAGATGGTCTCATTTTTGAGTAATTAACCGATCAAATACTTGTGAGAAATGCTAGAAATCGTCAAAGACTCTTTGTTTAAGGCAATTCTACATATTCCAAGTCCCAAGAGGGCAGAGATGAGGTTGTTGCTGTCAATTTAGGAATGATTGGGTCATAGAAGCTGTTTTCAAGATCTTTAAGTGTGAATCAGCCATTTACAATGAAAAGTGGACCCTTGTTAGGGTGAAATCAAGAGATGGTCTCATTTTTTTGGTAATTAACCGAGGAAATACTTGTGAGAAATGCTAGAAATCGTCAAGGACTCTTTGTTTAATGCAATTCTACATATTCCAAGTCCCAAGAGGGCATAGATGAGGTTGTTGCTGTCAATTTAGGGAATGATTGGGTCATACAAGCTGTTTTCAAGATCTTTAAGTGTGAATAGATTCATTACAACGAAAAGTGGAGCCTTGTTAGGGAGAAATAAAGAGACGGTCTCATTTTTGAAGTAATTGACCATCAAATACTTGTGAGAAAAGCTAGAAATCATCAAGACTCTTTGTTTAATGCAATTCTACATATTCCAAGACTCCAAGAGGGCATAGATGAGGTTGTTTGCTGTCAATTTAGTGAATGATTGGGCCATACAAGCTGTTTGCAAGATCTTTAAGTGTGAATCAGTCATTACAACGAAAAGTGGAGCCCTTGTTAGGGAGAAATCAAGAGACGGTCTCATTTTTGAGTAATTAACGATGGAAATACTTGTGAGGAAATGCTAGAAATCATCAAAGACTCTTTGTTTAATGCAATTCTACATATTCCAGTCGCCAAGAGGGCATAGATGAGGTGTTGCTGTCATTTTAGGGAAATGATTGGGTCATACAAGCTGTTTTCAAGATCTTTAAGTGTGAATGATTCATTACAACGAAAAGTGGCAGCCTTGTTAGGGAGAAAATCAAGAGACGGTCTCATTTTTGTAGTAATTAACCATCAAATACTTGTGAGAAATGCTAGAAATCGTCAAAGACTCTTTGTTTAATGCAATTCTACATATTCCAAGTCCCAAGAGGGCATAGATGAGTTGTTGCCTGTCAATTTAGTGAATGATTGGGCCATACAAGCTGTTTGCAAGATCTTTAAGTGTGAATCAGCCATTTACAACGAAAAGTGGGACCCTTGTTAGGGTGAAATCAAGAGATGGTCTCATTTTTGAGTAATTAACCATCGAAATACTTGTGAGAAATGCTAGAAATCGTCAAGGACTCTTGTTTAATTGCAATTCTACATATTCCAAGTCCCAAGAGGGCATAGATGAGGTTGTTGGCTGTCAATTTAGTGAATGATTGGGTCATACAAGCTGTTTTCAGATCTTTAAGTGTGAATGAGTCATTACAACGAAAAGTGGAGCCCTTGTTAGGGAGAAATCAAGAGACAGTCTCATTTTTGTAGTAATTAACCATCAAATACTTGTGAGAAATGCTAGAAATCGATCAAAGACTCTTTGTTTAAGCAATTCTACATATTCCAAGTCCCAGAGGGCATAGATGAGGTTTGTTGCTGTCAATTTAGTGAATGATTGGGTCATACAAGCTGTTTTCAAGAATCTTTAAGTGTGAATGATTCATTACAACGAAAAGTGGAAGCCTTGTTAGGGAAGAAATGAAGAGACGGTCTCATTTTTAAGTAATTAACCATCAAATACTTGTGAGAAATGCTAGAAATCGTCAAGGACTCTTTGTTTAATGCAATTCTACATATTCCAAGTCCCAAGAGGGCATAGATGAGGTTGTTGCTGTCAATTTAGTGAATGATTGGGTCATACAAGCTGTTTTCAAGATCTTTAAGTGTGAATGATTCATTACACGAAAAGTGGAGCCTTGTTAGGGAGAAATGAAGTGACGGTCTCATTTTTGTAGTAATTAACCATCAAATACTTGTGAGAAATGTTAGAAATCATCAAAGACTCTTTGTTTAATGCAATTCTACATATTCCAAGTCCCAAGAGGGCATAGATGAGGTTGTTGCTGTCAATTTAGTGAATGATTGGGCCATACAAGCTGTTGCAAGATCTTTAAGTGTGAATCAGCCATTATACAACGAAAAGTGGACCCTTGTTAGGGTGAAATCAAGAGATCGGTCTCATTTTTGAGTAATTAACCAGAAATACTTGTGAGAAATGCTAGAAATCGTCAAAGACTCTTTGTTTAATGCAATTCTACATATTCCAAGTCCCAAGAGGGCATAGATGAGGTTGTTGCTGTCAATTTAGGGAATGATTGGGTCATACAAGCTGTTTTCAAGATCTTTAAGTGTGAATGATTCATTACAACGAAAAGTGGAGCCTTGTTAGGGAGAAATAAAGAGACGGTCTCATTTTTGTAGTAATTAACCATCAAATACTTGTGAGAAATGCTAGAAATCATCAAAGACTCTTTGTTTAATGCAATTCTACATATTCCAAGTCCCAAGAGGGCATAGATGAGGTTGTTGCTGTCAATTTAGTGAATGATTGGGTCATACAAGCTGTTTTCAAGATCTTTAAGTGTGAATCAGCCATTACAACGAAAAGTGGACCCTTGTTAGGGTGAAATCAAGAGATGGTCTCATTTTTGGTAATTAACCATCGAAATACTTGTGAGAAATGCTAGAAATCGATCAAAGACTCTTTGTTTAATGCAATTCTACATATTCCAAGTCCCAAGAGGGCATAGATGAGGTTGTTGCTGTCAATTTAGGGAATGATTGGGTCATACAAGCTGTTTTCAAGATCTTTAAGTGTGAATGAGTCATTACAAACGAAAAGTGGAGCCTTGTTAGGGAGAAATGAAGAGACGGTCTCATTTTTGAGTAATTAACCATCAAATACTTGTGAGAAATGCTAGAAATCATCAAAGACTCTTTGTTTAATGCAATTCTACATATTCCAAGTCCCAGAGGGCATAGATGAGGTTGTTGCTGTCAATTTAGGAATGATTGGGCATACAAGCTGTTTGCAAGATCTTTAAGTGTGAATCAGCCATTACAACGAAAAGTGGACCCTTGTTAGGGTGAATCAAGAGGTGGTCTCATTTTTGAGTAATTAACCAGGAAATACTTGTGAGAAATGCTAGAAATCGTCAAAGACTCTTTGTTTAAGGCAATTCTACATATTCCAAGTCCCAAGAGGGCATAGATGAGGTTGTTGCTGTCAATTTAGGGAATGATTGGGTCATACACGCTGTTTTCAAGATCTTTAAGTGAGAATGATTCGATTACAACGAAAAGTGGAGCCTTGTTAGCGAGAAATGAAGAGAAGGTCTCATTTTTGTACTAATAACCATCAAATACTTGTGAGAAAAGCTAGAAATCATCAAAGACTCATTGTTGAATGCAATTCTACATATTCAACTCCCAAGCAGGGCATAGATGAGGTTGTGCTGTCAATTTAGTGAATGATTGAGCCATACAAGCTGTTTGCAAGATCTTTAAGTGTGAATCAGCCGTTACTACAACGAAAAGTGGACCCTTGTTAGGGTGAAATCAAGAGATGGTCTCATTTTTGAGTAATTAACGAGGAAATACTTGTGAGAAATGCTAGAAATCGTCAAGGACTCTTTGTTTAAGGCAATTCTACATATTCCAAGTCCCAAGAGGGCATAGATGAGGTTGTTGCTGTCAATTTAGGGAATGATTGGGTCATACAAGCTGTTTTCAAGATCTTTAAGTGTGAATGATCATTACAACGAAAAGTGGAGCCTTGTTAGGGAGAAATGAAGAGACGGTCTCATTTTTGTAGTAATTAACCATCAATACTTGTGAGAAAGTTAGAAATCATCAAAGACTCTTTGTTTAATGCAATTCTACATATTCCAACTCCCAAGAGGGCATAGATGAGGTTGTTGCTGTCAATTTAGGGAATGATTGAGCCATACAAGCTGTTTGCAAGATCTTTAAGTGTGAATCAGCCGTGACTACAACGAAAAGTGGACCCTTGTTAGGGTGAAATCAAGAGATGGTCTCATTTTTTAGTAATTAACGAGGAAATACTTGTGAGAAATGCTAGAAATCGTCAAGGACTCTTTGTTTAAGGCAATTCTACATATTCCAAGTCCCAAGAGGGCATAGATGAGGTTGTTGCTGTCAATTTAGGGAATGATTGGGTGATACAAGCTGTTTTCAAGATCTTTAAGTGTGAATGATTCATTACAACGAAAAGTGGAGCCTTGTTAGGGAGAAATAAAGTGACGGTCTCATTTTTGTAGTAATTGACCATCAAATACTTGTGAGAAATGCTAGAAATCATCAAATACTCTTTGTTTAATGCAATTCTACATATTCCAAGTCCCAAGAGGGCATAGATGAGGTAGTTGCTGTCAATTTAGGGAATGATTGGGTCATACAAGCTGTTTTCAAGATCTTTAAGTGCGAATGAGCCATTACAACGGAAAGTGGACCCTTGTTAGGGTGAAGTCAAGAGATGGTCTCATTTTTTAGTAATTAACCATGAAATACTTGTGAGAAATGCTAGAAATCGTCAAAGACTCTCTGTTTAATGTAATTCTACATATTCTGAGTCCCAAGAGGGTATAGATGAGGTTGTTGCTGTCAATTTAGGGAATGATTGGGTCATACACGCTGTTTTCAAGATCTTTAAGTGAGAATGATTCATTACAACGAAAAGTGGAGCCTTGTTAGCGAGCAATGAAGAGAAGGTCTCATTTTTGTACTAATTAACCATCAAATACTTGTGAGAAAAGCTAGAAATCATCAAAGACTCATTGTTTAATGCAATTCTACATATTCCAACTCCCAAGAGGGCATAGATGAGGTTGTTGCTGTCAATTTAGTGAATGATTGAGCCATACAAGCTGTTTGCAAGAGCTTTAAGTGTGAATCAGCCGTTACTACAACGAAAAGTGGACCCTTGTTAGGGTGAAATCAAGAGATGGTCTCATTTTTGAGTAATTAACGAGGAAATACTTGTGAGAAATGCTAGAAATCGTCAAAGACTCTTTGTTTAAGGCAATTCTACATATTCCAAGTCCCAAGAGGGCATAGATGAGGTTGTTGCTGTCAATTTAGGGAATGATTGGGTCATACATGCTGTTTTCAAGATCTTTAAGTGTGAATGATTCATTACAACGAAAAGTGGAGCCTTGTTAGGGAGAAATGAAGAGAAGGTCTCATTTTTGTAGTAATTAACCATCAAATACTAGTGAGAAAAGTTAGAAATCATCAAAGACTCTTTGTTTAATGCAATTCTACATATTCCAACTCCCAAGAGGGCATAGATGAGGTTGTTGCTGTCAATTTAGGGAATGATTGAGCCATACAAGCTGTTTGCAAGACCTTTAAGTGTGAATCAGCCGTTATTACAACGAAAAGTGGACCCTTGTTAGGGTGAAATCAAGAGATGGTCTCATTTTTTAGTAATTAACGAGGAAATACTTGTGAGAAATGCTAGAAATCGTCAAAGACTCTTTGTTTAAGGCAATTCTACATATTCCAAGTCCCAAGAGGGCATAGATGAGGTTGTTGCTGTCAATTTAGGGAATGATTGGGTCATACAAGCTGTTTTCAAGATCTTTAAGTATGAATGATTCATTACAACGAAAAGTGGAGCCTTGTTAGGGAGTAATAAAGAGACGGTCTGATTTTTGTAGTAATTAACCGTCAAATACTTGTGAGAAAATTTAGAAATCGTCAAAGACTCTTTGTTTAATGCAATTCTACATATTCCAAGTCCCAAGAGGGCATAGATGATGTTGTTGCTGTCAATTTAGTGAATGATTGGGCCATACAAGCTGTTTGCAAGTTCTTTAAGTGTGAATCAGCCATTCTGACAATGACAAGTGGACACTTGTTAGGGTGAAATCAAGAGATGGTCTCATTTTTGAGTAGTTAACCACGAAATACTTGTGAGAAATGCTGGAAATTCTCAAAGACTCTTTGTTTAATGCAATTCTACATATTCCATGTCCCA
Organism: Bruguiera gymnorhiza; assembly: GCA_020883675.1. Lineage (NCBI taxonomy): Eukaryota > Viridiplantae > Streptophyta > Magnoliopsida > Malpighiales > Rhizophoraceae > Bruguiera > Bruguiera gymnorhiza. The sequence goes on along the minus strand of JAIRCJ010000094.1, from coordinate 790,640 downwards.
AGAGGGCATAGATGAGGTTGTTGCTGTCAATTTAGTGAATGATTGGGCCATACGAGCTGTTTGCAAGATCTTTAAGTGTGAATCAGCCATTATTACAACGAAAAGTGGACCCTTGTTAGGGTGCAATCAAGAGATGGTCTCATTTTTGAGTAATTAACCACGAAATACTTTTGAGAAATGCTAGAAATCGTCAAAGACTCTTTGTTTAATGCAATTCTACATATTCCAAGTCCCAAGAGGGCATAGATGAGGTTGTTGCTGTCAATTTAGGGAATGATTGGGTCATACAAGCTGTTTTCAAGATCTTTAAGTGTGAATGATTCATTACAATGAAAAGAGGAGCCTTGTTAGGGAGAAATAAAGAGACGGTCTCATTTTTGAAGTAATTGACCATCAAATACTTGTGAGAAAAGCTAGAAATCATCAAAGACTCTTTGTTTAATGCAATTCTACATATTCCAAGACCCACGAGGGCATAGATGAGGTTGTTGCTGTCAATTTAGTGAATGATTGGGCCATACAAGCTGTTTGCAAGATCTTTAAGTGTGAATCAGCCATTACTACAACGAAAAGTGGACCCCTGTTAGGGTGAAATCAAGAGATGGTCTCATTTTTGAGTAATTAACGAGGAAATACTTGTGAGAAATGCTAGAAATCCTCAAAGACTCTTTGTTTAAGGCAATTCTACATATTCCAAGTCCCAAGAGGGCATAGATGAGGTTGTTGCTGTCAATTTAGGGAATGATTGGGTCATACAGGCTGTTTTCAAGATCTTTAAGTGTGAATGATTCATTACAAGGAAAAGTGCAGCCTTGTTAGGGCGAAATGAAGAGAAGGTCTCATTTTTGTAGTAATTAACCATCAAATACTTGTGAGAAAAGTTAGAAATCATCAAAGACTCTTTGTTTAATGCAATTCTACATATTCCAACTCCCAAGAGGGCATAGATGAGGTTGTTGCTGTCAATTTAGGGAATGATTGAGCCATACAAGCTGTTTGCAAGACCTTTAAGTGTGAATCAGCCGTTATTACAACGAAAAGTGGACCCTTGTTAGGGTGAAATCAAGAGATGGTCTCATTTTTTAGTAATTAACGAGGAAATACTTGTGAGAAATGCTAGAAATCGTCAAAGACTCTTTGTTTAAGGCAATTCTACATATTCCAAGTCCCAAGAGGGCATAGATGAGGTTGTTGCTGTCAATTTAGGGAATGATTGGGTCATACAAGCTGTTTTCAAGATCTTTAAGTATGAATGATTCATTACAACGAAAAGTGGAGCCTTGTTAGGGAGTAATAAGAGACGGTCTGATTTTTGTAGTAATTAACCGTCAAATACTTGTGAGAAATTTAGAAATCGTCAAAGACTCTTTGTTTAATGCAATTCTACATATTCCAAGTCCCAAGAGGGCATAGATGAGGTTGTTGCTGTCAATTTAGTGAATGATTGGGCCATACAAGCTGTTTGCAAGTTCTTTAAGTGTGAATCAGCCATTCTGACAATGACAAGTGGACACTTGTTAGGGTGAAATCAAGAGATGGTCTCATTTTTGAGTAATTAACCACGAAATACTTGTGAGAAATGCTGGAAATCTCAAAGACTCTTTGTTTAATGCAATTCTACATATTCCATGTCCCAAGAGGGCATAGATGAGGTTGTTGCTGTCAATTTAGTGAATGATTGGGCCATACAAGCTGTTTGCAAGATCTTTAAGTGTGAATCAGCCATTATTACAACGAAAAGTGGACCCTTGTTAGGGTGCAATCAAGAGATGGTCTCATTTTTGAGTAATTAACCACGAAATACTTGTGAGAAATGCTAGAAATCGTCAAAGACTCTTTGTTTAATGCAATTCTACATATTCCAAGTCCCAAGAGGGCATAGATGAGGTTGTTGCTGTCAATTTAGGGAATGATTGGGTCATACAAGCTGTTTTCAAGATCTTTAAGTGTGAATGATTCATTACAATGAAAAGAGGAGCCTTGTTAGGGAGAAATAAAGAGACGGTCTCATTTTTGAAGTAATTGACCATCAAATACTTGTGAGAAAAGCTAGAAATCATCAAAGACTCTTTGTTTAATGCAATTCTACATATTCCAAGACCCACGAGGGCATAGATGAGGTTGTTGCTGTCAATTTAGTGAATGATTGGGCCATACAAGCTGTTTGCAAGATCTTTAAGTGTGAATCAGCCATTACTACAACGAAAAGTGGACCCCTGTTAGGGTGAAATCAAGAGATGGTCTCATTTTTGAGTAATTAACGAGGAAATACTTGTGAGAAATGCTAGAAATCATCAAAGACTCTTTGTTTAAGGCAATTCTACATATTCCAAGTCCCAAGAGGGCATAGATGAGGTTGTTGCTGTCAATTTAGGGAATGATTGGGTCATACAGGCTGTTTTCAAGATCTTTAAGTGTGAATGATTCATTACAAGGAAAAGTGCAGCCTTGTTAGGGCGAAATGAAGAGAAGGTCTCATTTTTGTAGTAATTAACCATCAAATACTTGTGAGAAAAGTTAGAAATCATCAAAGACTCTTTGTTTAAAGCAATTCTACATATTCCAACTCCCAAGAGGGCATAGATGATGTTGTTGCTGTCAATTTAGTGAATGATTGGGCCATACAAGCTGTTTGCAAGTTCTTTAAGTGTGAATCAGCCATTCTGACAATGACAAGTGGACACTTGTTAGGGTGAAATCAAGAGATGGTCTCATTTTTGAGTAGTTAACCACGAAATACTTGTGAGAAATGCTGGAAATTCTCAAAGACTCTTTGTTTAATGCAATTCTACATATTCCATGTCCCAAGAGGGCATAGATGAGGTTGTTGCTGTCAATTTAGTGAGTGATTGAGCCATACAAGCTGTTTGCAAGATCTTTAAGTGTGAATCAGCCGTTACTACAACGAAAAGTGGACCCTTGTTAGCGTGAAATCAAGAGATGGTCTCATTTTTGAGTAATTAACGAGGAAATACTTGTGAGAAATGCAAGAAATCGTCAAAGACTCTTTGTCTAAAGCAATTCTACATATTCCAAGTCCCAAGAGGGCATAGATGAGGTTGTTGCTGTCAATTTAGGGAATGATTGGGTCATACAAGCTGTTTTCAAGATCTTTAAGTGTGAATGATTCATTACAATGAAAAGTGGAGCCTTGTTAGGGAGAAATGAAGAGAAGGTCTCATTTTTATAGTAATTAACCATCACATACTTGTGAGAAATGCTAGAAATCGTCAAGGACTCTTTGTTTAAGGCAATTCTACATATTCCAAGTCCCAAGAGGGCATAGATGAGGTTGTTGCTGTCAATTTAGGGAATGATTGGGTGATACAAGCTGTTTTCAAGATCTTTAAGTGTGAATGATTCATTACAACGAAAAGTGGAGCCTTGTTAGGGAGAAATAAAGTGACGGTCTCATTTTTGTAGTAATTGACCATCAAATACTTGTGAGAAATGCTAGAAATCATCAAATACTCTTTGTTTAATGCAATTCTACATATTCCAAGTCCCAAGAGGGCATAGATGAGGTAGTTGCTGTCAATTTAGGGAATGATTGGGTCATACAAGCTGTTTTCAAGATCTTTAAGTGCGAATGAGCCATTACAACGGAAAGTGGACCCTTGTTAGGGTGAAGTCAAGAGATGGTCTCATTTTTTAGTAATTAACCATGAAATACTTGTGAGAAATGCTAGAAATCGTCAAAGACTCTCTGTTTAATGTAATTCTACATATTCTGAGTCCCAAGAGGGTATAGATGAGGTTGTTGCTGTCAATTTAGGGAATGATTGGGTCATACACGCTGTTTTCAAGATCTTTAAGTGAGAATGATTCATTACAACGAAAAGTGGAGCCTTGTTAGCGAGCAATGAAGAGAAGGTCTCATTTTTGTACTAATTAACCATCAAATACTTGTGAGAAAAGCTAGAAATCATCAAAGACTCATTGTTTAATGCAATTCTACATATTCCAACTCCCAAGAGGGCATAGATGAGGTTGTTGCTGTCAATTTAGTGAATGATTGAGCCATACAAGCTGTTTGCAAGATCTTTAAGTGTGAATCAGCCGTTATTACAACGAAAAGTGGACCCTTGTTAGGGTGAAATCAAGAGATGGTCTCATTTTTGAGTAATTAACCAGGAAATACTTGTGAGAAATGCTAGAAATCGTCAAAGACTCTTTGTTTAATGCAATTCTACATATTCCAAGTCCCAAGAGGGCATAGATGAGGTTGTTGCTGTCAATTTAGGGAATGATTGGGTCATACAAGCTGTTTTCAAGATCTTTAAGTGTGAATGATTCATTACAACGAAAAGTGGAGCCTTGTTAGGGAGAAATGAAGAGACGGTCTCATTTTTGTAGTAATTAACCATCAAATACTTGTGAGAAATGCTAGAAATCATCAAAGACTCTTTGTTTAATGCAATTCTACATATTCCAAGTCCCAAGAGGGCATAGATGAGGTTGTTGCTGTCAATTTAGGGAATGATTGGGCCATACAAGCTGTTTGCAAGATCTTTAAGTGTGAATCAGCCTTATTACAACGAAAAGTGGACCCTTGTTAGGGTGAAATCAAGAGATGGTCTCATTTTTAGTAATTAACGAGGAAATACTTGTGAGAAATGCTAGAAATCGTCAAAGACTCTTTGTTTAAGGCAATTCTACATATTCCAAGTCCCAAGAGGGCATAGATGAGGTTGTTGCTGTCAATTTAGGGAATGATTGGGTCATACAAGCTGTTTTCAAGATCTTTAAGTGTGAATGATTCATTACAACGAAAAGTGGAGCCTTGTTAGGGAGAAATAAAGAGACGGTCTCATTTTTGTAGTAATTAACCATCAAATACTTGTGAGAAATGCTAGAAATCGTCAAAGACTCTTTGTTTAATGCAATTCTACATATTCCAAGTCCCAAGAGGGCATAGATGAGGTTGTTGCTGTCAATTTAGTGAATGATTGGGCCATACAAGCTGTTTGCAAGATCTTTAAGTGTGAATCAGCCATTCTACAACGACAAGTGGACACTTGTTAGGGTGAAATCAAGAGATGGTCTCATTTTTGAGTAATTAACCACGAAATACTTGTGAGAAATGCTAGAAATTCTCAAAGACTCTTTGTTTAATGCAATTCTACATATTCCAAGTCCCAAGAGGGCATAGATGAGGTTGTTGCTGTCAATTTAGTGAATGATTGGGCCATACAAGCTGTTTTGCAAGATCTTTAAGTGTGAATCAGCCATTATTACAACGAAAAGTGGACCCTTGTTAGGGTGAAATCAAGAGATGGTCTCATTTTTGAGTAATTAACCACGAAATACTTGTGAGAAATGCTAGAAATCGTCAAAGACTCTTTGTTTAATGCAATTCTACATATTCCAAGTCCCAAGAGGGCATAGATGAGGTTGTTGCTGTCAATTTAGGGAATGATTGGGTCATACAAGCTGTTTTCAAGATCTTTAAGTGTGAATGAGTCATTACAACGAAAAGTGGAGCCTTGTTAGGGAGAAATGAAGAGACGGTCTCATTTTTGAGTAATTAACCATCAAATACTTGTGAGAAATGCTAGAAATCATCAAAGACTCTTTGTTTAATGCAATTCTACATATTCCAAGTCCCAAGAGGGCATAGATGAGGTTGTTGCTGTCAATTTAGTGAATGATTGGGCCATACAAGCTGTTTGCAAGATCTTTAAGTGTGAATCAGCCATTACAACGAAAAGTGGACCCTTGTTAGGGTGAAATCAAGAGATGGTCTCATTTTTGAGTAATTAACCACGAAATACTTGTGAGAAATGCTAGAAATCGTCAAAGACTCTTTGTTTAATGCAATTCTACATATTCCAAGTCCCAAGAGGGCATAGATGAGGTTGTTGCTGTCAATTTAGGGAATGATTGGGTCATACAAGCTGTTTTCAAGATCTTTAAGTGTGAATGAGTCATTACAACGAAAAGTGGAGCCTTGTTAGGGAGAAATGAAGAGACGGTCTCATTTTTGTAGTAATTAACCATCAAATACTTGTGAGAAATGCTAGAAATCATCAAAGACTCTTTGTTTAATGCAATTCTACATATTCCAAGTCCCAAGAGGGCATAGATGAGGTTGTTGCTGTCAATTTAGTGAATGATTGGGTCATACAAGCTGTTTGCAAGATCTTTAAGTGTGAATCAGCCATTACAACGAAAAGTGGACCCTTGTTAGGGTGAAATCAAGAGATGGTCTCATTTTTGAGTAATTAACCACGAAATACTTGTGAGAAATGCTAGAAATCGTCAAAGACTCTTTGTTTAATGCAATTCTACATATTCCAAGTCCCAAGAGGGCATAGATGAGGTTGTTGCTGTCAATTTAGTGAATGATTGGGTCATACAAGCTGTTTTCAAGATCTTTAAGTGTGAATGAGTCATTACAACGAAAAGTGGAGCCTTGTTAGGGAGAAATCAAGAGACGGTCTCATTTTTGAGTAATTAACCATCAAATACTTGTGAGAAATGCTAGAAATCGTCAAAGACTCTTTGTTTAATGCAATTCTACATATTCCAAGTCCCAAGAGGGCATAGATGAGGTTGTTGCTGTCAATTTAGTGAATGATTGGGTCATACAAGCTGTTTCAAGATCTTTAAGTGTGAATGAGTCATTACAACGAAAAGTGGACCCTTGTTAGGGAGAAATCAAGAGATGGTCTCATTTTTGAGTAATTAACCATCAAATACTTGTGAGAAATGCTAGAAATCGTCAAAGGACTCTTTGTTTAATGCAATTCTACATATTCCAAGTCCCAAGAGGGCATAGATGAGGTTGTTGCTGTCAATTTAGTGAATGATTGGGTCATACAAGCTGTTTTCAAGATCTTTAAGTGTGAATGATTCATTACAACGAAAAGTGGAGCCTTGTTAGGGAGAAATGAAGAGACGGTCTCATTTTTGAGTAATTAACCATCAAATACTTGTGAGAAATGCTAGAAATCATCAAAGACTCTTTGTTTAATGCAATTCTACATATTCCAAGTCCCAAGAGGGCATAGATGAGGTTGTTGCTGTCAATTTAGTGAATGATTGGGCCATACAAGCTGTTTGCAAGATCTTTAAGTGTGAATCAGCCATTACAACGAAAAGTGGACCCTTGTTAGGGTGAAATCAAGAGATGGTCTCATTTTTGAGTAATTAACCACGAAATACTTGTGAGAAATGCTAGAAATCGTCAAAGACTCTTTGTTTAATGCAATTCTACATATTCCAAGTCCCAAGAGGGCATAGATGAGGTTGTTGCTGTCAATTTAGGGAATGATTGGGTCATACAAGCTGTTTTCAAGATCTTTAAGTGTGAATGAGTCATTACAACGAAAAGTGGAGCCTTGTTAGGGAGAAATGAAGAGACGGTCTCATTTTTTAGTAATTAACCATCAAATACTTGTGAGAAATGCTAGAAATGATCAAGGACTCTTTGTTTAATGCAATTCTACATATTCCAAGTCCCAAGAGGGCATAGATGAGGTTGTTGCTGTCAATTTAGTGAATGATTGGGCCATACAAGCTGTTTGCAAGATCTTTAAGTGTGAATGAGTCATTACAACGAAAAGTGGACCCTTGTTAGGGAGAAATCAAGAGACGGTCTCATTTTTGAGTAATTAACCATCAAATACTTGTGAGAAATGCTAGAAATCGTCAAAGACTCTTTGTTTAATGCAATTCTACATATTCCAAGTCCCAAGAGGGCATAGATGAGGTTGTTGCTGTCAATTTAGTGAATGATTGGGTCATACAAGCTGTTTTCAAGATCTTTAAGTGTGAATGAGTCATTACAACGAAAAGTGGACCCTTGTTAGGGAGAAATCAAGAGACGGTCTCATTTTTGAGTAATTAACCATCAAATACTTGTGAGAAATGCTAGAAATCGATCAAGGACTCTTTGTTTAATGCAATTCTACATATTCCAAGTCCCAAGAGGGCATAGATGAGGTTGTTGCTGTCAATTTAGTGAATGATTGGGTCATACAAGCTGTTTTCAAGATCTTTAAGTGTGAATGAGTCATTACAACGAAAAGTGGAGCCTTGTTAGGGAGAAATGAAGAGACGGTCTCATTTTTGAGTAATTAACCATCAAATACTTGTGAGAAATGCTAGAAATCGATCAAGGACTCTTTGTTTAATGCAATTCTACATATTCCAAGTCCCAAGAGGGCATAGATGAGGTTGTTGCTGTCAATTTAGTGAATGATTGGGTCATACAAGCTGTTTTCAAGATCTTTAAGTGTGAATGAGTCATTACAACGAAAAGTGGAGCCTTGTTAGGGAGAAATCAAGAGACGGTCTCATTTTTGAGTAATTAACCATCAAATACTTGTGAGAAATGCTAGAAATCGTCAAAGACTCTTTGTTTAATGCAATTCTACATATTCCAAGTCCCAAGAGGGCATAGATGAGGTTGTTGCTGTCAATTTAGTGAATGATTGGGTCATACAAGCTGTTTTCAAGATCTTTAAGTGTGAATGAGTCATTACAACGAAAAGTGGAGCCTTGTTAGGGAGAAATCAAGAGACGGTCTCATTTTTGAGTAATTAACCATGAAATACTTGTGAGAAATGCTAGAAATCATCAAAGACTCTTTGTTTAATGCAATTCTACATATTCCAAGTCCCAAGAGGGCATAGATGAGGTTGTTGCTGTCAATTTAGTGAATGATTGGGTCATACAAGCTGTTTTCAAGATCTTTAAGTGTGAATGAGTCATTACAACGAAAAGTGGAGCCTTGTTAGGGAGAAATCAAGAGACGGTCTCATTTTTGAGTAATTAACCATCAAATACTTGTGAGAAATGCTAGAAATGATCAAGGACTCTTTGTTTAATGCAATTCTACATATTCCAAGTCCCAAGAGGGCATAGATGAGGTTGTTGCTGTCAATTTAGTGAATGATTGGGTCATACAAGCTGTTTTCAAGATCTTTAAGTGTGAATGAGTCATTACAACGAAAAGTGGAGCCTTGTTAGGGAGAAATCAAGAGACGGTCTCATTTTTGAGTAATTAACCATCAAATACTTGTGAGAAATGCTAGAAATCGTCAAAGACTCTTTGTTTAATGCAATTCTACATATTCCAAGTCCCAAGAGGGCATAGATGAGGTTGTTGCTGTCAATTTAGTGAATGATTGGGTCATACAAGCTGTTTTCAAGATCTTTAAGTGTGAATGAGTCATTACAACGAAAAGTGGAGCCTTGTTAGGGAGAAATGAAGAGACGGTCTCATTTTTGAGTAATTAACCATCAAATACTTGTGAGAAATGCTAGAAATCGATCAAGGACTCTTTGTTTAATGCAATTCTACATATTCCAAGTCCCAAGAGGGCATAGATGAGGTTGTTGCTGTCAATTTAGTGAATGATTGGGTCATACAAGCTGTTTTCAAGATCTTTAAGTGTGAATGAGTCATTACAACGAAAAGTGGAGCCTTGTTAGGGAGAAATCAAGAGACGGTCTCATTTTTGAGTAATTAACCATCAAATACTTGTGAGAAATGCTAGAAATCATCAAAGACTCTTTGTTTAATGCAATTCTACATATTCCAAGTCCCAAGAGGGCATAGATGAGGTTGTTGCTGTCAATTTAGTGAATGATTGGGTCATACAAGCTGTTTTCAAGATCTTTAAGTGTGAATGAGTCATTACAACGAAAAGTGGAGCCTTGTTAGGGAGAAATGAAGAGACGGTCTCATTTTTGAGTAATTAACCATCAAATACTTGTGAGAAATGCTAGAAATGATCAAGGACTCTTTGTTTAATGCAATTCTACATATTCCAAGTCCCAAGAGGGCATAGATGAGGTTGTTGCTGTCAATTTAGTGAATGATTGGGTCATACAAGCTGTTTTCAAGATCTTTAAGTGTGAATGAGTCATTACAACGAAAAGTGGACCCTTGTTAGGGTGAAATCAAGAGACGGTCTCATTTTTGAGTAATTAACCATCGAAATACTTGTGAGAAATGCTAGAAATCGATCAAAGACTCTTTGTTTAATGCAATTCTACATATTCCAAGTCCCAAGAGGGCATAGATGAGGTTGTTGCTGTCAATTTAGTGAATGATTGGGTCATACAAGCTGTTTTCAAGATCTTTAAGTGTGAATGAGTCATTACAACGAAAAGTGGAGCCTTGTTAGGGAGAAATGAAGAGACGGTCTCATTTTTGAGTAATTAACCATCAAATACTTGTGAGAAATGCTAGAAATGATCAAGGACTCTTTGTTTAATGCAATTCTACATATTCCAAGTCCCAAGAGGGCATAGATGAGGTTGTTGCTGTCAATTTAGTGAATGATTGGGTCATACAAGCTGTTTTCAAGATCTTTAAGTGTGAATGAGTCATTACAACGAAAAGTGGACCCTTGTTAGGGAGAAATCAAGAGACGGTCTCATTTTTGAGTAATTAACCATCAAATACTTGTGAGAAATGCTAGAAATCATCAAAGACTCTTTGTTTAATGCAATTCTACATATTCCAAGTCCCAAGAGGGCATAGATGAGGTTGTTGCTGTCAATTTAGTGAATGATTGGGTCATACAAGCTGTTTTCAAGATCTTTAAGTGTGAATGAGTCATTACAACGAAAAGTGGAGCCTTGTTAGGGAGAAATCAAGAGACGGTCTCATTTTTGAGTAATTAACCATCAAATACTTGTGAGAAATGCTAGAAATCATCAAAGACTCTTTGTTTAATGCAATTCTACATATTCCAAGTCCCAAGAGGGCATAGATGAGGTTGTTGCTGTCAATTTAGTGAATGATTGGGTCATACAAGCTGTTTGCAAGATCTTTAAGTGTGAATGAGTCATTACAACGAAAAGTGGAGCCTTGTTAGGGAGAAATCAAGAGACGGTCTCATTTTTGAGTAATTAACCATCAAATACTTGTGAGAAATGCTAGAAATCGTCAAAGACTCTTTGTTTAATGCAATTCTACATATTCCAAGTCCCAAGAGGGCATAGATGAGGTTGTTGCTGTCAATTTAGTGAATGATTGGGTCATACAAGCTGTTTTCAAGATCTTTAAGTGTGAATGAGTCATTACAACGAAAAGTGGAGCCTTGTTAGGGAGAAATCAAGAGACGGTCTCATTTTTGAGTAATTAACCATCAAATACTTGTGAGAAATGCTAGAAATCGATCAAAGACTCTTTGTTTAATGCAATTCTACATATTCCAAGTCCCAAGAGGGCATAGATGAGGTTGTTGCTGTCAATTTAGTGAATGATTGGGTCATACAAGCTGTTTTCAAGATCTTTAAGTGTGAATGAGTCATTACAACGAAAAGTGGAGCCTTGTTAGGGAGAAATGAAGAGACGGTCTCATTTTTGAGTAATTAACCATCAAATACTTGTGAGAAATGCTAGAAATGATCAAGGACTCTTTGTTTAATGCAATTCTACATATTCCAAGTCCCAAGAGGGCATAGATGAGGTTGTTGCTGTCAATTTAGTGAATGATTGGGTCATACAAGCTGTTTTCAAGATCTTTAAGTGTGAATGAGTCATTACAACGAAAAGTGGACCCTTGTTAGGGAGAAATCAAGAGACGGTCTCATTTTTGAGTAATTAACCATCAAATACTTGTGAGAAATGCTAGAAATCGATCAAAGACTCTTTGTTTAATGCAATTCTACATATTCCAAGTCCCAAGAGGGCATAGATGAGGTTGTTGCTGTCAATTTAGTGAATGATTGGGTCATACAAGCTGTTTTCAAGATCTTTAAGTGTGAATGAGTCATTACAACGAAAAGTGGAGCCTTGTTAGGGAGAAATCAAGAGACGGTCTCATTTTTGAGTAATTAACCATCAAATACTTGTGAGAAATGCTAGAAATCGATCAAGGACTCTTTGTTTAATGCAATTCTACATATTCCAAGTCCCAAGAGGGCATAGATGAGGTTGTTGCTGTCAATTTAGTGAATGATTGGGTCATACAAGCTGTTTTCAAGATCTTTAAGTGTGAATGAGTCATTACAACGAAAAGTGGAGCCTTGTTAGGGAGAAATCAAGAGACGGTCTCATTTTTGAGTAATTAACCATCAAATACTTGTGAGAAATGCTAGAAATGATCAAGGACTCTTTGTTTAATGCAATTCTACATATTCCAAGTCCCAAGAGGGCATAGATGAGGTTGTTGCTGTCAATTTAGTGAATGATTGGGTCATACAAGCTGTTTTCAAGATCTTTAAGTGTGAATGAGTCATTACAACGAAAAGTGGAGCCTTGTTAGGGAGAAATCAAGAGACGGTCTCATTTTTGAGTAATTAACCATCAAATACTTGTGAGAAATGCTAGAAATCGTCAAAGACTCTTTGTTTAATGCAATTCTACATATTCCAAGTCCCAAGAGGGCATAGATGAGGTTGTTGCTGTCAATTTAGTGAATGATTGGGTCATACAAGCTGTTTTCAAGATCTTTAAGTGTGAATGAGTCATTACAACGAAAAGTGGAGCCTTGTTAGGGAGAAATCAAGAGACGGTCTCATTTTTGAGTAATTAACCATCAAATACTTGTGAGAAATGCTAGAAATGATCAAAGGACTCTTTGTTTAATGCAATTCTACATATTCCAAGTCCCAAGAGGGCATAGATGAGGTTGTTGCTGTCAATTTAGTGAATGATTGGGTCATACAAGCTGTTTTCAAGATCTTTAAGTGTGAATGAGTCATTACAACGAAAAGTGGAGCCTTGTTAGGGAGAAATCAAGAGACGGTCTCATTTTTGAGTAATTAACCATCAAATACTTGTGAGAAATGCTAGAAATCGTCAAAGACTCTTTGTTTAATGCAATTCTACATATTCCAAGTCCCAAGAGGGCATAGATGAGGTTGTTGCTGTCAATTTAGTGAATGATTGGGTCATACAAGCTGTTTTCAAGATCTTTAAGTGTGAATGAGTCATTACAACGAAAAGTGGAGCCTTGTTAGGGAGAAATGAAGAGACGGTCTCATTTTTGAGTAATTAACCATCAAATACTTGTGAGAAATGCTAGAAATCGATCAAGGACTCTTTGTTTAATGCAATTCTACATATTCCAAGTCCCAAGAGGGCATAGATGAGGTTGTTGCTGTCAATTTAGTGAATGATTGGGTCATACAAGCTGTTTTCAAGATCTTTAAGTGTGAATGAGTCATTACAACGAAAAGTGGAGCCTTGTTAGGGAGAAATCAAGAGACGGTCTCATTTTTGAGTAATTAACCATCAAATACTTGTGAGAAATGCTAGAAATCGATCAAAGACTCTTTGTTTAATGCAATTCTACATATTCCAAGTCCCAAGAGGGCATAGATGAGGTTGTTGCTGTCAATTTAGTGAATGATTGGGTCATACAAGCTGTTTTCAAGATCTTTAAGTGTGAATGAGTCATTACAACGAAAAGTGGAGCCTTGTTAGGGAGAAATCAAGAGACGGTCTCATTTTTGAGTAATTAACCATGAAATACTTGTGAGAAATGCTAGAAATCGTCAAAGACTCTTTGTTTAATGCAATTCTACATATTCCAAGTCCCAAGAGGGCATAGATGAGGTTGTTGCTGTCAATTTAGTGAATGATTGGGTCATACAAGCTGTTTTCAAGATCTTTAAGTGTGAATGAGTCATTACAACGAAAAGTGGAGCCTTGTTAGGGAGAAATGAAGAGACGGTCTCATTTTTGAGTAATTAACCATCAAATACTTGTGAGAAATGCTAGAAATGATCAAGGACTCTTTGTTTAATGCAATTCTACATATTCCAAGTCCCAAGAGGGCATAGATGAGGTTGTTGCTGTCAATTTAGTGAATGATTGGGTCATACAAGCTGTTTTCAAGATCTTTAAGTGTGAATGAGTCATTACAACGAAAAGTGGAGCCTTGTTAGGGAGAAATGAAGAGACGGTCTCATTTTTGAGTAATTAACCATCAAATACTTGTGAGAAATGCTAGAAATCGTCAAAGACTCTTTGTTTAATGCAATTCTACATATTCCAAGTCCCAAGAGGGCATAGATGAGGTTGTTGCTGTCAATTTAGTGAATGATTGGGTCATACAAGCTGTTTTCAAGATCTTTAAGTGTGAATGAGTCATTACAACGAAAAGTGGAGCCTTGTTAGGGAGAAATGAAGAGACGGTCTCATTTTTGAGTAATTAACCATCAAATACTTGTGAGAAATGCTAGAAATGATCAAGGACTCTTTGTTTAATGCAATTCTACATATTCCAAGTCCCAAGAGGGCATAGATGAGGTTGTTGCTGTCAATTTAGTGAATGATTGGGTCATACAAGCTGTTTTCAAGATCTTTAAGTGTGAATGAGTCATTACAACGAAAAGTGGACCCTTGTTAGGGAGAAATCAAGAGACGGTCTCATTTTTGAGTAATTAACCATCAAATACTTGTGAGAAATGCTAGAAATCGTCAAAGACTCTTTGTTTAATGCAATTCTACATATTCCAAGTCCCAAGAGGGCATAGATGAGGTTGTTGCTGTCAATTTAGTGAATGATTGGGTCATACAAGCTGTTTTCAAGATCTTTAAGTGTGAATGAGTCATTACAACGAAAAGTGGAGCCTTGTTAGGGAGAAATCAAGAGACGGTCTCATTTTTGAGTAATTAACCATCAAATACTTGTGAGAAATGCTAGAAATGATCAAAGACTCTTTGTTTAATGCAATTCTACATATTCCAAGTCCCAAGAGGGCATAGATGAGGTTGTTGCTGTCAATTTAGTGAATGATTGGGTCATACAAGCTGTTTTCAAGATCTTTAAGTGTGAATGAGTCATTACAACGAAAAGTGGAGCCTTGTTAGGGAGAAATCAAGAGACGGTCTCATTTTTGAGTAATTAACCATCAAATACTTGTGAGAAATGCTAGAAATCGTCAAAGACTCTTTGTTTAATGCAATTCTACATATTCCAAGTCCCAAGAGGGCATAGATGAGGTTGTTGCTGTCAATTTAGTGAATGATTGGGTCATACAAGCTCTTTTCAAGATCTTTAAGTGTGAATGAGTCATTACAACGAAAAGTGGAGCCTTGTTAGGGAGAAATCAAGAGACGGTCTCATTTTTGAGTAATTAACCATCAAATACTTGTGAGAAATGCTAGAAATCGATCAAGGACTCTTTGTTTAATGCAATTCTACATATTCCAAGTCCCAAGAGGGCATAGATGAGGTTGTTGCTGTCAATTTAGTGAATGATTGGGTCATACAAGCTGTTTTCAAGATCTTTAAGTGTGAATGAGTCATTACAACGAAAAGTGGAGCCTTGTTAGGGAGAAATGAAGAGACGGTCTCATTTTTGAGTAATTAACCATCAAATACTTGTGAGAAATGCTAGAAATCGATCAAAGACTCTTTGTTTAATGCAATTCTACATATTCCAAGTCCCAAGAGGGCATAGATGAGGTTGTTGCTGTCAATTTAGTGAATGATTGGGTCATACAAGCTGTTTTCAAGATCTTTAAGTGTGAATGAGTCATTACAACGAAAAGTGGAGCCTTGTTAGGGAGAAATGAAGAGACGGTCTCATTTTTGAGTAATTAACCATCAAATACTTGTGAGAAATGCTAGAAATGATCAAGGACTCTTTGTTTAATGCAATTCTACATATTCCAAGTCCCAAGAGGGCATAGATGAGGTTGTTGCTGTCAATTTAGTGAATGATTGGGTCATACAAGCTGTTTTCAAGATCTTTAAGTGTGAATGAGTCATTACAACGAAAAGTGGAGCCTTGTTAGGGAGAAATGAAGAGACGGTCTCATTTTTGAGTAATTAACCATCAAATACTTGTGAGAAATGCTAGAAATGATCAAGGACTCTTTGTTTAATGCAATTCTACATATTCCAAGTCCCAAGAGGGCATAGATGAGGTTGTTGCTGTCAATTTAGTGAATGATTGGGTCATACAAGCTGTTTTCAAGATCTTTAAGTGTGAATGAGTCATTACAACGAAAAGTGGAGCCTTGTTAGGGAGAAATGAAGAGACGGTCTCATTTTTGAGTAATTAACCATCAAATACTTGTGAGAAATGCTAGAAATGATCAAGGACTCTTTGTTTAATGCAATTCTACATATTCCAAGTCCCAAGAGGGCATAGATGAGGTTGTTGCTGTCAATTTAGTGAATGATTGGGTCATACAAGCTGTTTTCAAGATCTTTAAGTGTGAATGAGTCATTACAACGAAAAGTGGAGCCTTGTTAGGGAGAAATGAAGAGACGGTCTCATTTTTGAGTAATTAACCATCAAATACTTGTGAGAAATGCTAGAAATGATCAAGGACTCTTTGTTTAATGCAATTCTACATATTCCAAGTCCCAAGAGGGCATAGATGAGGTTGTTGCTGTCAATTTAGTGAATGATTGGGTCATACAAGCTGTTTTCAAGATCTTTAAGTGTGAATGAGTCATTACAACGAAAAGTGGAGCCTTGTTAGGGAGAAATGAAGAGACGGTCTCATTTTTGAGTAATTAACCATCAAATACTTGTGAGAAATGCTAGAAATGATCAAGGACTCTTTGTTTAATGCAATTCTACATATTCCAAGTCCCAAGAGGGCATAGATGAGGTTGTTGCTGTCAATTTAGTGAATGATTGGGTCATACAAGCTGTTTTCAAGATCTTTAAGTGTGAATGAGTCATTACAACGAAAAGTGGAGCCTTGTTAGGGAGAAATGAAGAGACGGTCTCATTTTTGAGTAATTAACCATCAAATACTTGTGAGAAATGCTAGAAATGATCAAGGACTCTTTGTTTAATGCAATTCTACATATTCCAAGTCCCAAGAGGGCATAGATGAGGTTGTTGCTGTCAATTTAGTGAATGATTGGGTCATACAAGCTGTTTTCAAGATCTTTAAGTGTGAATGAGTCATTACAACGAAAAGTGGAGCCTTGTTAGGGAGAAATGAAGTGACGGTCTCATTTTTGAGTAATTAACCATCAAATACTTGTGAGAAATGCTAGAAATGATCAAGGACTCTTTGTTTAATGCAATTCTACATATTCCAAGTCCCAAGAGGGCATAGATGAGGTTGTTGCTGTCAATTTAGTGAATGATTGGGTCATACAAGCTGTTTTCAAGATCTTTAAGTGTGAATGAGTCATTACAACGAAAAGTGGAGCCTTGTTAGGGAGAAATGAAGTGACGGTCTCATTTTTGAGTAATTAACCATCAAATACTTGTGAGAAATGCTAGAAATGATCAAGGACTCTTTGTTTAATGCAATTCTACATATTCCAAGTCCCAAGAGGGCATAGATGAGGTTGTTGCTGTCAATTTAGTGAATGATTGGGTCATACAAGCTGTTTTCAAGATCTTTAAGTGTGAATGAGTCATTACAACGAAAAGTGGAGCCTTGTTAGGGAGAAATGAAGTGACGGTCTCATTTTTGAGTAATTAACCATCAAATACTTGTGAGAAATGCTAGAAATGATCAAGGACTCTTTGTTTAATGCAATTCTACATATTCCAAGTCCCAAGAGGGCATAGATGAGGTTGTTGCTGTCAATTTAGTGAATGATTGGGTCATACAAGCTGTTTTCAAGATCTTTAAGTGTGAATGAGTCATTACAACGAAAAGTGGAGCCTTGTTAGGGAGAAATGAAGTGACGGTCTCATTTTTGAGTAATTAACCATCAAATACTTGTGAGAAATGCTAGAAATGATCAAGGACTCTTTGTTTAATGCAATTCTACATATTCCAAGTCCCAAGAGGGCATAGATGAGGTTGTTGCTGTCAATTTAGTGAATGATTGGGTCATACAAGCTGTTTTCAAGATCTTTAAGTGTGAATGAGTCATTACAACGAAAAGTGGAGCCTTGTTAGGGAGAAATGAAGTGACGGTCTCATTTTTGAGTAATTAACCATCAAATACTTGTGAGAAATGCTAGAAATGATCAAGGACTCTTTGTTTAATGCAATTCTACATATTCCAAGTCCCAAGAGGGCATAGATGAGGTTGTTGCTGTGAATTTAGTGAATGATTGGGTCATACAAGCTGTTTTCAAGATCTTTAAGTGTGAATGAGTCATTACAACGAAAAGTGGAGCCTTGTTAGGGAGAAATGAAGTGACGGTCTCATTTTTGAGTAATTAACCATCAAATACTTGTGAGAAATGCTAGAAATGATCAAGGACTCTTTGTTTAATGCAATTCTACATATTCCAAGTCCCAAGAGGGCATAGATGAGGTTGTTGCTGTCAATTTAGTGAATGATTGGGTCATACAAGCTGTTTTCAAGATCTTTAAGTGTGAATGAGTCATTACAACGAAAAGTGGAGCCTTGTTAGGGAGAAATGAAGTGACGGTCTCATTTTTGAGTAATTAACCATCAAATACTTGTGAGAAATGCTAGAAATGATCAAGGACTCTTTGTTTAATGCAATTCTACATATTCCAAGTCCCAAGAGGGCATAGATGAGGTTGTTGCTGTGAATTTAGTGAATGATTGGGTCATACAAGCTGTTTTCAAGATCTTTAAGTGTGAATGAGTCATTACAACGAAAAGTGGAGCCTTGTTAGGGAGAAATGAAGTGACGGTCTCATTTTTGAGTAATTAACCATCAAATACTTGTGAGAAATGCTAGAAATGATCAAGGACTCTTTGTTTAATGCAATTCTACATATTCCAAGTCCCAAGAGGGCATAGATGAGGTTGTTGCTGTGAATTTAGTGAATGATTGGGTCATACAAGCTGTTTTCAAGATCTTTAAGTGTGAATGAGTCATTACAACGAAAAGTGGAGCCTTGTTAGGGAGAAATGAAGTGACGGTCTCATTTTTGAGTAATTAACCATCAAATACTTGTGAGAAATGCTAGAAATGATCAAGGACTCTTTGTTTAATGCAATTCTACATATTCCAAGTCCCAAGAGGGCATAGATGAGGTTGTTGCTGTGAATTTAGTGAATGATTGGGTCATACAAGCTGTTTTCAAGATCTTTAAGTGTGAATGAGTCATTACAACGAAAAGTGGAGCCTTGTTAGGGAGAAATGAAGTGACGGTCTCATTTTTGAGTAATTAACCATCAAATACTTGTGAGAAATGCTAGAAATGATCAAGGACTCTTTGTTTAATGCAATTCTACATATTCCAAGTCCCAAGAGGGCATAGATGAGGTTGTTGCTGTGAATTTAGTGAATGATTGGGTCATACAAGCTGTTTTCAAGATCTTTAAGTGTGAATGAGTCATTACAACGAAAAGTGGAGCCTTGTTAGGGAGAAATGAAGTGACGGTCTCATTTTTGAGTAATTAACCATCAAATACTTGTGAGAAATGCTAGAAATGATCAAGGACTCTTTGTTTAATGCAATTCTACATATTCCAAGTCCCAAGAGGGCATAGATGAGGTTGTTGCTGTCAATTTAGTGAATGATTGGGTCATACAAGCTGTTTTCAAGATCTTTAAGTGTGAATGAGTCATTACAACGAAAAGTGGAGCCTTGTTAGGGAGAAATGAAGTGACGGTCTCATTTTTGAGTAATTAACCATCAAATACTTGTGAGAAATGCTAGAAATGATCAAGGACTCTTTGTTTAATGCAATTCTACATATTCCAAGTCCCAAGAGGGCATAGATGAGGTTGTTGCTGTGAATTTAGTGAATGATTGGGTCATACAAGCTGTTTTCAAGATCTTTAAGTGTGAATGAGTCATTACAACGAAAAGTGGAGCCTTGTTAGGGAGAAATGAAGTGACGGTCTCATTTTTGAGTAATTAACCATCAAATACTTGTGAGAAATGCTAGAAATGATCAAGGACTCTTTGTTTAATGCAATTCTACATATTCCAAGTCCCAAGAGGGCATAGATGAGGTTGTTGCTGTGAATTTAGTGAATGATTGGGTCATACAAGCTGTTTTCAAGATCTTTAAGTGTGAATGAGTCATTACAACGAAAAGTGGAGCCTTGTTAGGGAGAAATGAAGTGACGGTCTCATTTTTGAGTAATTAACCATCAAATACTTGTGAGAAATGCTAGAAATGATCAAGGACTCTTTGTTTAATGCAATTCTACATATTCCAAGTCCCAAGAGGGCATAGATGAGGTTGTTGCTGTCAATTTAGTGAATGATTGGGTCATACAAGCTGTTTCAAGATCTTTAAGTGTGAATGAGTCATTACAACGAAAAGTGGAGCCTTGTTAGGGAGAAATGAAGTGACGGTCTCATTTTTGAGTAATTAACCATCAAATACTTGTGAGAAATGCTAGAAATGATCAAGGACTCTTTGTTTAATGCAATTCTACATATTCCAAGTCCCAAGAGGGCATAGATGAGGTTGTTGCTGTGAATTTAGTGAATGATTGGGTCATACAAGCTGTTTTCAAGATCTTTAAGTGTGAATGAGTCATTACAACGAAAAGTGGAGCCTTGTTAGGGAGAAATGAAGTGACGGTCTCATTTTTGAGTAATTAACCATCAAATACTTGTGAGAAATGCTAGAAATGATCAAGGACTCTTTGTTTAATGCAATTCTACATATTCCAAGTCCCAAGAGGGCATAGATGAGGTTGTTGCTGTCAATTTAGTGAATGATTGGGTCATACAAGCTGTTTGCAAGATCTTTAAGTGTGAATGAGTCATTACAACGAAAAGTGGAGCCTTGTTAGGGAGAAATGAAGTGACGGTCTCATTTTTGAGTAATTAACCATCAAATACTTGTGAGAAATGCTAGAAATGATCAAGGACTCTTTGTTTAATGCAATTCTACATATTCCAAGTCCCAAGAGGGCATAGATGAGGTTGTTGCTGTGAATTTAGTGAATGATTGGGTCATACAAGCTGTTTTCAAGATCTTTAAGTGTGAATGAGTCATTACAACGAAAAGTGGAGCCTTGTTAGGGAGAAATGAAGTGACGGTCTCATTTTTGAGTAATTAACCATCAAATACTTGTGAGAAATGCTAGAAATGATCAAGGACTCTTTGTTTAATGCAATTCTACATATTCCAAGTCCCAAGAGGGCATAGATGAGGTTGTTGCTGTGAATTTAGTGAATGATTGGGTCATACAAGCTGTTTTCAAGATCTTTAAGTGTGAATGAGTCATTACAACGAAAAGTGGAGCCTTGTTAGGGAGAAATGAAGTGACGGTCTCATTTTTGAGTAATTAACCATCAAATACTTGTGAGAAATGCTAGAAATGATCAAGGACTCTTTGTTTAATGCAATTCTACATATTCCAAGTCCCAAGAGGGCATAGATGAGGTTGTTGCTGTGAATTTAGTGAATGATTGGGTCATACAAGCTGTTTTCAAGATCTTTAAGTGTGAATGAGTCATTACAACGAAAAGTGGAGCCTTGTTAGGGAGAAATGAAGTGACGGTCTCATTTTTGTGTAATTAACCATCAAATACTTGTGAGAAATGCTAGAAATGATCAAGGACTCTTTGTTTAATGCAATTCTACATATTCCAAGTCCCAAGAGGGCATAGATGAGGTTGTTGCTGTCAATTTAGTGAATGATTGGGTCATACAAGCTGTTTTCAAGATCTTTAAGTGTGAATGAGTCATTACAACGAAAAGTGGAGCCTTGTTAGGGAGAAATGAAGTGACGGTCTCATTTTTGTGTAATTAACCATCAAATACTTGTGAGAAATGCTAGAAATGATCAAGGACTCTTTGTTTAATGCAATTCTACATATTCCAAGTCCCAAGAGGGCATAGATGAGGTTGTTGCTGTGAATTTAGTGAATGATTGGGTCATACAAGCTGTTTTCAAGATCTTTAAGTGTGAATGAGTCATTACAACGAAAAGTGGAGCCTTGTTAGGGAGAAATGAAGTGACGGTCTCATTTTTGAGTAATTAACCATCAAATACTTGTGAGAAATGCTAGAAATGATCAAGGACTCTTTGTTTAATGCAATTCTACATATTCCAAGTCCCAAGAGGGCATAGATGAGGTTGTTGCTGTGAATTTAGTGAATGATTGGGTCATACAAGCTGTTTTCAAGATCTTTAAGTGTGAATGAGTCATTACAACGAAAAGTGGAGCCTTGTTAGGGAGAAATGAAGTGACGGTCTCATTTTTGAGTAATTAACCATCAAATACTTGTGAGAAATGCTAGAAATGATCAAGGACTCTTTGTTTAATGCAATTCTACATATTCCAAGTCCCAAGAGGGCATAGATGAGGTTGTTGCTGTGAATTTAGTGAATGATTGGGTCATACAAGCTGTTTTCAAGATCTTTAAGTGTGAATGAGTCATTACAACGAAAAGTGGAGCCTTGTTAGGGAGAAATGAAGTGACGGTCTCATTTTTGAGTAATTAACCATCAAATACTTGTGAGAAATGCTAGAAATGATCAAGGACTCTTTGTTTAATGCAATTCTACATATTCCAAGTCCCAAGAGGGCATAGATGAGGTTGTTGCTGTCAATTTAGTGAATGATTGGGTCATACAAGCTGTTTTCAAGATCTTTAAGTGTGAATGAGTCATTACAACGAAAAGTGGAGCCTTGTTAGGGAGAAATGAAGTGACGGTCTCATTTTTGAGTAATTAACCATCAAATACTTGTGAGAAATGCTAGAAATGATCAAGGACTCTTTGTTTAATGCAATTCTACATATTCCAAGTCCCAAGAGGGCATAGATGAGGTTGTTGCTGTGAATTTAGTGAATGATTGGGTCATACAAGCTGTTTTCAAGATCTTTAAGTGTGAATGAGTCATTACAACGAAAAGTGGAGCCTTGTTAGGGAGAAATGAAGTGACGGTCTCATTTTTGAGTAATTAACCATCAAATACTTGTGAGAAATGCTAGAAATGATCAAGGACTCTTTGTTTAATGCAATTCTACATATTCCAAGTCCCAAGAGGGCATAGATGAGGTTGTTGCTGTGAATTTAGTGAATGATTGGGTCATACAAGCTGTTTTCAAGATCTTTAAGTGTGAATGAGTCATTACAACGAAAAGTGGAGCCTTGTTAGGGAGAAATGAAGTGACGGTCTCATTTTTGAGTAATTAACCATCAAATACTTGTGAGAAATGCTAGAAATGATCAAGGACTCTTTGTTTAATGCAATTCTACATATTCCAAGTCCCAAGAGGGCATAGATGAGGTTGTTGCTGTGAATTTAGTGAATGATTGGGTCATACAAGCTGTTTTCAAGATCTTTAAGTGTGAATGAGTCATTACAACGAAAAGTGGAGCCTTGTTAGGGAGAAATGAAGTGACGGTCTCATTTTTGTGTAATTAACCATCAAATACTTGTGAGAAATGCTAGAAATGATCAAGGACTCTTTGTTTAATGCAATTCTACATATTCCAAGTCCCAAGAGGGCATAGATGAGGTTGTTGCTGTCAATTTAGTGAATGATTGGGTCATACAAGCTGTTTTCAAGATCTTTAAGTGTGAATGAGTCATTACAACGAAAAGTGGAGCCTTGTTAGGGAGAAATGAAGTGACGGTCTCATTTTTGAGTAATTAACCATCAAATACTTGTGAGAAATGCTAGAAATGATCAAGGACTCTTTGTTTAATGCAATTCTACATATTCCAAGTCCCAAGAGGGCATAGATGAGGTTGTTGCTGTGAATTTAGTGAATGATTGGGTCATACAAGCTGTTTTCAAGATCTTTAAGTGTGAATGAGTCATTACAACGAAAAGTGGAGCCTTGTTAGGGAGAAATGAAGTGACGGTCTCATTTTTGAGTAATTAACCATCAAATACTTGTGAGAAATGCTAGAAATGATCAAGGACTCTTTGTTTAATGCAATTCTACATATTCCAAGTCCCAAGAGGGCATAGATGAGGTTGTTGCTGTGAATTTAGTGAATGATTGGGTCATACAAGCTGTTTTCAAGATCTTTAAGTGTGAATGAGTCATTACAACGAAAAGTGGAGCCTTGTTAGGGAGAAATGAAGTGACGGTCTCATTTTTGAGTAATTAACCATCAAATACTTGTGAGAAATGCTAGAAATGATCAAGGACTCTTTGTTTAATGCAATTCTACATATTCCAAGTCCCAAGAGGGCATAGATGAGGTTGTTGCTGTGAATTTAGTGAATGATTGGGTCATACAAGCTGTTTTCAAGATCTTTAAGTGTGAATGAGTCATTACAACGAAAAGTGGAGCCTTGTTAGGGAGAAATGAAGTGACGGTCTCATTTTTGTGTAATTAACCATCAAATACTTGTGAGAAATGCTAGAAATGATCAAGGACTCTTTGTTTAATGCAATTCTACATATTCCAAGTCCCAAGAGGGCATAGATGAGGTTGTTGCTGTCAATTTAGTGAATGATTGGGCCATACAAGCTGTTTTCAAGATCTTTAAGTGTGAATGAGTCATTACAACGAAAAGTGGAGCCTTGTTAGGGAGAAATGAAGTGACGGTCTCATTTTTGAGTAATTAACCATCAAATACTTGTGAGAAATGCTAGAAATGATCAAGGACTCTTTGTTTAATGCAATTCTACATATTCCAAGTCCCAAGAGGGCATAGATGAGGTTGTTGCTGTGAATTTAGTGAATGATTGGGTCATACAAGCTGTTTTCAAGATCTTTAAGTGTGAATGAGTCATTACAACGAAAAGTGGAGCCTTGTTAGGGAGAAATGAAGTGACGGTCTCATTTTTGTGTAATTAACCATCAAATACTTGTGAGAAATGCTAGAAATGATCAAGGACTCTTTGTTTAATGCA
Organism: Bruguiera gymnorhiza; assembly: GCA_020883675.1. Classification (NCBI taxonomy): domain Eukaryota; kingdom Viridiplantae; phylum Streptophyta; class Magnoliopsida; order Malpighiales; family Rhizophoraceae; genus Bruguiera; species Bruguiera gymnorhiza. The sequence goes on along the minus strand of JAIRCJ010000094.1, from coordinate 766,016 downwards.
ATTCTACATATTCCAAGTCCCAAGAGGGCATAGATGAGGTTGTTGCAGTGAATTTAGTGAATGATTGGGTCATACAAGCTGTTTTCAAGATCTTTAAGTGTGAATGAGTCATCACAACGAAAAGTGGAGCCTTGTTAGGGAGAAATGAAGTGACGGTCTCATTTTTGTGTAATTAACCATCAAATACTTGTGAGAAATGCTAGAAATGATCAAGGACTCTTTGTTTAATGCAATTCTACATATTCCAAGTCCCAAGAGGGCATAGATGAGGTTGTTGCTGTCAATTTAGTGAATGATTGGGCCATACAAGCTGTTTTCAAGATCTTTAAGTGTGAATGAGTCATTACAACGAAAAGTGGAGCCTTGTTAGGGAGAAATGAAGTGACGGTCTCATTTTTGAGTAATTAACCATCAAATACTTGTGAGAAATGCTAGAAATGATCAAGGACTCTTTGTTTAATGCAATTCTACATATTCCAAGTCCCAAGAGGGCATAGATGAGGTTGTTGCTGTCAATTTAGTGAATGATTGGGCCATACAAGCTGTTTGCAAGATCTTTAAGTGTGAATCAGCCATTACAACGAAAAGTGGAGCCTTGTTAGGGAGAAATGAAGTGACGGTCTCATTTTTGAGTAATTAACCATCAAATACTTGTGAGAAATGCTAGAAATGATCAAGGACTCTTTGTTTAATGCAATTCTACATATTCCAAGTCCCAAGAGGGCATAGATGAGGTTGTTGCTGTGAATTTAGTGAATGATTGGGTCATACAAGCTGTTTTCAAGATCTTTAAGTGTGAATGAGTCATTCACAACGAAAAGTGGAGCCTTGTTAGGGAGAAATGAAGTGACGGTCTCATTTTTGTGTAATTAACCATCAAATACTTGTGAGAAATGCTAGAAATGATCAAGGACTCTTTGTTTAATGCAATTCTACATATTCCAAGTCCCAAGAGGGCATAGATGAGGTTGTTGCTGTGAATTTAGTGAATGATTGGGTCATACAAGCAGTTTTCAAGATCTTTAAGTGTGAATGAGTCATTACAACGAAAAGTGGAGCCTTGTTAGGGAGAAATGAAGTGACGGTCTCATTTTTGAGTAATTAACCATCAAATACTTGTGAGAAATGCTAGAAATGATCAAGGACTCTTTGTTTAATGCAATTCTACATATTCCAAGTCCCAAGAGGGCATAGATGAGGTTGTTGCTGTCAATTTAGTGAATGATTGGGCCATACAAGCTGTTTGCAAGATCTTTAAGTGTGAATCAGCCATTACAACGAAAAGTGGAGCCTTGTTAGGGAGAAATGAAGTGACGGTCTCATTTTTGAGTAATTAACCATCAAATACTTGTGAGAAATGCTAGAAATGATCAAGGACTCTTTGTTTAATGCAATTCTACATATTCCAAGTCCCAAGAGGGCATAGATGAGGTTGTTGCTGTGAATTTAGTGAATGATTGGGTCATACAAGCTGTTTTCAAGATCTTTAAGTGTGAATGAGTCATTACAACGAAAAGTGGAGCCTTGTTAGGGAGAAATGAAGTGACGGTCTCATTTTTGAGTAATTAACCATCAAATACTTGTGAGAAATGCTAGAAATGATCAAGGACTCTTTGTTTAATGCAATTCTACATATTCCAAGTCCCAAGAGGGCATAGATGAGGTTGTTGCTGTCAATTTAGTGAATGATTGGGCCATACAAGCTGTTTGCAAGATCTTTAAGTGTGAATCAGCCATTACAACGAAAAGTGGAGCCTTGTTAGGGAGAAATGAAGTGACGGTCTCATTTTTGAGTAATTAACCATCAAATACTTGTGAGAAATGCTAGAAATGATCAAGGACTCTTTGTTTAATGCAATTCTACATATTCCAAGTCCCAAGAGGGCATAGATGAGGTTGTTGCTGTCAATTTAGTGAATGATTGGGCCATACAAGCTGTTTGCAAGATCTTTAAGTGTGAATGAGTCATTACAACGAAAAGTGGAGCCTTGTTAGGGAGAAATGAAGTGACGGTCTCATTTTTGAGTAATTAACCATCAAATACTTGTGAGAAATGCTAGAAATGATCAAGGACTCTTTGTTTAATGCAATTCTACATATTCCAAGTCCCAAGAGGGCATAGATGAGGTTGTTGCTGTGAATTTAGTGAATGATTGGGTCATACAAGCTGTTTTCAAGATCTTTAAGTGTGAATGAGTCATCACAACGAAAAGTGGAGCCTTGTTAGGGAGAAATGAAGTGACGGTCTCATTTTTGTGTAATTAACCATCAAATACTTGTGAGAAATGCTAGAAATGATCAAGGACTCTTTGTTTAATGCAATTCTACATATTCCAAGTCCCAAGAGGGCATAGATGAGGTTGTTGCTGTCAATTTAGTGAATGATTGGGTCATACAAGCTGTTTTCAAGATCTTTAAGTGTGAATGAGTCATTACAACGAAAGTGGAGCCTTGTTAGGGAGAAATGAAGTGACGGTCTCATTTTTGAGTAATTAACCATCAAATACTTGTGAGAAATGCTAGAAATGATCAAGGACTCTTTGTTTAATGCAATTCTACATATTCCAAGTCCCAAGAGGGCATAGATGAGGTTGTTGCTGTGAATTTAGTGAATGATTGGGTCATACAAGCTGTTTTCAAGATCTTTAAGTGTGAATGAGTCATTACAACGAAAAGTGGAGCCTTGTTAGGGAGAAATGAAGTGACGGTCTCATTTTTGTGTAATTAACCATCAAATACTTGTGAGAAATGCTAGAAATGATCAAGGACTCTTTGTTTAATGCAATTCTACATATTCCAAGTCCCAAGAGGGCATAGATGAGGTTGTTGCTGTCAATTTAGTGAATGATTGGGTCATACAAGCTGTTTTCAAGATCTTTAAGTGTGAATGAGTCATTACAACGAAAAGTGGAGCCTTGTTAGGGAGAAATGAAGTGACGGTCTCATTTTTGTGTAATTAACCATCAAATACTTGTGAGAAATGCTAGAAATGATCAAGGACTCTTTGTTTAATGCAATTCTACATATTCCAAGTCCCAAGAGGGCATAGATGAGGTTGTTGCTGTGAATTTAGTGAATGATTGGGTCATACAAGCTGTTTTCAAGATCTTTAAGTGTGAATGAGTCATCACAACGAAAAGTGGAGCCTTGTTAGGGAGAAATGAAGTGACGGTCTCATTTTTGTGTAATTAACCATCAAATACTTGTGAGAAATGCTAGAAATGATCAAGGACTCTTTGTTTAATGCAATTCTACATATTCCAAGTCCCAAGAGGGCATAGATGAGGTTGTTGCTGTCAATTTAGTGAATGATTGGGTCATACAAGCTGTTTTCAAGATCTTTAAGTGTGAATGAGTCATTACAACGAAAAGTGGAGCCTTGTTAGGGAGAAATGAAGTGACGGTCTCATTTTTGAGTAATTAACCATCAAATACTTGTGAGAAATGCTAGAAATGATCAAGGACTCTTTGTTTAATGCAATTCTACATATTCCAAGTCCCAAGAGGGCATAGATGAGGTTGTTGCTGTGAATTTAGTGAATGATTGGGTCATACAAGCTGTTTTCAAGATCTTTAAGTGTGAATGAGTCATTCACAACGAAAAGTGGAGCCTTGTTAGGGAGAAATGAAGTGACGGTCTCATTTTTGTGTAATTAACCATCAAATACTTGTGAGAAATGCTAGAAATGATCAAGGACTCTTTGTTTAATGCAATTCTACATATTCCAAGTCCCAAGAGGGCATAGATGAGGTTGTTGCTGTCAATTTAGTGAATGATTGGGTCATACAAGCTGTTTTCAAGATCTTTAAGTGTGAATGAGTCATCACAACGAAAAGTGGAGCCTTGTTAGGGAGAAATGAAGTGACGGTCTCATTTTTGTGTAATTAACCATCAAATACTTGTGAGAAATGCTAGAAATGATCAAGGACTCTTTGTTTAATGCAATTCTACATATTCCAAGTCCCAAGAGGGCATAGATGAGGTTGTTGCTGTCAATTTAGTGAATGATTGGGTCCTACAAGCTGTTTGCAAGATCTTTAAGTGTGAATGAGTCATTACAACGAAAAGTGGAGCCTTGTTAGGGAGAAATGAAGTGACGGTCTCATTTTTGTGTAATTAACCATCAAATACTTGTGAGAAATGCTAGAAATGATCAAGGACTCTTTGTTTAATGCAATTCTACATATTCCAAGTCCCAAGAGGGCATAGATGAGGTTGTTGCTGTGAATTTAGTGAATGATTGGGTCATACAAGCTGTTTTCAAGATCTTTAAGTGTGAATGAGTCATTACAACGAAAAGTGGAGCCTTGTTAGGGAGAAATGAAGTGACGGTCTCATTTTTGAGTAATTAACCATCAAATACTTGTGAGAAATGCTAGAAATGATCAAGGACTCTTTGTTTAATGCAATTCTACATATTCCAAGTCCCAAGAGGGCATAGATGAGGTTGTTGCTGTCAATTTAGTGAATGATTGGGCCATACAAGCTGTTTGCAAGATCTTTAAGTGTGAATCAGCCATTACAACGAAAAGTGGAGCCTTGTTAGGGAGAAATGAAGTGACGGTCTCATTTTTGTGTAATTAACCATCAAATACTTGTGAGAAATGCTAGAAATGATCAAGGACTCTTTGTTTAATGCAATTCTACATATTCCAAGTCCCAAGAGGGCATAGATGAGGTTGTTGCTGTCAATTTAGTGAATGATTGGGCCATACAAGCTGTTTGCAAGATCTTTAAGTGTGAATCAGCCATTACAACGAAAAGTGGAGCCTTGTTAGGGAGAAATGAAGTGACGGTCTCATTTTTGAGTAATTAACCATCAAATACTTGTGAGAAATGCTAGAAATGATCAAGGACTCTTTGTTTAATGCAATTCTACATATTCCAAGTCCCAAGAGGGCATAGATGAGGTTGTTGCTGTGAATTTAGTGAATGATTGGGTCATACAAGCTGTTTTCAAGATCTTTAAGTGTGAATGAGTCATTACAACGAAAAGTGGAGCCTTGTTAGGGAGAAATGAAGTGACGGTCTCATTTTGTGTAATTAACCATCAAATACTTGTGAGAAATGCTAGAAATGATCAAGGACTCTTTGTTTAATGCAATTCTACATATTCCAAGTCCCAAGAGGGCATAGATGAGGTTGTTGCTGTCAATTTAGTGAATGATTGGGTCATACAAGCTGTTTTCAAGATCTTTAAGTGTGAATGAGTCATTACAACGAAAAGTGGAGCCTTGTTAGGGAGAAATGAAGTGACGGTCTCATTTTTGTGTAATTAACCATCAAATACTTGTGAGAAATGCTAGAAATGATCAAGGACTCTTTGTTTAATGCAATTCTACATATTCCAAGTCCCAAGAGGGCATAGATGAGGTTGTTGCAGTGAATTTAGTGAATGATTGGGTCATACAAGCTGTTTTCAAGATCTTTAAGTGTGAATGAGTCATTACAACGAAAAGTGGAGCCTTGTTAGGGAGAAATGAAGTGACGGTCTCATTTTTGTGTAATTAACCATCAAATACTTGTGAGAAATGCTAGAAATGATCAAGGACTCTTTGTTTAATGCAATTCTACATATTCCAAGTCCCAAGAGGGCATAGATGAGGTTGTTGCTGTCAATTTAGTGAATGATTGGGTCATACAAGCAGTTTTCAAGATCTTTAAGTGTGAATGAGTCATCACAACGAAAAGTGGAGCCTTGTTAGGGAGAAATGAAGTGACGGTCTCATTTTTGAGTAATTAACCATCAAATACTTGTGAGAAATGCTAGAAATGATCAAGGACTCTTTGTTTAATGCAATTCTACATATTCCAAGTCCCAAGAGGGCATAGATGAGGTTGTTGCTGTCAATTTAGTGAATGATTGGGCCCTACAAGCTGTTTGCAAGATCTTTAAGTGTGAATCAGCCATTACAACGAAAAGTGGAGCCTAGTTAGGGAGAAATGAAGTGACAGTCTCATTTTTGAGTAATTAACCATCAAATACTTGTGAGAAATGCTAGAAATGATCAAGGACACTTTGTTTAATGCAATTCTACATATTCCAAGTCCCAAGAGGGCATAGATGAGGTTGTTGCAGTGAATTTAGTGAATGATTGGGTCATACAAGCTGTTTTCAAGATCTTTAAGTGTGAATGAGTCATTACAACGAAAAGTGGACCGTTGTTAAAGAAAAATGAAGTGACGGTGTCATTGTTGTGTAATTAACCATCAAATACTTGTGAGAAAAGCTAGAATGATCAAGGACTCTTTGTTTAATGCAATTCTATGATGAGAACCGTAGAGATGAAGGGTGGAAGGCTTCAAAGGATGCAAAAAGTCCATTGCACATTCCAGAAGGCCCAATAACACGAGCTAGGGCCAGAAAGATTAAAGAAGCACTAAATGGGCTGATTCAGGACGCTCAGGCCAACCCAGCTTCANTAGCTACTCTCCATTTGAAATTGTATATGGTTTTAATCCATTGACTCCTCTGGATTTGGTACCTATACCTGTCAATGAGTATGCCAACGTTGATGGTGAACGCAAAGCTGACATGATAAAAAAATTGCATGAGAAGGTGCGGCAACATATTGAAAAACGAACTGAGCAATACGCATCCCATGTCAACAAGGGACGAAAGAAGGTGGTGTTTGAACCTGGTGATTGGGTTTGGGTGCATATGCGCAAGGAACGATTCCCAGCACAGAGACGTTCAAAGCTACAACCTAGAGGAGATGGCCCCTTCCAAGTTCTAGCACGAATTAATGACAATGCTTATAAGTTGGAACTTCCTGGTGAGTATAATGTGAGTGCAACATTTAACGTTTCTGACCTTTCCCCTTTTGATGTAGGTGATGATTCGAGGGCGAATCCTTTTGAGGAAGGGGGAATGATGAGAACCATGGAGATGATGGGTGGAAGGCTTCAATAGATGCAAGAAGTCCATTGCCCATTCCAGAAGGCCCAATAACACAAGCTAGAGCTTCAATGGATGCAAGAGGTCCATTGCACATTCCAGAAGGCCCAATAACACGAGCTAGGGCCAAAAAGATTAAAGAAGCACTAAATGGGCGGATTCAGGACATTCAAGCCAAGCAAGCTTCAAATGGTGCGAATTCAAGTTCTAAAGAGAGCCCAGGCCTAATTAATATAATTGGACTACTTAATGGGTCAGACTAAGTGATAGCATTCACTCCTAAATAGGAGTTCATTGTATGTGCTGGAATTAGTCCGAAATTCCTCCAAAATAGGGATTTCTCCTAAATAGGAATTTTGCCTCTTTAGGATTGCTATCTAAGCCTATAAATAGGCACCCCTTGTAAGCTTTAGAAATCAGACAATCAAGATATCAGACAACTTTCAGTGAAATAGAAAGCAAGGGTTTCTCCCTCGGTTCTTTTAAGAACTAAAGAACTTATCAAGAGGTTATCCTTCTTGTGGCGTTCACATCGACTTATCACTCCCAATCCCTTTCTTTTCTGGAGTGTGGCGTCCATATCCTTCTTGAATACCCTAAGTTTGTGTTCCTTCGAATATTGGGTCTAGGGTTTGTGTTATTAACTCTGATTTAGCTTTCCTGGTTGTTCTTTGATTCATTGTGTGCGTTGGGTCCCTAAGCCACGTCTTTTTGGGGTTTTCCGCATCACAAATACTTGTGAGAAATGCTAGAAATGATCAAGGACTCTTTGTTTAAGGCAATTCTACATATTGCAAATCCCGAGAGGGCATAGATGAGGTTGTTGCAGTGAATTTAGTGAATGATTGGGTCTTACAAGCTGTTTTCAAGATCTTTAAGTGTGAATGAGTCATTACAACGAAAAGTGGAGCCTTGTTAGGGAGAAATGAAGTGACGGTCTCATTGTTGTGTAATGAACCATCAAATACTTGTGAGAAATGCTAGAACTGATCAAGGACTCTTTGTTTAATGCAATTCTACATATTCCAAGTCCCAAGAGGGCATAGATGAGGTTGTTGTTGTCAATTTAGTCAATGATTGGGCCATACAAGCTGTTTGCAAGATCTTTAAGTGTCAATCAGCCATTACAACGAAAAGTGGAGCCTTGTTAGGGAGAAATGAACTCACGGTCTCATTTTTGAGTAATTAACCATCAAATACTTGTGAGAAATGCTAGAAATGATCAAGGACTCTTTGTTTAATGCAATTCTACATATTCCAAGTCCCAAGAGGGCATAGATGAGGTTGTTGCTGTGAATTTAGTGAATGATTGGGTCACACAAGGAGTTTTCAAGATCTTTAAGTGTGAATGAGTCAGCACAACGAAAAGTGGAGGCTTGTTAGGGAGAAATGAAGTGACGGTCTCATTTTTGAGTAATTAACCATCAAATAGTTGTGAGTAATGCTAGAAATGATCAAGGACTCTTTGTTTAATGCAATTCTACGTATTCCAAATCCCAAGAGGGCATGGATGAGGTTGTTGCAGTGACTTTAGTGAATCATTGGGTCATACAAGCTGTTTTCAAGATCTTTAAGTGTGAATGAGTCATTACGACGAAAAGTGGAGCCTAGTTAGGGAGAAATGAAGTGACGGTCTTTTTTTTGAGTAATTAACCATCAAATACTTGTGAGAAATGCTAGAAATGATCAAGGACTCTTTGTTTAAGGCAATTCTACATATTGCAAATCCCGAGAGGGCATAGATGAGGTTGTTGCAGTGAATTTAGTGAATGATTGGGTCTTACAAGCTGTTTTCAAGATCTTTAAGTGTGAATGAGTCATTACAACGAAAAGTGGAGCCTTGTTAGGGAGAAATGAAGTGACGGTCTCATTGTTGTGTAATGAACCATCAAATACTTGTGAGAAATGCTAGAACTGATCAAGGATTCTTTGTTTAATGTAATTCTACATATTCCAAGTCCCAAGAGGGCATAGATGAGGTTGTTGCTGTCAATTTAGTGAATGATTGGGCCATACAAGCTGTTTGCAAGATCTTTAAGTGTCAATCAGCCATTGCAACGAAAAGTGGAGCCTTGTTAGGGAGAAATGAACTGACGGTCTCATTTTTGAGTAATTAACCATCAAATACTTGTGAGAAATGCTAGAAATGATCAAGGACTCTTTGTTTAATGCAATTCTACATATTCCAAGTCCCAAGAGGGCATAGATGAGGTTGTTGCTGTCAATTTAGTGAATGATTGGGCCATACAAGCTGTTTGCAAGATCTTTAAGTGTGAGTGAGCCATTACAACGAAAAGTGGAGCCTTGTTTGGGAGAAATGAAGTGACGGTCTCATTTTTGAGTAATTAACCATCAAATACTTGTGAGAAATGCTAGAAATGATCAAGGACTCTTTGTTTAAGGCAATTCTACATATTCCAAATCCCAAGAGGGTATAGATGAGGTTGTTGCTGTCAATTTAGTGAATGATTGGGTCTTACAAGCTGTTTTCAAGATCTTTAAGTGTGAATGAGTCATCACAACGAAAAGTGGAGCCTTGTTAGGGAGAAATGAAGTGACGGTCTCATTGTTGTGTAATGAACCATCAAATACTTGTGAGAAATGCTAGAACTGATCAAGGACTCTTTGTTTAATGCAATTCTACATATTCCAAGTCCCAAGAGGGCATAGATGAGGTTGTTGCTGTCAATTTAGTGAATGATTGGGCCATACAAGCTGTTTGCAAGATCTTTAAGTGTCAATCAGCCATTACAACGAAAAGTGGAGCCTTGTTAGGGAGAAATGAACTGACGGTCTCATTTTTGAGTAATTAACCATCAAATACTTGTGAGAAATGCTAGAAATGATCAAGGACTCTTTGTTTAAGGCAATTCTACATATTCCAAATCCCAAGAGGGTATAGATGAGGTTGTTGCAGTGAATTTAGTGAATGATTGGGTCTTACAAGCTGTTTTCAAGATCTTTAAGTGTGAATGAGTCATCACAACGAAAAGTGGAGCCTTGTTAGGGAGAAATGAAGTGACGGTCTCATTGTTGTGTAATGAACCATCAAATACTTGTGAGAAATGCTAGAACTGATCAAGGACTCTTTGTTTAATGCAATTCTACATATTCCAAGTCCCAAGAGGGCATAGATGAGGTTGTTGCTGTGAATTTAGTCAATCATTGGGTCATACAAGCTGTTTCCAAGATCTTTAAGTGTGAATGAGTCATTATGACGAATAGTGGACCCTTGTTTGGGAGAAATGAAGAGACAGTTTCATTTTTGTGTAATTAACCATCAAATACTTTTGAGAAATGCTAGAAATCATCAAAGAGTCTTTGTTTAATGCAATTCTACATAGTCCAAGTCCCAAGAGATTAGAGATGAGGTTGTTTGATGAGAACCGTAGACATGAAGGGTGGAAGGCTTCAAAGGATGCAAAAAGCCCATTGCACATTTCAGAAGGCCCAATAACATGAGTTAGAGCTTCAATTGATGCAAGTGGTCCATTGCACATTCTAGAAGGCCCAATAACACGAGCTAGAGCTTCAATGGATGCAAGAGGTCCATTGCACATTCCAGAAGGCCCAATAACACGAGCTAGGGCCAGAAAGATTAAAGAAGCACTAAATGGGCTGATTCAGGACGCTTAGGCCAACCCAGCTTCAAATGGTGCGAATTTAAACTTGGAAGAGAGTCCGGGCCTTATTAATATCATTAGAGTAATTAAAGTGTTAGGACTAATAATAGTAGTCACTCCAAAGTAGGAGTTTATTTTCCATATAAGAATTTGCACCTAGACAGGAATTCCGCCTAAATAAGGAATTGTCCTAACTAGGAATTTATGCCTCTTTAGGATTGCTATCTTCGCCTATAAATAGGCACCCCTTGTAAGCTTTGGAAATCAGACAACTTTCAGTGAAATAGAAAGCAAGGGTTTCTCCTTCGGTTCTTTTGAGAACTAAAGAACTTATCAAGAGGTTTTCTTCTTGTGGCGTTCAAACCGACTTATCACTCCCAATTCCTTCCTCTTCTGGAGTGTGGCGTCCATATCCATCTTGAATACCCTAGGTTCGTGTTCCTTCGAATATTGGGTCTAGGGTTTGTGTTATTAAACCCTGATTTAGCTTTCCTGGTTGTTCTTTGATTCATTGTGTGCGTTGGGTCCCTAAGCCACGTCTTTTTGGGGTTTTCCGCATCATTGTTGCAGTGAATTTAGTGAATGATTGGGTCATACAACGTGTTTTCAAGATCTTTAAGTGTGAATGAGTCATTAAAACGAAAAGTGGAGCCTTGCTAGGGAGAAATCAAGAGACGGTCTCATTTTTGTGTAATTAACCATTAAATACTCGTGAGAAATGCTAGAACTCGTCAACGACTCTTTGTTTAATGCAATTCTACATAGTCCAAGTCCCAAGAGGTCATAGATGAGGTTGTTGCAGTGAATTTAGTGAATGATTGGGTCTTACAAGCTGCTATCAAGATCTTTATGTGTGAATGAGCCATTACAATGAAAAGTGGAACCTTTTTAGGGAGAAATGAAGAGACGGTCTCATTTTTGAGTAATTAGCCATCAACTACTTGTAAGAAATGCTAGAAATCATCAAAGACTCTTTGTTTAATGCAATTCTACATATTGCAAGTCCCAAGAGGGCATAGATGAGGTTGTTGCAGTGAATTTAGTGAATGATTAGGTCTTACAAGCTGCTATCAAGATCTTTATGTGTGAATGAGCCATTACAATGAAAAGTGGAACCTTTTTAGGGAGAAAGGAAGAGACGATGTCATTTTTGAGTAATTAGCCATCAAACACTTGTGAGAAATGCTAGAAATCATCAAAGACTCTTTGCTTAATGCAATTCTACATATTCGAAGTCCCAAGAGGGCATAGATGAGGTTGTTGCAGTGAATTTAGGGAATGATTGGGTCATACAAGCTGCTTTCAAGATCTTTATGTGTGAATGAGCCATTAGAACGAAAAGTGGAACCTTTTTCGGGAGAAATGAAGAGACGATGTCATTTTTGAGGAATTAGCCATCAAATACTTGTGCGAAATGCTAGAAATCATCAACGAGTCTTTCTTTAATGCAATTCTACATATTCGAAGTCCCAAGAGGGCATAGATGAGGTTGTTGCAGTCAATTGAGTGAATGATTGGGTCATACAAGCTGCTTTCAAGATCTTTAAGTGTGAATGAGTCATTACAATGAAAAGTGCAACCTTTTGGGAGAGAAATGAAGAAACGGTCTCATTTTTGAGTAATTAGCCATCAAATACTTGTGAGAAATGCTAGAAATGATCAAGGACTCTTTGTTTAATGCAATTCTACATATTCCAAGTCCCAAGAGGGCATAGATGAGGTTGTTGCTCTGAATTTAGTGAATGATTGGGTCACACAAGCAGTTCTCAAGATCTTTAAGTGTGAATGAGTCATCACAACGAAAAGTGGAGCCTTGTTAGGGAGAAATGAAGTGACGCTCTCATTTTTGAGTAATTAACCGTCAAATACTTGTGTGAAATGCTAGAAATGATCAAGGACTCTTTGTTTAATGCAATTGTATATATTCCAAGTCCCAAGAGGGCATAGATGACGTTGTTGCAGTGAATTTAGTGAATGATTGGGTCTTACAAGCTGTTTTCCAGATCTTTAAGTGTGAATGAGTCATTACAATGAAAAGTGGAGCCTTGTTAGGGAGAAATGAAGTGACGGTCTCATTGTTATGTAATGAACCATCAAATACTTGTGAGAAATGCTAGAAATGATCAAGGACTCTTTGTTTAATGCAATTCTACGTATTCCAAGTCCCAAGAGGGCACAGATGATGTTGTTGCTGTGAATTTAGTGAATGATTGGGTCACAGAAGCAGTTTTCAAGATCTTTAAGTGTGAATGAGTCATCACAACGAAAAGTGGAGCCTTGTTAGGGAGAAATGAAGTGACGGTCTCATTTTTGAGTAATTAACCATCAAATACTTGTGAGAAATGCTAGAAATGATCAAGGACTCTTTGTTTAAGGCAATTCTACATATTGCAAATCCCAAGAGGGCATAGATGAGGTTGTTGCAGTGAATTTAGTGAATGATTGGGTCTTACAAGCTGTTTTCCAGATCTTTAAGTGTGAATGAGTCATTACAACGAAAAGTGGAGCCTTGTTAGGGAGAAATGAAGTGACGGTCTCATTGTTATGTAATGAACCATCAAATACTTGTGAGAAATGCTAGAAATGATCAAGGACTCTTTGTTTAATGCAATTCTACGTATTCCAAGTCCCAAGAGGGCACAGATGATGTTGTTGCTGTGAATTTAGTGAATGATTGGGTCACAGAAGCAGTTTTCAAGATCTTTAAGTGTGAATGAGTCATCACAACGAAAAGTGGAGCCTTGTTAGGGAGAAATGAAGTGACGGTCTCATTTTTGAGTAATTAACCATCAAATACTTGTGAGTAATGCTAGAAATGATCAAGGACTCTTTTTTTAATGCAATTCTACGTATTCCAAAATCCCAAGAGGGCATGGATGAGGTTGTTGCAGTGACTTTAGTGAATCATTGGGTCATACAAGCTGTTTTCAAGATCTTTAAGTGTGAATGAGTCATTACGACGAAAAGTTTAGCCTAGTTAGGGAGAAATGAAGTGACGGTCTCATTTTTGAGTAATTAACCATCAAATACTTGTGAGAAATGCTAGAAATGATCAAGGACTCTTTGTTTAAGGCAATTCTACATATTGCAAATCCCAAGAGGGCATAGATGAGGTTGTTGCAGTGAATTTAGTGAATGATTGGGTCTTACAAGCTGTTTTCCAGATCTTTAAGTGTGAATGAGTCATTACAACGAAAAGTGGAGCCTTGTTAGGGAGAAATGAAGTGACGGTCTCATTGTTGTGTAATGAACCATCAAATACTTGTGAGAAATGCTAGAACTGATCAAGGACTCTTTGTTTAATGCAATTCTACCTATTCCAAGTCCCAAGAGGGCATAGATGAGGTTGTTGCTGTCAATTTAGTGAATGATTGGGCCATACAAGCTCTTTGCAAGATCTTTAAGCGTGAATCTGCCATTACAACGAAAAGTGGAGCATTGTTAGGGAGAAATGAAGTGACGGTCTCCTTTTTGAGTAATTAACCATCAAATACTTGTGAGAAATGCTAGAAATGATCAAGGACTCTTTGTTTAAGGCAATTCTGCATATTGCAAATCCCAAGAGGGCATAGATGAGGTTTGTTGCAGTGAATTTAGTGAATGATTGGGTCTTACAAGCTGTTTTCCAGATCTTTAAGTGTGAATGAGTCATTACAACGAAAAGTGGAGCCTTGTTAGGGAGAAATGAAGTGACGGTCTCATTTTTGAGTAATTAACCATCAAATACTTGTGGGTAATGCTAGAAATGATCAAGGACTCTTTTTTTAATGCAATTCTACGTATTCCAAATCCCAAGGGGGCTTGGATGAGGTTGTTGCAGTGACTTTAGTGAATCATTGGGTCATACAAGGTGTTTTCAAGATCTTTAAGTGTGAATGAGTCATTACGACGAAAAGTTTAGCCTAGTTAGGGAGAAATCAAGTGACGGTCTCATTTTTCAGTAATTAACCATCAAATACTTGTGAGAAATGCTAGAAATGATCAAGGACTCTTTGTTTAATGCAATTCTACATATTCCAAGTCCCAAGAGCGCATATATGAGGTTGTTGCTGTCAATTTAGTGAATGATTGGGCCATACAAGCTGTTTGCAAGATCTTTAAGTGTGAATCAGCCATTACAACGAAAAGTGGAGCCTTGTTAGGGAGAAATGAAGTGACGGTCTCATTTTTGAGCAATTAACCATCAAATACTTGTGAGAACTGCTAGAAATGATCAAGGACTCTTTGTTTAAGGCAAGTCTACATATTCCAAATCCCAAGAGGGCATAGATGAGGTTCTTGCAGTGAATTTAGGGAATGATTGGGTCTTACAAGCTGTTTTCCAGATCTTTAAGTGTGAATGAGTCATTACAACGAAAAGTGGAGCCTTGTTAGGGAGAAATGAAGTGACGATCTCATTGTTGTGTAATGCACCATCAAATACTTGTGAGAAATGCTAGAATTGATCAAGGACTCTTTGTTTAATGCAATTCTACATATTCCAAGTCCCAAGAGGGCATAGATGAGGTTGTGGCTGTGAATTTAGTGAATGATTGGGCCATACAAGCTGTTTGCAAGATCTTTAAGTGTGAATCTGCCATTACAACGAGAAGTGGAGCCTTGTTAGCGAGAAATGAAGTGACGGTCTCATTTTTGAGTAATTAACCATCAAATACTTGTGAGAAATGCTAGAAATGATCAAGGACTCTTTCTTTAATGCAATTCTACATATTCCAAGTCCCAAGAGCACATAGATGAGGTTGTTGCTGTCAATTTAGTGAATGATTGGGCCATACAAGCTGTTTGCAAGATCTTTAAGTGTGAATCTGCCATTACAACGAAAAGTGGAGCCTTGTTAGGGAGAAATGAAGTGACGGTCTCATTTTTGAGTAATTAACCATCAAATACTTGTGAGAAATGCTAGAAATGATCAAGGACTCTTTGTTTAATGCAATTCTACATATTCCAAGTCCCAAGAGGGCATAGATGAGGTTGTGGCTGTGAATTTAGTGAATGATTGGGTCACACAAGCAGTTTTCAAGATCTTTAAGTGTGAAAGAGTCATCACAACGAAAAGTGGAGCCTTGTTAGGGAGAAATGAAGTGACGCTCTCATTTTTGAGTAATTAACCATCAAATACTTGTGTGAAATGCTAGAAATGATCATGGACGTTTTGTTTAATGCAATTCTACATATTCCATGTCCCAAGAGGGCATAGGTGAGGTTGTTGCTGTCAATTTAGTCAAGGATTGGGTCACACAAGCAGTTTTCAAGATCTTTAAGTGTGAATGAGTCATCACAACGAAAAGTGGAGCCTTGCTAGGGAGAAATCAAGAGACGTCTCATTTTGAGTAATTAACCATCAAATACTCGTGAGAAATGCTAGAACTCGATCAACGACTCTTTGTTTAATGCAATTCTACATAGTCCAAATCCCAAGAGCGCATCGATGAGGTTGTTGCAGTGAATTTAGTGAATGATTGGGTCTTACAAGCTGCTATCAAGATCTTATGTGTGAATGAGCCATTACAATGAAAAGTGGAACCTTTTAGGGAGAAATGAAGAGACGGTCTCATTTTTGAGTAATTAGCCATCAACTACTTGTAAGAAATGCTAGAAATCATCAAAGACTCTTTGTTTAATGCAATTCTACATATTGCAAGTCCCAAGAGGGCATAGATGAGGTTGTTGCAGTGAATTTAGTGAATGATTAGGTCTTACAAGCTGCTATCAAGATCTTTATGTGTGAATGAGCCATTACAATGAAAAGTGGAACCTTTTTAGGGAGAAAGGAAGAGACGATGTCATTTTTGAGTAATTAGCCATCAAACACTTGTGAGAAATGCTAGAAAATCATCAAAGACTCTTTGCTTAATGCCAATTCTACATATTCGAAGTCCCAAGAGGGCATAGATGAGGTTGTTGCAGTGAATTTAGGGAATGATTGGGTCATACAAGCTGCTTTCAAGATCTTTATGTGTGAATGAGCCATTAGAACGAAAGTGGGAACCTTTTTGCGGGGAGAAATGAAGAGACGATGTCATTTTTGAGGAATTAGCCATCAAATACTTGTGCGAAATGCTAGAAATCATCAACGAGTCTTTCTTTAATGCAATTCTACATATTCGAAGTCCCAAGAGGGCATAGATGAGGTTGTTGCAGTCAATTGAGTGAATGATTGGGTCATACAAGCTGCTTTCAAGATCTTTAAGTGTGAATGAGTCATTACAATGAAAGTGTCAACCTTTTGGGGAGAGAAATGAGAAACGGTCTACATTGAGTTAATTAGCCATCCAAATAACTTGTGAGAAATGCTAGAAAGATCAAAGGACTCTTTGTTAATGCAATTCTACATATTCCAAGTCCCAAGAGGGCATAGATGAGGTTGTTGCAGTGAATTTAGTGAATGGTTGGGTCATACAAGCTGTTTTCAAATTCTTTAAGTGTGAATGAGTCATTACAACGTAAAGTGGAGCCTTGTTAGGGAGAAATGAAGTGACGGTCTCATTTTTGAGTAATTAACCATCAAATACTTGTGGAAATGCTAGAAATGATCAAGGACTCTTTGTTTAATGCAATTCTACATATTCCAAGTCCCAAGAAGGGCATAGATGAGGTTGTTGCTGTCAATTTAGCGAATGATTGTGTCATACAAGCTCTCTTCAAGATCTTGAAGTGTGAATGAGCCATTACAACGAAACGTGGAGCCTTCTAGGGAGAAATCAAGAGACGGTCTCATTTTTGAGTAATTAACCTTGAAATACTTGAGAAATTTCGTCTTTTGGTTAATGCAATTCTACATATTCCAAGTCCCTAGACGCATAGATGAGGTTGTTGCTGTCAATTTAGTGAATGATTGGGTCATACAAGCTGTTTTCAAGATCTTTAACTTTGAACGATTCATTACAACGGAAAGTGGAGCCTTGTTCGGGAGAAATGAAGAGACTGTCCCATTTCTTAGAAATTAACCGTCAAATACTTGTGAGAAATGCTAGAAATGATCAAGGACTCTTTGTTTAAGGCAATTCTACATATTTCAGTCCCAAGAGGGCATAGATGAGGTTGTTGCTGTGAATTTAGTGAATGATTGGGCCATACAAGCTGTTTGCAAGATCTTCAAGTGTGAATCAGCCATTACAACGAAAAGTGGACCTTGTTAGGGTGAAATCAGAGATGGTCTCATTTTTGAGTAATTAACCTTGAAATACTTGTGAGAAATGCTAGAAATCGTCAAAGACTCTTTGTTTAAGCAATTCTACATATTCCAAGTCCCAAGAGGGATAATGAGGTTGTTGCTGTCAATTTAGTGAATGATTGGCGCATACAAGCTGTTTTCAAGATCTTTATGTGTGAATGAGTCATTACAACGTAAAGTGGGCGTTGTTAAGGAGAAATGAAGTGACGGTCTCATTTTTGAGTAATTAACCATCAAATACTTGTGAGAAATGCTAGAAATGATCAAGGACTCTTTGTTTAATGCAATGCCACATATTCCAAGTCCCAAGAAGGGCATAGATAAGGTTGTTGCTGTCAATTTAGTGAATGATTGGGTGATACAAGCAGTTTTCAAGATCTTTAAGTGTGAATGAGTCATTACAACGCAAGGACCCTTGTTAGGGAGAAGTCAAGAGACGGTCTCATTTTTGAGTAATCAACCATGAAATACTTGGGAGAAAGACTAGAAATCGTCAAAATACTCTTTGTTTCAAGCAATTCTACATATTCCAAGTCCCAAGAGGGCATAGATGTGGTTGTTGCTGTCAATTTAGTGAATGATTGGGTCATACAAGCTCTTTTAAAGATCTTTAAGTGTGTATGTATCATTACAACGAAAAGTGGAGCCTTGTTAGGGAGAAATGAAGAGACGGTCACATTTTTGAGTAATTATCCATCAAATACTTGGAGAAATGCTAGAAAACGTCAAAGACTCTTTGTTTGAATGTGCAAATTTACAAATTTCCAAGTCCCCAAGAGGGCATAGATGAGGTTGTTGCTGTCAATTTAGTGGAATGATTGGTGGCCATACAGAGCTGTTTGGCAAGACCTTTAAGTGTGAGGATCAGCCATTTACAACGAAATGTGGACCTCTTATTAGGGGTGATAAGTCAAGAGACGGTCATCAAGACTTTAACACTGAATTGATCATTGCAACGAATGGTGGAGCCTTGTTAGGGAGAAATGAAGAGACTGGGTCTCATTTTTGAGTATTAACCATCAAATACTTGTGAGAAATGCTAGAAATAATCAAGGACCCTTTGTTTAATGCAATTCTACATATTCCAAGTCCCAAGAGGGCATAGATGAGGTTGTTGCTGTCAATTTAGTGAATGATTGGGTCATACAAAGCTCTTTTGAAGATCTTGAAGTGTGAATGAGCCATTAAAACGAAACGTGGAGCCTTCTTAGGGAGAAATCAAGAGACGGTCTCATGTTTGAGTAATTAACCTTGAATACTGGGAGAATGCTAGAAATCGTCAAAGACTCTTTGTTTAATGCAATTCTACATATTCCAAGTCCCAAGAGGGCATAGATAGGTTGTTTGCTGTCACTTTAGGGAATGATTGGGTCATACAAGCTGTTTTCAAGATCTTTAAGAGTGAATGAGTCATTGCAACGAAAGTGGAGCCTTGTTAGGGAGAAATGAAGAGACGGTCTCATTTTTGAGTAATTAAAAATCAAATACTTGTGAGAAATGCTAGAAATGATCAAGGACTCTTTGTTTAATGCAATTCTACGTATTCCAAGTCCCAAGAGGGCATAGATGAGATTGTTGCAGTGAATTTAGTGAATGATTGGGTATACAAGCAGTTTTCAAGATCTTTAAGTGTGAATGAGTCATTACAACGAAAAGTGGAGCCTTGTTAGGGAGAAATGAAGTGACGGTCTCATTTTTGAGTAACTAACCATCAAATACTTGTGAGAAATGCTAGAAATGATCAAGGACTCTTTGTTTAATGCAATTCTAAATATTCCAAGTCCCAAGAGGGCATAGATGAGTTTCTTGCAGTGAATTTAGTCAATCATTGGTCATAAAAGCTGTTTTCAAGATCTTTAAGTGTGAATGAGTCATTACAACGAAAAGTGGAGCCTTGTTAAGGAGAAATGAAGTGACGGTCTCATTTTTGAGTAATTAACCATGAAATACTTGTGAGAATGCTAGAAATCATCAAAGACTCTTTGTTTAATGCAACTCTACATATTCTAAGTCCCAAGAGGGCATAGATGAGGTTGTTGCTTCCAATTTAGTGAATGATTGGGTCATACAAGCTGTTTTCAAGATCTTTAAGTGTGAATGAGTCATTACAACGAAAAGTGGAGCCTTGTTAGGGAGAAATGAAGAGATGGTCTCATTTTGAGTAATTAACCATCAAATACTTGTGAGAAATGCTAGAAAAGATCAAGGACTCTTTGTTTAATGCAATTCTACATATTCCAAGTCCCAAGAAGGGCATAGATGAGGTTGTTGCTGTCAATTTAGTGAATGATTGTGTCATACAAGCTCTTTTCAAGATCTTGAGGTGTGAATGAGCCATTACAACGAAACGTGGAGCCTTCTTAGGGAGAAATCAAGAGACGGTGTCATTTTTGAGTAATTAACCTCGAAATACTTGGGAGAATGCTAGAAATCGTGAAAAACTCTTTGTTTAGTGCAATTCTACATATTCCAATCCCAAGAGGGCATAGATGAGGTTGTTGCTGTCAATTTAGAGAATGATTGGGTCATACAAGGTGTTTTCAAGATCTGTAAGTATGAACGATTCATTACAACGGAAAGTGGAGCCTTGTTGGGGAGAAATGAAGAGACGGTCTCATTTTTAGTAATTAACCATCAAATACTTGTGAGAAATGCTAGAAATGATCAAGGACTCTTTGTTTAATGCAATTCTACATATTCCAAGTCCCAAGAGGGCATAGATGAGGTTGTTGCTGTCAATTTAGTGAATGATTGGGCCATACAACCTGTTTGCAAGATCTTTAAGTGTGAATCAGCCATTACAACGAAAAGTGGACCCATGTTAGGGTGAAAGCAAGAGATTGTCTCTTTTTTGAGTAATTAACCATGAAATACTTGTGAGAAATCCTAGAAATCGTCAAAGACTCTTTCTTTAAAGCAATTCTACATATTCCAAGTGCCAAGAGGACATAGATGAGGTTGTTGCTGTCAATTTAGTGAATGATTGGGTCATACAAGCTGTTTTCAAGATCTTTAATTGTGAATTAGTCATTACGACGAAAAGTGGACCCTTGCTAGGGAGAGATCAAGAGACGGTCTCATTTTTGAGTAATTAACCTTGAAATACTTGGGAGAAATTCTAGAAATCATCAAAGACTCTTTGCTTAATGCAATTCTACATATTCCAAGTCCAAGAGGGCATAGATGAGGTTGTTGCTGTCAATTTAGGGAATGATTGGGTCATACAAGCTGTTTTCAAGATCTTTAAGACTGAATGAGTCATTGCAACGAAAGGTGGAGCCTTGTTAGGGAGAAATGAAGAGACGGTCTCATTTTTGAGTAATTAAAAATCCAAATACTTGTGAGAAATGCTAGAAATGATCAAGGACTCTTTGTTTAATGCAATCCTACATATTCCAAGTCCCAAGAGGGCATAGATGAGGTTGTTGCTGTCAATTTAGTGAATGATTGGGCCATACAACCTGTTTGCAAGATCTTTAAGTGTGAATCAGCCATTACAACAAAAGTGCACCCATGTTTGGGTGAAATCAAGAGATGGTCTCTTTTTTGAGTAATTAACCATCACAAAACTTGTGAGAAATGCTAGAAATCGTCAAAGACACTTTGTTTAATGCAATTCTACATATTCCAAGTGCCAAGAGGGCATAGATGAGGTTGTTGCTGTCAATTTAGTGAATGATTGGGTCATACAAGCTGTTTTCAAGATCTTTCTGTGTGAATGAGTCAGTACAACGAAAAGTGGAGCGTTGTTAGGGAGAAATGAAGAGATGGTCTCATTTTTGACTAATCAACCATCAAATACTTGTGAGAAATGCTAGAAAAGATCAAGGACTCTTTGTTTAATGCAATTCTACATATTCCAATTCCCAAGAGGGCATGGATGAGGTTGTTGCAATGAATTTAGTGAAAG
This sequence comes from Bruguiera gymnorhiza, assembly GCA_020883675.1. Taxonomy (NCBI): domain Eukaryota; kingdom Viridiplantae; phylum Streptophyta; class Magnoliopsida; order Malpighiales; family Rhizophoraceae; genus Bruguiera; species Bruguiera gymnorhiza. The sequence goes on along the minus strand of JAIRCJ010000094.1, from coordinate 744,410 downwards.
ATTGGGTCATACAAGCTGTTTTCAAGATCTTTAAGTGTGAATGAGCCATTACAACGAAAAGTGGAGCCTTGTTAGGGAGAAATGAAGTGCCGGTCTCATTTTTGAGTAATTAACCATGAAATACTTGTGAGAAATGCTAGAAATCGTCAAAGACTCTTTGTTTAATGCAATTCTACATATTCCAAGTCCGAAGGGGGCATAGATGAGGTTGTTGCTGTCGATTTACTGAATGATTGGGTCATACAAGCTGTTTTCAAGATCTTTAAGTGTGAATGAGTCATTACAACGAAAAGTGGAGCCTTGTTAGGGAGAAATGAAGTGACAGTCTCACTTTTTAGTAATTAACCATCAAATACTTGTTGAGAAATGCTAGAAATGATCAAGGACTCTTTGTTTAATTTAATTCTACATATTCCAAGTCCCAAGAGGGCATAGATGAGGTTGTTGCTGTCAATTTAGTGAATGATTGGGTCATACAAGCTCTTTTAAAGATCTTTAAGTGTGTATGTGTCATTACAACGAAAAGTGGAGCCTTGTTAGGGAGAAATGAAGAGACGGACTCATTTTTGAGTATGTAACCATCAATACTTGAGGGAAAAGCTAGAAATGATCAAGGACTCTTTGTTTAATGCAATTCTACATATTCCAAGTCCCAAGAGGGCATAGATGAGGTTGTTGCTGTCAATTTAGTGAATGATTGGGTCATACAAGCTGTTTACAAGATCTTTAAGTGTCAATGATTCATTACAAAGGAAAGTGGAGCATTGTTTGGGAGAAATGAAGAGACAGTCTCATTTTTTAGTAATTAACCATCAAATACTTGTGAGAAATGGTAGAAATCATCAAGGACTCTTTGTTTAATGCAATTCTACATATTCCAAGTCCAAGAGGGCATAGATGAGGTTGTTTGCAGTGAATTTAGTGAAAGATTGGGTCATACAAGCAGTTTTCAAGACCTTTAAGTGTGAATGAGTCATTACAACGAAAAGTGAAGCCTTGTTAGGGAGAAGTGAAGTGACGGTCTCATTTTTGAGTAATTAACCATCAAATACTTGTGAGAAATGCTAGAAATGATCAAGGACTCCTTGTTTTAATGAAATTCTATATATTCCAAGTCCCAAGAGGGCATAGATGAGGTTGTTGCTGTGAATTTAGAGAATGACTGGGTAATACAAGCAGTTTTCAAGGTCTTTAAGTGTGAATGAGTCATTACAACGAAAAGTGGAGCCTTGTTACGGAGAAATGAAGTGACGGCCTCATTTTTTGAGTAATTAACCATCAAATACTTGTGAGAAATGTTAGAAATGATTAAGGACTCCTTGTTTCATGCAATTCTGCATATTCCAAGTCCGAAGAGGGCATAGATGAGGTTGTTGCTGTCAATTTAGTGAATGATTGGGTCATACAAGCTCTCTTAAAGATCTCTAATTGTGTATGTGTCATTACAACGAAAAGTGGAGCCTTGTTAGGCAGAAATGAAGAGACGGTCTCATTTTTGAGTAAGTAACCATCAAATACTTGTGAGAAATGCTAGAAATGATCAAGGACTCTTTGTTTAATGCAATTCTACATATTCCCAAGTGCCAAGAGGGCATAGATGCGGTTGTTGCTGTCGATTTACTGAATGATTGGGTCATACAAGCTCTTTTAAAGATCTTTAAGTGTGTATGTGTCATTACAACGAAAAGTGGAGGCTTGTTAGGGAGAAATGAAGAGACGGTCTCATTTTTGAGTAATTAACCATCAATACTTGAGGGAAATGCTAGAAATGATCAAGGACTCTTTGTTTAATGCAATTCTACATATTCCAAGTCCCCAAGAGGGCATAGATGAGGTTGTTGGTGTCAATTAAGTGAATGATTGGGTCATACAAGCTGTTTACAAGATCTTTAAGTGTGAATGATTCATTACAACGGAAAGTGGAGCGTTGTTTGGGAGAAATTAACAGACGGTCTCATTTTTTAGTAATTAACCATCTAATACTTGTGCGAAATGGTAGAAATGAGCAAGGACTCTTTGTTTAATGCAATTCTACATATTCCAAGTCCCAAGAGGGCATAGATGAGGTTGTTGCTCCCAATTTAGTGAATGATTGGGTCATACAAGCTGTTTTCAAGATCTTTAAGTGTGAATGAGTCATCACAACGAAAAGTGGAGCCTTGTTAGGGAGAAATGAAGTGACGGTCTCATTTTTTTAGTAATTAACCATCAAATACTTGTGAGAAATGCTAGAAATGATCAAGGACTCCTTGTTTAATGCAATTCTACATATTCCAAATCCCAAGAGGGCATAGATGAGGTTGTTGCTGTCAATTTAGGGAATGATTGGGTCATACAAGCTCTTTTAAAGATCTTTAAGTGTGTATGTGTCATTACAACGAGAAGTGGAAGCCTTGTTAGGAGAAATGAAGTGACGGTCTCATTTTTTAGTAATTAACCATCAAATACTTGAGAGAAATGCTAGAAATGATCAAGGACTCTTTGTTTAATGCATTTCTACATATTCCTAGTCCCAAGAGGGCATAGATGAGGTTGTTGCAGTGAATTTAGTGAAAGATTGGTCATACAAGCAGTTTTCAAGACCTTTAAGTGTGATGAGTCATTACAACGAAAAGTGAAGCCTTGTTAGGGAGAAATGAAGTGACGGTCTCATTTTTGGGAAATTACCATCAAATATTTGCGAGAAATGTTAGAAATGATCAAGGACTCCTTGTTTAATGGAATTCTACATATTCCAAGTCCCAAGAGGCATAGATGAAGGTTGTCGCTGTGAATTTAGTGAATGACTGGGTCATACAAGCAGTTTTCAAGATCTTTAAGTGTGAATGAGTCATTAGAAGAAAAGTGGAGCCTTGTTAGGGAGAAATGAAGCGACGGTTCTCATTTTTGAGTAATTAACCATCAAATACTTGTGAGAAATGCTTAGAAATGATCAACAAACTCCTTGTTTAATGCAATTCTACATATTCCAAATCCCAAGAGGGCATAGATGAGGTGTTGCTGTCAATTTAGTGAATGATTGGGTCATTACAAGCTCTTTTAAAGATCTTTAATTGTGTATGTCATTACAACGAAAAGTGGAGCCTTGTTAGGGAGAAATGAAAGAGACGGTTTCATTTTTGAGCAAGTAACCATCAAATACTTGAGGGAAATGCTAGAAATGGTCAAGGACTCCTTGTTTATGCAATTCTACATATTCCAAGTCCCAAGAGCGCATAGATGAGGTTGTTGCAGTGAATTTAAGTGACAGATTGGGTCAAACAAGCAAGTTTTCAATATCTTTAACTGTGAATGAGTCATTACAACGAAAAGTGAAGCCTTGTTAGGGAGAATGGAAGTGAACGGTCTCATTTTTGAGTAATTAACCATCAAATACTTGTGAGAAATGCTAGAAATGATCAAAGACTCTTTGTTTAATGCAATTCTACATATTCCAAGTCCCAAGAGGGCATAGATGAGGTTGTTGCTGTCAATTTAGTGAATGATTGGGTCATACAAGCTGTTTTCAAGATCTTTAAGTGTGAATGAGTCATTACAACGAAAAGTGGAGCCTTGTTAGGGAGAAATGAAGAGACGGTCTCATTTTTGAGTAATTAACCATCAAATACTTGTGAGAAATGCTAGAAATGATCAAAGACTCTTTGTTTAATGCAATTCTACATATTCCAAGTCCCAAGAGGGCATAGATGAGGTTGTTGCTGTCAATTTAGTGAATGATTGGGTCATACAAGCTGTTTTCAAGATCTTTAAGTGTGAATGAGTCATTACAACGAAAAGTGGAGCCTTGTTAGGGAGAAATGAAGAGACGGTCTCATTTTTGAGTAATTAACCATCAAATACTTGTGAGAAATGCTAGAAATGATCAAAGACTCTTTGTTTAATGCAATTCTACATATTCCAAGTCCCAAGAGGGCATAGATGAGGTTGTTGCTGTCAATTTAGTGAATGATTGGGTCATACAAGCTGTTTTCAAGATCTTTAAGTGTGAATGAGTCATTACAACGAAAAGTGGAGCCTTGTTAGGGAGAAATGAAGAGACGGTCTCATTTTTGAGTAATTAACCATCAAATACTTGTGAGAAATGCTAGAAATCATCAAAGACTCTTTGTTTAATGCAATTCTACATATTCCAAGTCCCAAGAGGGCATAGATGAGGTTGTTGCTGTCAATTTAGTGAATGATTGGGTCATACAAGCTGTTTTCAAGATCTTTAAGTGTGAATGAGTCATTACAACGAAAAGTGGAGCCTTGTTAGGGAGAAATGAAGAGACGGTCTCATTTTTGAGTAATTAACCATCAAATACTTGTGAGAAATGCTAGAAATGATCAAAGACTCTTTGTTTAATGCAATTCTACATATTCCAAGTCCCAAGAGGGCATAGATGAGGTTGTTGCTGTCAATTTAGTGAATGATTGGGTCATACAAGCTGTTTTCAAGATCTTTAAGTGTGAATGAGTCATTACAACGAAAAGTGGAGCCTTGTTAGGGAGAAATGAAGAGACGGTCTCATTTTTGAGTAATTAACCATCAAATACTTGTGAGAAATGCTAGAAATCATCAAAGACTCTTTGTTTAATGCAATTCTACATATTCCAAGTCCCAAGAGGGCATAGATGAGGTTGTTGCTGTCAATTTAGTGAATGATTGGGTCATACAAGCTGTTTTCAAGATCTTTAAGTGTGAATGAGTCATTACAACGAAAAGTGGAGCCTTGTTAGGGAGAAATGAAGAGACGGTCTCATTTTTGAGTAATTAACCATCAAATACTTGTGAGAAATGCTAGAAATCATCAAAGACTCTTTGTTTAATGCAATTCTACATATTCCAAGTCCCAAGAGGGCATAGATGAGGTTGTTGCTGTCAATTTAGTGAATGATTGGGTCATACAAGCTGTTTTCAAGATCTTTAAGTGTGAATGAGTCATTACAACGAAAAGTGGAGCCTTGTTAGGGAGAAATGAAGAGACGGTCTCATTTTTGAGTAATTAACCATCAAATACTTGTGAGAAATGCTAGAAATGATCAAAGACTCTTTGTTTAATGCAATTCTACATATTCCAAGTCCCAAGAGGGCATAGATGAGGTTGTTGCTGTCAATTTAGTGAATGATTGGGTCATACAAGCTGTTTTCAAGATCTTTAAGTGTGAATGAGTCATTACAACGAAAAGTGGAGCCTTGTTAGGGAGAAATGAAGAGACGGTCTCATTTTTGAGTAATTAACCATCAAATACTTGTGAGAAATGCTAGAAATGATCAAAGACTCTTTGTTTAATGCAATTCTACATATTCCAAGTCCCAAGAGGGCATAGATGAGGTTGTTGCTGTCAATTTAGTGAATGATTGGGTCATACAAGCTGTTTTCAAGATCTTTAAGTGTGAATGAGTCATTACAACGAAAAGTGGAGCCTTGTTAGGGAGAAATGAAGAGACGGTCTCATTTTTGAGTAATTAACCATCAAATACTTGTGAGAAATGCTAGAAATGATCAAGGACTCTTTGTTTAATGCAATTCTACATATTCCAAGTCCCAAGAGGGCATAGATGAGGTTGTTGCTGTCAATTTAGTGAATGATTGGGTCATACAAGCTGTTTTCAAGATCTTTAAGTGTGAATGAGTCATTACAACGAAAAGTGGAGCCTTGTTAGGGAGAAATGAAGAGACGGTCTCATTTTTGAGTAATTAACCATCAAATACTTGTGAGAAATGCTAGAAATGATCAAAGACTCTTTGTTTAATGCAATTCTACATATTCCAAGTCCCAAGAGGGCATAGATGAGGTTGTTGCTGTCAATTTAGTGAATGATTGGGTCATACAAGCTGTTTTCAAGATCTTTAAGTGTGAATGAGTCATTACAACGAAAAGTGGAGCCTTGTTAGGGAGAAATGAAGAGACGGTCTCATTTTTGAGTAATTAACCATCAAATACTTGTGAGAAATGCTAGAAATCATCAAAGACTCTTTGTTTAATGCAATTCTACATATTCCAAGTCCCAAGAGGGCATAGATGAGGTTGTTGCTGTCAATTTAGTGAATGATTGGGTCATACAAGCTGTTTTCAAGATCTTTAAGTGTGAATGAGTCATTACAACGAAAAGTGGAGCCTTGTTAGGGAGAAATGAAGAGACGGTCTCATTTTTGAGTAATTAACCATCAAATACTTGTGAGAAATGCTAGAAATGATCAAGGACTCTTTGTTTAATGCAATTCTACATATTCCAAGTCCCAAGAGGGCATAGATGAGGTTGTTGCTGTCAATTTAGTGAATGATTGGGTCATACAAGCTGTTTTCAAGATCTTTAAGTGTGAATGAGTCATTACAACGAAAAGTGGAGCCTTGTTAGGGAGAAATGAAGAGACGGTCTCATTTTTGAGTAATTAACCATCAAATACTTGTGAGAAATGCTAGAAATGATCAAAGACTCTTTGTTTAATGCAATTCTACATATTCCAAGTCCCAAGAGGGCATAGATGAGGTTGTTGCTGTCAATTTAGTGAATGATTGGGTCATACAAGCTGTTTTCAAGATCTTTAAGTGTGAATGAGTCATTACAACGAAAAGTGGAGCCTTGTTAGGGAGAAATGAAGAGACGGTCTCATTTTTGAGTAATTAACCATCAAATACTTGTGAGAAATGCTAGAAATGATCAAAGACTCTTTGTTTAATGCAATTCTACATATTCCAAGTCCCAAGAGGGCATAGATGAGGTTGTTGCTGTCAATTTAGTGAATGATTGGGTCATACAAGCTGTTTTCAAGATCTTTAAGTGTGAATGAGTCATTACAACGAAAAGTGGAGCCTTGTTAGGGAGAAATGAAGAGACGGTCTCATTTTTGAGTAATTAACCATCAAATACTTGTGAGAAATGCTAGAAATCATCAAAGACTCTTTGTTTAATGCAATTCTACATATTCCAAGTCCCAAGAGGGCATAGATGAGGTTGTTGCTGTCAATTTAGTGAATGATTGGGTCATACAAGCTGTTTTCAAGATCTTTAAGTGTGAATGAGTCATTACAACGAAAAGTGGAGCCTTGTTAGGGAGAAATGAAGAGACGGTCTCATTTTTGAGTAATTAACCATCAAATACTTGTGAGAAATGCTAGAAATCATCAAAGACTCTTTGTTTAATGCAATTCTACATATTCCAAGTCCCAAGAGGGCATAGATGAGGTTGTTGCTGTCAATTTAGTGAATGATTGGGTCATACAAGCTGTTTTCAAGATCTTTAAGTGTGAATGAGTCATTACAACGAAAAGTGGAGCCTTGTTAGGGAGAAATGAAGAGACGGTCTCATTTTTGAGTAATTAACCATCAAATACTTGTGAGAAATGCTAGAAATGATCAAGGACTCTTTGTTTAATGCAATTCTACATATTCCAAGTCCCAAGAGGGCATAGATGAGGTTGTTGCTGTCAATTTAGTGAATGATTGGGTCATACAAGCTGTTTTCAAGATCTTTAAGTGTGAATGAGTCATTACAACGAAAAGTGGAGCCTTGTTAGGGAGAAATGAAGAGACGGTCTCATTTTTGAGTAATTAACCATCAAATACTTGTGAGAAATGCTAGAAATCATCAAGACTCTTTGTTTAATGCAATTCTACATATTCCAAGTCCCAAGAGGGCATAGATGAGGTTGTTGCTGTCAATTTAGTGAATGATTGGGTCATACAAGCTGTTTTCAAGATCTTTAAGTGTGAATGAGTCATTACAACGAAAAGTGGAGCCTTGTTAGGGAGAAATGAAGAGACGGTCTCATTTTTGAGTAATTAACCATCAAATACTTGTGAGAAATGCTAGAAATCATCAAAGACTCTTTGTTTAATGCAATTCTACATATTCCAAGTCCCAAGAGGGCATAGATGAGGTTGTTGCTGTCAATTTAGTGAATGATTGGGTCATACAAGCTGTTTTCAAGATCTTTAAGTGTGAATGAGTCATTACAACGAAAAGTGGAGCCTTGTTAGGGAGAAATGAAGAGACGGTCTCATTTTTGAGTAATTAACCATCAAATACTTGTGAGAAATGCTAGAAATCATCAAAGACTCTTTGTTTAATGCAATTCTACATATTCCAAGTCCCAAGAGGGCATAGATGAGGTTGTTGCTGTCAATTTAGTGAATGATTGGGTCATACAAGCTGTTTTCAAGATCTTTAAGTGTGAATGTGTCATTACAATGAAAAGTGGAGCCTTGGTTAGGGAGAAATGAAGAGACGGTCTCATTTTTTAGTAATTATCCCATCAAATACTTGTGAGAAATGTTAGAAATGGTCAAGGACTCTTTGTTTAATGCAATTCTACATATTCCAAGTCCCAAGACGGGCATAGATGAGGTTGTTGCTGTCAATTTAGTGAATGATTGGGTCATACAAGCTCCTTTAAAGATCTTTAAGTGTGAATGAGTCATCAACAACGAAAAGTTGACGCTTGTTAGTGAGAAATGAATGACGGTCTCATTTTTTAGTAATTAACCATCAAATACATTGTGAGAAAGGCTAGAAATGATCAAGGACTCTTTGTTTAATGCAATTCTACATATTCCTAAGTCCCCAAGAGGGCATAGATGAGGTTCTTGCTGTCAATTTACTGAATGATTGGGTCATACAAAGCTCCTTTACAAGATCTTCAAGTGTGAATAGTCTCATTACAACGAAAAAGTGGGAGGCCCTTGTTAGGGAGAAATTGAGTGACGGGTCTCATTTTTGAGTAATTAACCATCAAATACTTGTGAGAAATGCTAGAAATGATCAAGGATCTTTGTTTAATGCAATTCTACATATTCCAAGTCCCAAGAGGCATAGATGAGGTTGTTACTGTCGGAATTTACTGAATGATTGGGTGATACAAGCTGTTTTCAAGATCTTTAAGTGTGAATGAGTCATTACAACGAAAAGTGGAGCCTTGTTAGGGAGAAATGAAGTGACGGTCTCATTTTTGAGTAATTAACCATAAAATACTTGTGAGAAATGCTAGAAATGATCAAGGACTCTTTGTTTAATGCAATTCTACATATTCTGAGACCCATGAGGGCATAGATGAGGTTGTTGCTGTCGATTTACTGAATGATTGGGTCATACAAGCAGTTTTCAAGATCTTTAAGTGTGAATGAGTCATTACAACGAAAAGTGGAGCCTTGTTAGGAGAAATGAAGTGACGGTCTCATTTTTGAGTAATTAACCATCAAATACTTGAGGGAAATGCTAGAAATGACCAAGGACTCCTTGTTTAATGCAATTCTGCATATTCCAAGTCCCAAGAGGGCATAGATGAGGTTGTTGCTGTGAATTTATTGTATCACTGGGTCATACAAGCAGGTTTCAAGATCTTTAAGTGTGAATGAGTCATTACAACGAAAAGTGGCGCCTTGTTAGGGAGAAATGTAGTGACGGTCTCATTTTGAGTAATTAACCGTCAAATACTTGTGAGAAATGCTAGAAATGATCAAGGACTCCTTGTTTCATGAAATTCTACATATTCCAAGTCCCAAGAGGGCATAGATGAGGTTGTTGCTGTCAATTTCGTAAATGATTGGGTCATACAAGCTCTTTTAAAGATCTTTAAGTGTGTATATATCATTAGAACGAAAAGTGGAGCCTTGTTAGGGAGAAATGAAGAGACGGTCTCATTTTTGAGTAATTAACCATCAAATACTTGAGGGAAATCCTAGAAATGATCAAGGACTCTTTGTTTAGTGCAATTCTACATATTCCAAGTCCCAAGAGGGCATAGATGAGGTTGGTGCTGTCGATTTACTGAATGATTGGGTCATACAAGCAGTTTTCAAGATCTTTAAGTGTGAATCAGCCATTACAACGAAAAGTGGACCCTTGTTGGGGTGAAATCAAGAGATGGTCTCATTTTTGAGTAATTAACCATGAAATATTTGTGAGAAATGCTAGAAATCTTCAAAGACTCTTTGTTTAATGCAATTCTACATATTCCAAGTCCCAAGAGCGCATAGATGAGGTTGTTGCTCTGAATTTAGTGAGTGATTGGTCATACAAGCTGTTTTCAAGATCTTTAAATGTGAATGAGTCATCACAACGAAAAGTGGAGCCTTGTTAGGGAAAATGAGGTGACGGTCTCATTTTGTAGTAATTAACCATCAAATACTTGTGAGAAATGCTAGAAATGATCAAGGACTCTTTGTTTAATGAAATTCTACATATTCCAAGTCCCAAGAGGGCATAGATGAGGTTGTTGCTGTCAATTTAGTGAATGATTGGGTCATACAAGCTCTTTTAAAGATCTTTAAGTGTGTATGTGTCATTACAACGAAAAGTGGAGCCTTGTTTAGGGAGAAATGAAGAGACGGTCTCATTTTTGAGTAATTAACCATCAAATACTTGAGGGAAATGCTAGAAATGACCAAGGACTCCTTGTTTAATGCAATTCTGCATATTCCAAGTCCGAAGAGGGCATAGATGAGGTTGTTGCTGTGAATTTATTGTATCACTGGGTCATACAAGCAGTTTTCAAAATCTTTAAGTGTGAATGAGTCATTACAACGAAAAGTGGAGCCTTGTTAGGGAGAAATGTAGTGACGGTCTCATTTTTGAGTAATTAACCATCAGATACTTGTGAGAAATGGTAGAAATGATCAAGGACTCTTTGTTTCATGAAATTCTACATATTCCAAGTCCCAAGAGGGCATAGATGAGGTTGTTGCTGTCAATTTAGTGAATGATTGGGTCATACAAGCTCTTTTAAAGATCTTTAAGTGTGTATGTGTCATTACAACGAAAAGTGGAGCCTTGTTAGGTAGAAATGAAGAGACGGTCTCATTTTTGAGTAATTAACCATGAAATACTTGAGGGAAATGCTAGAAATGATCAAGGACTCTTTGTTTAGTGCAATTCTACATATTCCAAGTCCCAAGACGGCATAGATGAGGTTGTTGCTGTCGATTTACTGAATGATTGGGTCATACAAGCAGTTTTCAAGATCTTTAAGTGTGAATCAGCCATTACAACGAAAAGTGGACCCTTGTTAGGGTGAAATCAAGAGATGGTCTCATTTTTGAGTATTTAACCATGAAATATTTGTGAGAAATGCTAGAAATCTTCAAAGACTCTTTGTTTAATGCAATTCTACATATTCCAAGTCCCAAGAGCGCATAGATGAGGTTGTTGCTCTGAATTTAGTGAATGATTGGGTCATACAAGCTGATTTCAAGATCTTTAAATGTGAATGAGTCATCACAACGAAAAGTGGAGCCTTGTTAGGGAGAAATGAGGTGGCGGTCTCATTGTTTAGTAATTAACCATCAAATACTTGTGAGAAATGCTAGAAATGATCAAGGACTCTTTGTTTAATGCAATTCTACATATTCCAAGTCCCAAGAGGGCATAGATGAGGTTGTTGCTGTGAATTTATTGAATGACTGGGTCATACAAGCAGTTTTCAGATCTTTCAGTGTTAATGAGTCATTACAACGAAAAGTGAAGCCTTGTTAGGGAGAAATGAAGTGACGGTCTAATTTTTGAGTAAGTAACCATCAAATACTTGAGGGAAATGCTAGAAATGATCAAGGACTCGTTGTTTAAAGCAATTCTACATATTCCAAGTCCCAAGAGGGCATAGATGAGGTTGTTGCAGTGAATTTAGTGAAAGATTGGGTCATACAAGCAGTTTTCAAGATCTTTAAGTGTTAATGAGTCATTACAACGAAAAGTGAAGCCTTGTTAGGGAGAAATGAAGTGACGGTCTCATTTTTGAGTAAGTAACCATCAAATACTTGAGGGAAATGCTAGAAATGATCAAGGACTCTTTGTTTAAAGCAATTCTACATATTCCAAGTCCCAAGAGGGCATAGATGAGGTTGTTCCAGTGAATTTATTGAATGACTGGGTCATACAAGCAGTTTTCAAAATCTCTAAGTGTGAATGAGTCATTACAACCAAAAGTGGAGCCTTGTTAGGGAGAAATGTAGTGACGGTCTCATTTTTGAGTAATTAACCATCAAATACTTGAGGGAAATGCTAGAAATGACCAAGGACTCCTTGTTTAATGCAATTCTACATATTCCAAGTCCCAAGAGGGCATAGATGAGGTTGTTGCTGTGAATTTATTGAATGACTGGGTCATACAAGCAGTTCTCAAGATCTTTAAGTGTGGATGAGTCATTACAACGAAAAGTGGAGCCTTGTTAGGGAGAAATGTAGTGACGGTCTCATTTTGAGTAATTAACCATCAAATGCTTGAGGGAAATGCTAGAAATGACCAAGGACTCCTTGTTTAATGCAATTCTACATATTCCAAGTCCCAAGAGGGCATAGATGAGGTTGTTGCTGTCAATTTAGTGAATGATTGGGTCATACAAGCTCTTTTAAAGATCTTTAATTGTGTATGTGTCATTACAACGAAAAGTGGAGCCTTGTTAGGGGGAAATGAAGAGACGGTCTCATTTTTGAGTAAGTAACCATCAAATACTTGAGGGAATCATTTTAGTGAATCATTGGGTCATACAAGCTGTTTTCAAGATCTTTAAATGTGAATGAGTCATCACAACGAAAAGTGGAGCCTTGTTAGGGAGAAATGAGGTGACGGTCTCATTTTTTAGTAATTAACCATCAAATACTTGTGAGAAATGCTAGAAATGATCAAGGACTCTTTGTTTAATGCACTTCTACATATTCCAAGTCCCAAGAGGGCATAGATGAGGTTGTTGCTGTGAATTTATTGAATGACTGGGTCATACAAGCAGTTTTCAAGATCTTTAAGTGTTAATGAGTCATTACAACGAAAAGTGAAGCCTTGTTAGGGAGAAATGAAGTGACGGTCTCATTTTTGAGTAAGTAACCATCAAATACTTGAGGGAAATGCTAGAAATGATCAAGGACTCTTTGTTTAAAGCAATTCTACATATTCCAAGTCCCAAGAGGGCATAGATGAGGTTGTTGCAGTGAATTTAGTGAAAGATTGGGTCATACAAGCAGTTTTCAAGATCTTTAAGTGTTAATGAGTCATTACAACGAAAAGTGAAGCCTTGTTAGGGAGAAATGAAGTGACGGTCTCATTTTTGAGTAATTAACCATCAAATACTTGTGAGAAATGCTAGAAATGATCAAGGACTCCTTGTTTTATGCAATTCTACATATTCCAAATCCCAAGAGGGCATAGATGAGGTTGTTGCTGTCAATTTAGTGAATGATTGGGTCATACAAGGTCTTTTAAAGATCTTTAAGTGTGTATGTGTCATTACAACGAAAAGTGGAGCCTTGTTAGGGAGAAATGAAGAGACGGTCTCATTTTTGAGTAATTAACCATCAAATACTTGAGGGAAATGCTAGAAATGACCAAGGACTCCTTGTTTAATGCAATTCTACATATTCCAAGTCCCAAGAGGGCATAGATGAGGTTGTTGCTGTGAATTTATTGAATGACTGGGTCATACAAGCAGTTCTCAAGATCTTTAAGTGTGGATGAGTCATTACAACGAAAAGTGGAGCCTTGTTAGGGAGAAATGTAGTGACGGTCTCATTTTTGAGTAATTAACCATCAAATGCTTGAGGGAAATGCTAGAAATGACCAAGGACTCCTTGTTTAATGCAATTCTACATATTCCAAGTCCCAAGAGGGCATAGATGAGGTTGTTGCTGTCAATTTAGTGAATGATTGCGTCATACAAGCTCTTTTAAAGATCTTTAATTGTGTATGTGTCATTACAACGAAAAGTGGAGCCTTGTTAGGGGGAAATGAAGAGACGGTCTCATTTTTGAGTAAGTAACCATCAAATACTTGAGGGAATCATTTTAGTGAATCATTCGGTCATACAAGCTGTTTTCAAGATCTTTAAATGTGAATGAGTCATCACAACGAAAAGTGGAGCCTTGTTAGGGAGAAATGAGGTGACGGTCTCATTTTTTAGTAATTAACCATCAAATACTTGTGAGAAATGCTAGAAATGATCAAGGACTCTTTGTTTAATGCACTTCTACATATTCCAAGTCCCAAGAGGGCATAGATGAGGTTGTTGCTGTGAATTTATTGAATGACTGGGTCATACAAGCAGTTTTCAAGATCTTTAAGTGTTAATGAGTCATTACAACGAAAAGTGAAGCCTTGTTAGGGAGAAATGAAGTGACGGTCTCATTTTTGAGTAAGTAACCATCAAATACTTGAGGGAAATGCTAGAAATGATCAAGGACTCTTTGTTTAAAGCAATTCTACATATTCCAAGTCCCAAGAGGGCATAGATGAGGTTGTTGCAGTGAATTTAGTGAAAGATTGGGTCATACAGGCAGTTTTCAAGATCTTTAAGTGTTAATGAGTCATTACAACGAAAAGTGAAGCCTTGTTAGGGAGAAATGAAGTGACGGTCTCATTTTTGAGTAATTAACCATCAAATACTTGTGAGAAATGCTAGAAATGATCAAGGACTCCTTGTTTTATGCAATTCTACATATTCCAAATCCCAAGAGGGCATAGATGAGGTTGTTGCTGTCAATTTAGTGAATGATTGGGTCATACAAGGTCTTTTAAAGATCTTTAAGTGTGTATGTGTCATTACAACGAAAAGTGGAGCCTTGTTAGGGAGAAATGAAGAGACGGTCTCATTTTTGAGTAATTAACCATCAAATACTTGAGGGAAATGCTAGAAATGACCAAGGACTCCTTGTTTAATGCAATTCTACATATTCCAAGTCCCAAGAGGGCATAGATGAGGTTGTTGCTGTCAATTTATTGAATGACTGGGTCATACAAGCAGTTTTCAAGATCTTTAAGTGTGAATGAGTCATTACAACGAAAAGTGGAGCCTTGTTAGGGAGAAATGTAGTGACGGTCTCATTTTTGAGTAATTAACCATCAAATACTTGAGGGAAATGCTAGAAATGACCAAGGACTCCTTGTTTAATGCAATTCTACATATTCCAAGTCCCAAGAGGGCATAGATGAGGTTGTTGCTGTGAATTTATTGAATGACTGGGTCATACAAGCAGTTCTCAAGATCTTTAAGTGTGGATGAGTCATTACAACGAAAAGTGGAGCCTTGTTAGGGAGAAATGTAGTGACGGTCTCATTTTTGAGTAATTAACCATCAAATGCTTGAGGGAAATGCTCGAAATGACCAAGCACTCCTTGTTTAATGCAATTCTACATATTCCAAGTCCCAAGAGGGCATAGATGAGGTTGTTGCAGTGAATTTAGTGAAAGATTGGGTCATACAAGCAGTTTTCTACATCTTTAAGTGTTAATGAGTCATTACAACGAAAAGTGAAGCCTTGTTAGGGAGAAATGAAGTGACGGTCTCATTTTTGAGTAATTAACCATCAAATACTTGTGAGAAATGCTAGAAATGATCAAGGACTCCTTGTTTTATGCAATTCTACATATTCCAAATCCCAAGAGGGCATAGATGAGGTTGTTGCTGTCAATTTAGTGAATGATTGGGTCATACAAGCTCTTTTAAAGATCTTTAAGTGTGTATGTGTCATTACAACGAAAAGTGGAGCCTTGTTAGGGAGAAATGAAGAGACGGTCTCATTTTTGAGTAATTAACCATCAAATACTTGAGGGAAATGCTAGAAATGACCAAGGACTCCTTGTTTAATGCAATTCTACATATTCCAAGTCCCAAGAGGGCATAGATGAGGTTGTTGCTGTCAATTTATTGAATGACTGGGTCATACAAGCAGTTTTCAAAATCTTTAAGTGTGAATGAGTCATTACAACCAATAGTGGAGCCTTGTTAGGGAGAAATGTAGTGACGGTCTCATTTTTGAGTAATTAACCATCAAATACTTGAGGGAAATGCTAGAAATGACCAAGGACTCCTTGTTTAATGCAATTCTACATATTCCAAGTGCCAAGAGGGCATAGATGAGGTTGTTGCAGTGAATTTAGTGAAAGATTGGGTCATACAAGCAGTTTTCAAGATCTTTAAGTGCTAATGAGTCATTACAACGAAAAGTGAAGCCTTGTTAGGGAGAAATGAAGTGACGGTCTCATTTTTGAGTAATTAACCATCAAATACTTGTGAGAAACTCTAGAAATGATCAAGGACTCCTTGTTTTATGCAATTGTACATATTCCAAATCCCAAGAGGGCATAGATGAGGTTGTTGCTGTCAATTTAGTGAATGATTGGGTCATACAAGCTCTTTTAAAGATCTGTAAGTGTGTATGTGTCATTACAACGAAAAGTGGAGCCTTGTTAGGGAGAAATGAAGAGACGGTCTCATTTTTGAGTAATTAACCATCAAATACTTGAGGGAAATGCTAGAAATGACCAAGGACTCCTTGTTTAACGCAATTCTACATATTCCAAGTCCCAAGAGGGCATAGATGAGGTTGTTGCTGTGAATTTATTGAATGACTGGGTCATACAAGCAGTTCTCAAGATCTTTAAGTGTGAATGAGTCATTACAACGAAAAGTGGAGCCTTGTTAGGGAGAAATGTAGTGACGGTCTCATTTTTGAGTAATTAACCATCAAATGCTTGAGGAAATGCTAGAAATGACCAAGGACTCCTTGTTTAATGCCATTCCACATATTCCAAGTCCCAAGAAAGCATAGATGAGGTTGGTGCTGTCAATTTAGTGAATGATTGGATCATACGAGCTCTTTTAAAGATCTTTAATTGTGTATGTGTCATTACAACGAAAAGTGGAGCCTTGTTAGGGAGAAATGAAGCGACGGTCTCATTTTTGAGTAATTAACCGTCAAATACTTGAGGGAAATGCTAGAAATGACCAAGGACTCCTTGTTTAATGCAATTCTACATATTCCAAGTCCCAAGAGGGCATAGATGAGGTTGTTGCTGTCAATTTAGTGAATGATTGGGTCATACAAGCTGTTTTAAAGATCTTTAATTGTGTATGTGTCATTACAACGAAAAGTAGAGCCTTGTTAGGGAGAAATGAAGAGACGGTCTCATTTTTGCGTAAGTAACCACCAAATACTTGAGGGAAATGCTAGAAATGATCAAGGACACTTTGTTTAAAGCAATTCTACATATTCCAAGTCCCAAGAGGGCATAGATGAGGTTGTTGCAGTGAATTTAGTGAAGGATTGGGTCATACAAGCAGTTTACAAGATCTTTAAGTGTTAATGAGTCATTACAACGAAAAGTGAAGCCTTGTTAGGGAGAAATGAAGTGACGGTCTCATTTTTGAGTAATTAACCGTCAAATACTTGTGAGAAATGCTAGAAATGATCAAGGACTCCTTGTTTTATGCAATTCTACATATTCCAAATCCCAAGAGGGCATAGATGAGGTTGTTGCTGTCAATTTAGTGAATGATTGGGTCATACAAGCTCTTTTAAAGATCTTTAAGTGTGTATGTGTCATTACAACGAAAAGTGGAGCCTTGTTAGGGAGAAATGAAGAGACGGTCTCATTTTTGAGTAATTAACCATCAAATACTTCGGGGAAATGCCAGAAATGACCAAGCACTCCTTGTTTAATGCAATTCTACATATTCCAAGTCCCAAGAGGGCATAGATGAGGTTGTTGCTGTGAATTTATTGTATCACTGGGTCATACAAGCAGTTTTCAAGATCTTTAAGTGTGAATGAGTCATTACAACGAAAAGTGGAGCCTTGTTAGGGAGAAATGTAGTGACGGTCTCATTTTTGAGTAATTAACCATCAAATACTTGTGAGAAATGCTAGAAATGATCAAGGACTCCTTGTTTAATGCAATTCTACATATTCCAAGTCCCAAGAGGGCATAGATGAGGTTGTTGCTGTCAATTTAGTGAATGATTGGGTCATACAAGCTCTTTTAAAGATCTTTAAGTGTGTATGTGTCATTACAACGAAAAGTGGAGCCTTGTTAGGGAGAAATGAAGAGACGGTCTCATTTTTGAGTAATTAACCATCAAATACTTGAGGGAAATGCTAGAAATGATCAAGGACTCTTTGTTTAGTGCAATTCTACATATTCCAAGTCCCAAGAGGGCATAGATGAGGTTGTTGCTGTGAATTTATTGAATGACTGGGTCATACAAGCAGTTTTCAAGATCTTTAAGTGTTAATGAGTCATTACAACGAAAAGTGAAGCCTTGTTAGGGAAAATGAAGTGACGGTCTCATTTTTGAGTAAGTAACCATCAAATACTTGAGGGAAATGCTAGAAATGATCAAGGACTCTTTGTTTCAAGCAATTCTACATATTCCAAGTCCCAAGAGGGCATAGATGAGGTTGTTGCAGTGAATTTATTGAATGACTGGGTCATACAAGCAGTTTTCAAAATCTTTAAGTGTGAATGAGTCATTACAACCAAAAGTGGAGCCTTGTTAGGGAGAAATGTAGTGACGGTCTCATTTTTGAGTAATTAACCATCAAATACTTGAGGGAAATGCTAGAAATGACCAAGGACTCCTTGTTTAATGCAATTCTACATATTCCAAGTCCCAAGAGGGCATAGATGAGGTTGTTGCTGTCAATTTATTGAATGACTGGGTCATACAAGCAGTTCTCAAGATCTTTAAGTGTGGATGAGTCATTACAACGAAAAGTGGAGCCTTGTTAGGGAGAAATGTAGTGACGGTCTCATTTTTGAGTAATTAACCATCAAATGCTTGAGGGAAATGCTAGAAATGACCAAGGACTCCTTGTTTAATGCAATTCTACATATTCCAAGTCCCAAGAGGGCATAGATGAGGTTGTTGCTGTCAATTTAGTGAATGATTGGGTCATACAAGCTCTTTTAAAGATCTTTAATTGTGTATGTGTCATTACAACGAAAAGTGGAGCCTTGTTAGGGGGAAATGAAGAGACGGTCTCATTTTTGAGTAAGTAACCATCAAATACTTGAGGGAATCATTTTAGTGAATCATTGGGTCATACAAGCTGTTTTCAAGATCTTTAAATGTGAATGAGTCATCACAACGAAAAGTGGAGCCTTCTTAGGGAGAAATGAGGTGACGGTCTCATTTTTTAGTAATTAACCATCAAATACTTGTGAGAAATGCTAGAAATGATCAAGGACTCTTTGTTTAATGCAATTCTACATATTCCAAGTCCCAAGAGGGCATAGATGAGGTTGTTGCTGTGAATTTATTGAATGACTGGGTCATACAAGCAGTTTTCAAGATCTTTAAGTGTTAATGAGTCATTACAACGAAAAGTGAAGCCTTGTTAGGGAGAAATGAAGTGACGGTCTCATTTTTGAGTAAGTAACCATCAAATACTTGAGGGAAATGCTAGAAATGATCAAGGACTCTTTGTTTAAAGCAATTCTACATATTCCAAGTCCCAAGAGGGCATAGATGAGGTTGTTGCAGTGAATTTAGTGAAAGATTGGGTCATACAAGCAGTTTTCAAGATCTTTAAGTGTTAATGAGTCATTACAACGAAAAGTGAAGCCTTGTTAGGGAGAAATGAAGTGACGGTCTCATTTTTGAGTAATTAACCATCAAATACTTGTGAGAAATGCTAGAAATGATCAAGGACTCCTTGTTTTATGCAATTCTACATATTCCAAATCCCAAGAGGGCATAGATGAGGTTGTTGCTGTCAATTTAGTGAATGATTGGGTCATACAAGGTCTTTTAAAGATCTTTAAGTGTGTATGTGTCATTACAACGAAAAGTGGAGCCTTGTTAGGGAGAAATGAAGAGACGGTCTCATTTTTGAGTAATTAACCATCAAATACTTGAGGGAAATGCTAGAAATGACCAAGGACTCCTTGTTTAATGCAATTCTACATATTCCAAGTCCCAAGAGGGCATAGATGAGGTTGTTGCTGTCAATTTATTGAATGACTGGGTCATACAAGCAGTTTTCAAGATCTTTAAGTGTGAATGAGTCATTACAACGAAAAGTGGAGCCTTGTTAGGGAGAAATGTAGTGACGGTCTCATTTTTGAGTAATTAACCATCAAATACTTGAGGGAAATGCTAGAAATGACCAAGGACTCCTTGTTTAATGCAATTCTACATATTCCAAGTCCCAAGAGGGAATAGATGAGGTTGTTGCTGTGAATTTATTGAATGACTGGGTCATACAAGCAGTTCTCAAGATCTTTAAGTGTGGATGAGTCATTACAACGAAAAGTGGAGCCTTGTTAGGGAGAAATGTAGTGACGGTCTCATTTTTGAGTAATTAACCATCAAATGCTTGAGGGAAATGCTCGAAATGACCAAGGACTCCTTGTTTAATGCAATTCTACATATTCCAAGTCCCAAGAGGGCATAGATGAGGTTGTTGCAGTGAATTTAGTGAAAGATTGGGTCATACAAGCAGTTTTCTAGATCTTTAAGTGTTAATGAGTCATTACAACGAAAAGTGAAGCCTTGTTAGGGAGAAATGAAGTGACGGTCTCATTTTTGAGTAATTAACCATCAAATACTTGTGAGAAATGCTAGAAATGATCAAGTACTCCTTGTTTTATGCAATTCTACATATTCCAAATCCCAAGAGGGCATAGATGAGGTTGTTGCTGTCAATTTAGTGAATGATTGGGTCATACAAGCTCTTTTAAAGATCTTTAAGTGTGTATGTGTCATTACAACGAAAAGTGGAGCCTTGTTAGGGAGAAATGAAGAGACGGTCTCATTTTTGAGTAATTAACCATCAAATACTTGAGGGAAATGCTAGAAATGACCAAGGACTCCTTGTTTAATGCAATTCTACATATTCCAAGTCCCAAGAGGGCATAGATGAGGTTGTTGCTGTCAATTTATTGAATGACTGGGTCATACAAGCAGTTTTCAAAATCTTTAAGTGTGAATGAGTCATTACAACCAATAGTGGAGCCTTGTTAGGGAGAAATGTAGTGACGGTCTCATTTTTGAGTAATTAACCATCAAATACTTGAGGGAAATGCTAGAAATGACCAAGGACTCCTTGTTTAATGCAATTCTACATATTCCAAGTGCCAAGAGGGCATAGATGAGGTTGTTGCAGTGAATTTAGTGAAAGATTGGGTCATACAAGCAGTTTTCAAGATCTTTAAGTGTTAATGAGTCATTACAACGAAAAGTGAAGCCTTGTTAGGGAGAAATGAAGTGACGGTCTCATTTTTGAGTAATTAACCATCAAATACTTGTGAGAAATGCTAGAAATGATCAAGGACTCCTTGTTTATGCAATTCTACATATTCCAAATCCCAAGAGGGCATAGATGAGGTTGTTGCTGTCAATTTAGTGAATGATTGGGTCATACAAGCTCTTTTAAAGATCTTTAAGTGTGTATGTGTCATTACAACGAAAAGTGGAGCCTTGTTAGGGAGAAATGAAGAGACGGTCTCATTTTTGAGTAATTAACCATCAAATACTTGAGGGAAATGCTAGAAATGACCAAGGACTCCTTGTTTAACGCAATTCTACATATTCCAAGTCCCAAGAGGGCATAGATGAGGTTGTTGCTGTGAATTTATTGAATGACTGGGTCATACAAGCAGTTTTCAAGATCTTTAAGTGTGAATGAGTCATTACAACGAAAAGTGGAGCCTTGTTAGGGAGAAATGTAGTGACGGTCTCATTTTTGAGTAATTAACCATCAAATACTTGAGGGAAATGCTAGAAATGACCAAGGACTCCTTGTTTAATGCCATTCCACATATTCCAAGTCCCAAGAAGGCATAGATGAGGTTGTTGCTGTCAATTTAGTGAATGATTGGGTCATACAAGCTCTTTAAAGATCTTTAAGTGTGTATGTGTCATTACAACGAAAAGTGGAGCCTTGTTAGGGAGAAATGAAGTGACGGTCTCATTTTTGAGTAATTAACCATCAAATACTTGAGGGAAATGCTAGAAATGACCAAGGACTCCTTGTTTAATGCAATTCTACATATTCCAAGTCCCAAGAGGGCATAGATGAGGTTGTTGCTGTCAATTTAGTGAATGATTGGGTCATACAAGCTCTTTTAAAGATCTTTAATTGTGTATGTGTCATTACAACGAAAAGTGGAGCCTTGTTAGGGAGAAATGAAGAGACGGTCTCATTTTTGCGTAGAAATGATCAAGGACACTTTGTTTAAAGCAATTCTACATATTCCAAGTCCCAAGAGGGCATAGATGAGGTTGTTGCAGTGAATTTAGTGAAGGATTGGGTCATACAAGCAGTTTACAAGATCTTTAAGTGTTAATGAGTCATTACAACGAAAAGTGAAGCCTTGTTAGGGAGAAATGAAGTGACGGTCTCATTTTTGAGTAATTAACCGTCAAATACTTGTGAGAAATGCTAGAAATGATCAAGGACTCCTTGTTTTATGCAATTCTACATATTCCAAATCCCAAGAGGGCATAGATGAGGTTGTTGCTGTCAATTTAGTGAATGATTGGGTCATACAAGCTCTTTTAAAGATCTTTAAGTGTGTATGTGTCATTACAACGAAAAGTGGAGCCTTGTTAGGGAGAAATGAAGAGACGGTCTCATTTTGAGTAATTAACCATCAAATACTTCGGGGAAATGCTAGAAATGACAAGGACTCCTTGTTTAATGCAATTCTGCATATTCCAAGTCCCAAGAGGGCATAGATGAGGTTGTTGCTGTGAATTTATTGAAAGATTGGGTCATACAAGCAGTTTTCAAGATCTTTAAGTGTTAATGAGTCATTACAACGAAAAGTGGAAGCCTTGTTAGGGAGAAATGAAGTGACGGTCTCATTTTTGAGTAATTAACCATCAAATACTTGTGAGAAATGCTAGAAATGATCAAGGACTCCTTGTTTAATGCAATTCTACATATTCCAAATCCCAAGAGGGCATAGATGAGGTTGTTGCTGTCAATTTAGTGAATGATTGGGTCATACAAGCTCTTTTAAAGATCTTTAAGTGTGTATGTGTCATTACAACGAAAAGTGGAGCCTTGTTAGGGGAGAAATGAAGAGACGGTCTCATTTTTGAGTAATTAACCATCAAATACTTGAGGGAAATGCTAGAAATGATCAAGGACTCCTTGTTTAATGCAATTCTACATATTCCAAGTCCCAAGAGGGCATAGATGAGGTTGTTGCTGTGAATTTATTGAATGACTGGGTCATACAAGCAGTTTTCAAGATCTTTAAGTGTGAATGAGTCATTACAACGAAAAGTGGAGCCTTGTTAGGGAGAAATGAAGTGACGGTCTCATTTTTGAGTAATTAACCATCAAATACTTGAGGGAAATGCTAGAAATGATCAAGGACTCCTTGTTTAATGCAATTCTACATATTCCAAGTCCCAAGAGGGCATAGATGAGGTTGTTGCTGTCAATTTATTGAATGACTGGGTCATACAAGCAGTTTTCAAGATCTTTAAGTGTGAATGAGTCATTACAACGAAAAGTGGAGCCTTGTTAGGGAGAAATGTAGTGACGGTCTCATTTTTGAGTAATTAACCATCAAATACTTGAGGGAAATGCTAGAAATGACCAAGGACTCCTTGTTTAATGCAATTCTACATATTCCAAGTCCCAAGAGGGCATAGATGAGGTTGTTGCTGTGAATTTATTGAATGACTGGGTCATACAAGCAGTTCTCAAGATCTTTAAGTGTGGATGAGTCATTACAACGAAAAGTGGAGCCTTGTTAGGGAGAAATGTAGTGACGGTCTCATTTTGAGTAATTAACCATCAAATGCTTGAGGGAAATGCTCGAAATGACCAAGGACTCCTTGTTTAATGCAATTCTACATATTCCAAGTCCCAAGAGGGCATAGATGAGGTTGTTGCAGTGAATTTAGTGAAAGATTGGGTCATACAAGCAGTTTTCTAGATCTTTAAGTGTTAATGAGTCATTACAACGAAAAGTGAAGCCTTGTTAGGGAGAAATGAAGTGACGGTCTCATTTTTGAGTAATTAACCATCAAATACTTGTGAGAAATGCTAGAAATGATCAAGGACTCCTTGTTTTATGCAATTCTACATATTCCAAATCCCAAGAGGGCATAGATGAGGTTGTTGCTGTCAATTTAGTGAATGATTCGGTCATACAAGCTCTTTTAAAGATCTTTAAGTGTGTATGTGTCATTACAACGAAAAGTGGAGCCTTGTTAGGGAGAAATGAAGTGACGGTCTCATTTTTGAGTAATTAACCATCAAATACTTGAGGGAAATGCTAGAAATGACCAAGGACTCCTTGTTTAATGCAATTCTACATATTCCAAGTCCCAAGAGGGCATAGATGAGGTTGTTGCTGTCAATTTATTGAATGACTGGGTCATACAAGCAGTTTTCAAAATCTTTAAGTGTGAATGAGTCATTACAACCAAAAGTGGAGCCTTGTTAGGGAGAAATGTAGTGACGGTCTCATTTTTGAGTAATTAACCATCAAATACTTGAGGGAAATGCTAGAAATGACCAAGGACTCCTTGTTTAATGCAATTCTACATATTCCAAGTCCCAAGAGGGCATAGATGAGGTTGTTGCTGTCAATTTATTGAATGACTGGGTGATACAAGCAGTTCTCAAGATCTTTAAGTGTGGATGAGTCATTACAACGAAAAGTGGAGCCTTGTTAGGGAGAAATGTAGTGACGGTCTCATTTTTGAGTAATTAACCATCAAATGCTTGAGGGAAATGCTAGAAATGACCAAGGACTCCTTGTTTAATGCAATTCTACATATTCCAAGTCCCAAGAGGGCATAGATGAGGTTGTTGCTGTCAATTTAGTGAATGATTGGGTCATACAAGCTCTTTTAAAGATCTTTAATTGTGTATGTGTCATTACAACGAAAAGTGGAGCCTTGTTAGGGGGAAATGAAGAGACGGTCTCATTTTTGAGTAAGTAACCATCAAATACTTGAGGGAAATGCTAGAAATGATCAAGGACTCTTTGTTTAATGCAATTCTACATATTCCAAGTCCCAAGAGGGCATAGATGAGGTTGTTGCAGTGAATTTAGTGAAAGATTGGGTCATACAAGCAGTTTTCAAGATCTTTAAGTGTTAATGAGTCATTACAACGAAAAGTGAAGCCTTGTTAGGGAGAAATGAAGTGACGGTCTCATTTTTGAGTAATTAACCATCAAATACTTGTGAGAAATGCTAGAAATGATCAAGGACTCCTTGTTTAATGCAATTCTACATAGTCCAAATCCCAAGAGGGCATAGATGAGGTTGTTGCTGTCAATTTAGTGAAAGATTGGGTCATACAAGCAGTTTTCAAGATCTTTCAGTGTTAATGAGTCATTACAACGAAAAGTGAAGCCTTGTTAGGGAGAAATGAAGTGACGGTCTCATTTTTGAGTAATTGACCATCAAATACTTGTGAGAAATGCTAGAAATGATCAAGGACTCCTTGTTTAATGCAATTCTACATATTCCAAATGCCAAGAGGGCATAGATGAGGTTGTTGCTGTCAATTTAGTGAAAGATTGGGTCATACAAGCAGTTTTCAAGATCTTTAAGTGTTAATGAGTCATTACAACGAAAAGTGGAGCCTTGTTAGGGAGAAATGAAGTGACGGTCTCATTTTTGAGTAATTAACCATCAAATACTTGTGAGAAATGCTAGAAATGATCAAGGACTCCTTGTTTAATGCAATTCTACATATTCCAAATCCCAAGAGGGCATAGATGAGGTTGTTGCTGTCAATTTAGTGAATGATTGGGTCATACAAGCAGTTTTCAAGATCTTTAAGTGTTAATGAGTCATTACAACGAAAAGTGAAGCCTTGTTAGGGAGAAATGAAGTGACGGTCTCATTTTTGAGTAATTAACCATCAAATACTTGTGAGAAATGCTAGAAATGATCAAGGACTCCTTGTTTAATGCAATTCTACATATTCCAAGTCCCAAGAGGGCATAGATGAGGTTGTTGCTGTCAATTTAGTGAATGATAGGGTCATACAAGCTCTTTTAAAGATCTTTAATTGTGTATGTGTCATTACAACGAAAAGTGGTGCCTTGTTAGTGAGAAATGAAGAGACGGTCTCATTTCTGTGTAAGTAACCATCAAATACTTGAGGGAAATGCTAGAAATGATCAAGGACTCTTTGTTTACTGCAATTCTACATATTCCAAGTCCCAAGAGGCATAGATGAGGTTGTTGCAGTGAATTTAGTGATAGATTGGGTCATACAAGCAGTTTTCAAGATCTTTAAGTGTTAATGAGTCATTACAACGAAAAGTGGAGCCTTGTTAGGGAGAAATGAAGTGACGGTCTCATTTTTGAGTAATTAACCATCAAATACTTGTGAGAAATGCTAGAAATGATCAAGGACTCCTTGTTTAATGCAATTCTACATATTCCAAATCCCAAGAGGGCATAGATGAGGTTGTTGCGGTCAATTTAGTGAATGATTGGGTCATACAAGCAGTTTTTCAAGATCTTTAAGTGTTAATGAGTCATTACAACGAAAAGTGAAGCCTTGTTAGGGACAAATGAAGTGACGGTCTCATTTTTGAGTAATTAACCATCAAATACTTGTGAGAAATGCTAGAAATGATCAAGGACTCCTTGTTTAATGCAATTCTACATATTCCAAATCCCAAGAGGGCATAGATGAGGTTGTTGCTGTCAATTTAGTGAATGATTGTGTCATACAAGCTGTTTTCTACATCTTTAAGTGTGAATGAGTCATTACAACGAAAAGTGGGCCCTTGTTAGGTAGAAATGAAGTGACGGTCTCATTTTTGAGTAATTAACCATCAAATACTTGTGAGAAATGCTAGAAATGATCAAATGATGAGAACCGTAGACATGAAGGGTGGAAGGCTTCAAAGGATGAATGAGAATGGTGAAGTTAAGGTAGATAAGCAAGTGCTCGTGTCATTTTCTATTGGAAGGTACCGTGATGAAGTTTTATGTGATGTTGTACCTATGCAAGCAGGCCATATTCTATTAGGAAGGCCATGGCAGTTTGATAGGCGAGTTATGCATGATGGCTTCAAGAACCAATATTCCTTTGTAATGAATGATAAACCCGTCACTCTTGTACCATTATCACCTCAACAAGCTTATGAGGATCAATTAAGGATAAAAACTGAGAGTGAACAGAAAAGAGAGATGGAAAAAAGAGAAAACAGAGGAGAAAACGTGAGAACACAAGAGAAAGAGAAGAAACAGAAAGCTCCTATGCAAAAGAAAGTGATGTCCAAAGAACAATTTTTGCCAAACAACCTATGATCATACTTTTGTATAAAGTGGCTTATTTTAACACTAACAAGCTTGAGCCATCTTTGCCTAGTGTTGTTGTTGTTCTATTGCAGGAATTTGAAGGTGTATTCCATGACAATGACCCAAGTGGATTGCCACCCAAGAGAGGAATTGAGTATCAAATTGATTTCATCCTTGGTGCATCCATCCAAAATCGGCCAACATATAAGAGTAATCCTGAGGAGACAAAGGAGCATAAAAGACAGGTTGAAGAACTTATTTTCAAAGGATATGTGAGGGAAAGCATGAGTCATTGTGTAGTTCCTATCCTACTTGTACGAGGAAAGTTGAACAGAAGGCATGCCAAGTGGATCAAATTCATTCAGACCTTTCCCTACGTCATCAAGTATAAACAAGGTGATGATTCGAGGATGAATCTTTTTGAGGAAAGGGGGAATGATGAGAACCGTAGACATGAAGGGTGGAAGGCTTCAATGGATGCAAGAGGTCCATTGCACATTCCAGAAGGCCCAATAACACGAGCTAGGGCCAGAAAGATTAAAGAAGNTCATCCCTGGTGTATCCATCCCAAACTGGCCAGCATATAAGAGTAATCCTGAGGAGACAAAGGAGCAGAAAAGACAGGTTGAAGAACTTATTTTCAAAGGATATGTGAGGGAAAGCATGAGTCATTGTGTAGTTCCTATCCCACTTGTACGAGGAAAGTTGAATAGAAGGCATGCCAAGTGGATCAAATTCATTCAGACCTTTCCCTATGTCATCAAGTTTAAACAAGGTGATGATTCGAGGACGAATCTTTTTGAGGAAAGGGGGAATGATGAGAACCGCAGACATGAAGGGTGGAAGGCTTCAAAGGATGCAAAAAGTCCATTGCACATTCCAGAAGGCCCAATAACACGAGTTAGAGCTTCAATTGATGCAAGAGGTCCATTGCACATTCTAGAAGGCCCAATAACACGAGCTAGGGCTTCAATGGATGCAAGAGGTCCATTGCACATTCCAGAAGGCCCAATAACGCGAGCTAGGACCAGAACGATTAAAGAAGCACTAAATGGGCTGATTAAGGATGCTCAGGCCAACCCAACTTCAAATGGTGCGAATTTAAACTTGGAAGAGAGTCCAGGCCTTATTAATATCATTAGAGTAATTAAAGTGTTAGGAGTAATAATAGTAGTAACTCCAAATTAGGAGTTTATTTTCCATATAAGAATTTGTACCTAGATAGGAATTCCCCCTAAATAAGGAATTGTCCTAACTAGGAATTTATGCCTCTTTAGGATTGCTATCTTAGCCTATAAATGGGCACCCCTTGTAAGCTTTGGAAATCAGACAATCAAGAAATCAGACAACTTTCAGTGAAATAGAAAGCAAGGGTTTCTCCTTCGGTTCTTTTGAGAACTAAAGAACTTATCAAGAGGTTTTCTTCTTGTGGCGTTCAAACCGACTTAACACTCCCAATTCCTTCCTCTTCTGGAGTGTGGCGTCCATATCCATCTTGAATACCCTAGGTTCGTGTTCCTTCGAATTTTGGGTCTAGGGTTTGTGTTATTAAACCCTGATTTAGCTTTCCTGGTTGTTCTTTGATTCATTGTGTGCGTTGGGTCCCTAAGCCACGTCTTTTTGGGGTTTTCCGCATCACAAGAGGGCATAGATGAGGTTGTTGCAGTGAATTTAGTGAAAGATTGGGTCATACAAGCAGGTTTCAAGATCTTTAATTGTGAATGAGTCATTACAACGAAAAGTGGAGCCTTGTTAGGGAGAAATGAAGTGACGGTCTCATTTTTGAGTAATTAACCATGAAATACTTGTGAGAAATGCTAGAAATCTTCAAAGACTCTTTGTTTAATGCAATTCTACATATTCCAAGTCCCAAGAGGGCATAGATGAGGTTGTTGCTGTCAATTTAGTGAATGATTGGGCCATACAAGCTGTTTGCATGATCTTTAAGTGTGAATCAGCCATTACAACGAAAAGTGGACCGTTGTTAGGGTGAAATCAAGAGATGGTCTCATTTTTGAGTAATTAACCATGAAATACTTGTGAGAAATGCTAGAAATCTTCAAAGACTCTTTGTTTAATGCAATTCTACATATTCCAAGTCCCAAGAGGCATAGATGAGGTTTGTTTCTGTCAATTTAGTGAATGATTGGGCCATACAAGCTGTTTGCATGATCTTTAAGGGTGAATCAGCCATTACAACGAAAAGTGGACCCTTGTTAGGGTGAAATCAAGAGATGGTCTCATTTTTGAGTAATTAACCATGAAATACTTGTGAGAAAAGCTAGAAATCTTCAAAGACTCTTTGTTTAATGCAATCTACATATTCCAAGTCGCAAGAGGGCATAGATGAGGTTGTTGCAGTGATTGAGTGAAAGATTGGGTCATACAAGCAGGTTTCAAGATCTTTAAGTGTGAATGAGTCATTACAACGAAAAGTGAGCCTTGTTAGGGAGAAATGAAGTGACGGTCTCATTTTTGAGTAATTCACCATCAAATACTTGTGAGAAATGCTAGAAATGATCAAGGACTCTTTGTTAATGCAATTCTACACATTACCAAGGGTCCCAAGAGGGCATAGATGAGGTTGTTGCTGTCAATTTTAGTGAATGATTGGGTCATACAAGCTGTTTTAAAGATCTTTAAGTGTGAATGTGTCATTACAACGAAAAGTGGAGCCTTGTTAGGGAGAAATGAAGTGACGGTCTCATTTTTGAGTAATTAACCATCAAATACTTGTGAGAAATGCTAGAAATGATCAAGGACTCTTTGTTTAATGCAATTCTACATATTCCAAGTCCCAAGAGGGCATAGATGAGGTTGTTGCTGTGAATTTAGTGAATGATTGGGTCATACAAGCAGTTTTCAAGATCTTTAAGTGTGAATGAGTCATTACAACGAAAAGTGGAGCCTTGTTAGGGAGAAATGAAGTGACGGTCTCATTTTTGAGTAATTAACCATCAAATACTTGTGAGAAATGCTAGAAATGATCAAGGACTCCTTGTTTAATGCAATTCTACATATTCCAAGTCCCAAGAGGGCATAGATGAGGTTGTTGCTGTCAATTTAGTGAATGATTGGGTCATACAAGCTGTTTTAAAGATCTTTAAGTGTGAATGAGTCATTACAACGAAAAGTGGAGCCTTGTTAGGGAGAAATGAAGTGACGGTCTCATTTTTGAGTAATTAACCATCAAATACTTGTGAGAAATGCTAGAAATGATCAAGGACTCTTTGTTTAATGCAATTCTACATATTCCAAGTCCCAAGAGGGCATAGATGAGGTTGTTGCTGTGAATTTAGTGAATGATTGGGTCATACAAGCAGTTTTCAAGATCTTTAAGTGTGAATGAGTCATTACAACGAAAAGTGGAGCCTTGTTAGGGAGAAATGAAGTGACGGTCTCATTTTTGAGTAATTAACCATCAAATACTTGTGAGAAATGCTAGAAATGATCAAGGACTCTTTGTTTAATGCAATTCTACATATTCCAAGTCCCAAGAGGGCATAGATGAGGTTGTTGCTGTCAATTTAGTGAATGATTGGGTCATACAAGCTGTTTTCAAGATCTTTAAGTGTGAATGAGTCATTACAACGAAAAGTGGAGCCTTGTTAGGGAGAAATGAAGTGACGGTCTCATTTTTGAGTAATTAACCATCAAATACTTGTGAGAAATGCTAGAAATGATCAAGGACTCTTTGTTTAATGCAATTCTACATATTCCAAGTCCCAAGAGGGCATAGATGAGGTTGTTGCTGTGAATTTAGTGAATGATTGGGTCATACAAGCTGTTTTCAAGATCTTTAAGTGTGAATGAGTCATTACAACGAAAAGTGGAGCCTTGTTAGGGAGAAATGAAGTGACGGTCTCATTTTTGAGTAATTAACCATCAAATACTTGTGAGAAATGCTAGAAATGATCAAGGACTCTTTGTTTAATGCAATTCTACATATTCCAAGTCCCAAGAGGGCATAGATGAGGTTGTTGCTGTGAATTTAGTGAATGATTGGGTCATACAAGCTGTTTTCAAGATCTTTAAGTGTGAATGAGTCATTACAACGAAAAGTGGAGCCTTGTTAGGGAGAAATGAAGTGACGGTCTCATTTTTGAGTAATTAACCATCAAATACTTGTGAGAAATGCTAGAAATGATCAAGGACTCTTTGTTTAATGCAATTCTACATATTCCAAGTCCCAAGAGGGCATAGATGAGGTTGTTGCTGTCAATTTAGTGAATGATTGGGTCATACAAGCTGTTTTCAAGATCTTTAAGTGTGAATGAGTCATTACAACGAAAAGTGGAGCCTTGTTAGGGAGAAATGAAGTGACGGTCTCATTTTTGAGTAATTAACCATCAAATACTTGTGAGAAATGCTAGAAATGATCAAGGACTCTTTGTTTAATGCAATTCTACATATTCCAAGTCCCAAGAGGGCATAGATGAGGTTGTTGCTGTCAATTTAGTGAATGATTGGGTCATACAAGCTGTTTTCAAGATCTTTAAGTGTGAATGAGTCATTACAACGAAAAGTGGAGCCTTGTTAGGGAGAAATGAAGTGACGGTCTCATTTTTGAGTAATTAACCATCAAATACTTGTGAGAAATGCTAGAAATGATCAAGGACTCTTTGTTTAATGCAATTCTACATATTCCAAGTCCCAAGAGGGCATAGATGAGGTTGTTGCTGTGAATTTAGTGAATGATTGGGTCATACAAGCTGTTTTCAAGATCTTTAAGTGTGAATGAGTCATTACAACGAAAAGTGGAGCCTTGTTAGGGAGAAATGAAGTGACGGTCTCATTTTTGAGTAATTAACCATCAAATACTTGTGAGAAATGCTAGAAATGATCAAGGACTCTTTGTTTAATGCAATTCTACATATTCCAAGTCCCAAGAGGGCATAGATGAGGTTGTTGCTGTCAATTTAGTGAATGATTGGGTCATACAAGCTGTTTTCAAGATCTTTAAGTGTGAATGAGTCATTACAACGAAAAGTGGAGCCTTGTTAGGGAGAAATGAAGTGACGGTCTCATTTTTGAGTAATTAACCATCAAATACTTGTGAGAAATGCTAGAAATGATCAAGGACTCTTTGTTTAATGCAATTCTACATATTCCAAGTCCCAAGAGGGCATAGATGAGGTTGTTGCTGTGAATTTAGTGAATGATTGGGTCATACAAGCTGTTTTCAAGATCTTTAAGTGTGAATGAGTCATTACAACGAAAAGTGGAGCCTTGTTAGGGAGAAATGAAGTGACGGTCTCATTTTTGAGTAATTAACCATCAAATACTTGTGAGAAATGCTAGAAATGATCAAGGACTCTTTGTTTAATGCAATTCTACATATTCCAAGTCCCAAGAGGGCATAGATGAGGTTGTTGCTGTGAATTTAGTGAATGATTGGGTCACACAAGCAGTTTTCAAGATCTTTAAGTGTGAATGAGTCATCACAACGAAAAGTGGAGCCTTGTTAGGGAGAAATGAAGTGACGCTCTCATTTTTGAGTAATTAACCATCAAATACTTGTGGAAATGCTAGAAATGATCAAGGACTCTTTGTTTAATGCAATTCTACATATTCCAAGTCCCAAGAGGGCATAGATGAGGTTGTTGCTCTGAATTTAGTGAATGATTGGGTCACACAAGCAGTTTTCAAAGATCTTTAAGTGTGGATCAGTCATCACAACGAAAAGTGGAGCCTTGTTTGGAGAAATGAAGTGACGGTCTCATTTTTGAGTAATTAACCATCAAATACTTGTGAGTAATGCTAGAAATGATCAAGGACTCTTGTTTAATGCAATTCTACGTATTCCAAATCCCAAGAGGGCATGGATGAGGTTGTTGCAGTGACTTTAGGGAATCATTCGTCATACAAGCTGTTTTCAAGATCTTTAAGTGTGAACGAGTCATTACGACGAAAAGTGGGGCCTAGTTAGGGAGAAATGAAGTGACGGTCTCATTTTTGGAGTAATTAACCATCAATACTTGTGAGAAATGCTAAAATGATCAAGGACTCTTTTTTAAGGCAATTCTACATATTCAAATCCCGAAGGGCATAGATGAGGTTGTTGCAGTGAATTTAGTGAATGATTGGGTCTTACAAGCTGTTTTCCAGATCTTTAAGTGTGAATGAGTCATTACAACGAAAAGTGGGGCCTTGTTAGGGAGAATGAAGTGACGGTCTCAGTGTTGTGTAATGAACCATCAATACTTGTGAGGAAATGCTAGAACTGATCAAGGACTCTTTTTTAATGCAATTCTACATATTCCCAAGTCCCAAGAGGGCATAGAATGAGGTTGTTGCTGTCAATTTAGTGAATGATTGGCCATACAAGCTGTTTTGCAAGATCTTTAAGTGTGAATCAGCCATTACAAGAAAAGTGGAGCCTTGTTAGGGAGAAATGAAGTGACGGTCTCATTTTTGAGTAATTAACCATCAAATACTTGTGAGAAATGCTAGAAATGATCAAGGACTCTTTGTTTAATGCAATTCTACATATTCCAAGTCCCAAGAGGGCATAGATGAGGTTGTTGCTGTCAATTTAGTGAATGATTGGGTCACACAAGCAGTTTTCAAGATCTTTAAGTGTGGATGAGTCATCACAACGAAAAGTGGGAGCCTTGTTAGGGAGAAATGAAGTGACGGTCTCATTTTTGAATAATTAACCATCAAAATACTTGTGAGTAATGCTAGAAATGATCAAGGACTCTTTGTTTAATGCAACTCTACGTATTCCAAATCCCAAGAGGGCATGGATGAGGTTGTTGCAGTGACTTTAGGGAATCATTGGTCATACAAGCTGTTTTTCAAGATCTTTAAGTGTGAATGAGTCATTACGACGACAAGTGGTGCCTTGTTAGGGAGAAATGAAGTGACGGTCTCATTTTAGAGAAATTAAACATCAAATACTTGTGAGAAATGCTAGAAATGATCAAGGACACTTTGTTTATGGCAATTCTACATATTCCAAGTCCCAAGAGGGCATAGATGAGGTTGTTGCTCTGAATTTAGTGAATGATTGGGTCACACAAGCAGTTTTCAAGATCTTTAAGTGTGGATCAGTCATCACAACGAAAAGTGGAGCCTTGTTTGGGAGAAATGAAGTGACGGTCTCATTTTTGAGTAATTAACCATCAAATACTTGTGAGTAATGCTAGAAATGATCAAGGACTCTTTGTTTAATGCAACTCTACGTATTCCAAATCCCAAGAGGGCATGGATGAGGTTGTTGCAGTGACTTTAGGGAATCATTGGGTCATACAAGCTGTTTTCAAGATCTTTATGTGTGAATGAGTGATTACGACGACAAGTGGAGCCCTTGTTAGGGAGAAGTGAAGTAACGGTCTCATTTTAGAGTAATTAACCATCAAATACTTGTGAGAAATGCTAGAAATGATCAAGGACACTTTGTTTAAGGCAATTCTACATATTCAAATCCCAAGGGGGCATAGATGAGGTTGTTGCAGTGAATATAGTGAATGATTGGCTCTTACAAGCTGTTTTCCAGATCTTGAAGTGTGAATGAGTCATTACAACGAAAAGTGGAGTCTTGTTAGGGAGAAATGAAGTGACGCTCTCATTTTGGGTAATTAACCATCAAATACTTGTGTGAAATGCTAGAAATGATCAAGGACTCTTTGTTTAAGGCATGTCTACATATTCCAAATCCCAAGAGGGCATAGATGAGGTTGTTGCAGTGAATTTAGTGAATGATTGGTTCTTACAACCTGTTTTCCAGATCTTTAAGTGTGAATGAGTCATTACAACGAAAAGTGGAGCCTTGTTACGGAGAAATGAAGTGACGGTCTCATTGTTGTGTAATGAACCATCAAATACTTGTGAGAAATGCTAGAAATGATCAAGGACTCTTTGTTTAATGCAATTCTACATATTCCAAGTCCAAGAGGGCATAGATGAGGTTGTTGCTGTGAATTTAGTGAATGATTGGGTCACACAAGCAGTTTTGAAGATCTTTAAGTGTGAATGAGTCATCACAACGAAAAGTGGAGTCCTGTTAGGGAGAAATGAAGTGACGCTCTCATTTTGAGTAATTAACCATCAAATGCTCGTGTGAAATGCTAGAAATGATCAAGGACTCTTTGTTTAAGGCAAGTCTACATATTCCAAATTCCAAGAGGGCATAGATGAGGTTGTTGCAGTGAATTAGTGAATGATTGGGTCTTACAAGCTGTTTTGCAGATCTTTAAGTGTGAATGAGTCATTACAACGAAAAGTGGAGCCTTGTTAGGGAGAAATGAAGTGACGGTCTCATTGTTGTCTAATGAGCCATCAAATACTTGTGAGAAATGCTAGAAATGATCAAGGACTCTTTGTTTAAGGCAATTCTACATATTCCAAGTCCCAAGAGGGCATAGATGAGGTTGTTGCTCTGAATTTAGTGAATGATTGGGTCACACAAGCAGTTTTGAAGATCTTTAAGTGTGAATGAGTCATCACAACGAAAAGTGGAGTCCTGTTAGGGAGAAATGAAGTGACGCTCTCATTTTTGAGTAATTAACCATCAAATACTTGTGTGAAATGCTAGAAATGATCAAGGACTCTTTTTTTAAGGCAATTCTACATATTGCAAATCCCGAGAGGGCATAGATGAGGTTGTTGCAGTGAATTTAGTGAATGATTGGGTCTTACAAGCTGTTTTCCAGATCTTTAAGTGTGAATGAGTCATTACAACGAAAAGTGGGGCCTTGTTAGGGAGAAATGAAGTGACGGTCTCAGTGTTGTGTAATGAACCATCAAATACTTGTGAGGAATGCTAGAACTGATCAAGGACTCTTTTTTTAATGCAATTCTACATATTCCAAGTCCCAAGAGGGCATAGATGAGATTGTTGCTGTCAATTTAGTGAATGATTGGGCCATACAAGCTGTTTGCAAGATCTTTAAGTGTGAATCAGCCATTACAAAGAAAAGTGGAGCCTTGTTAGGGAGAAATGAAGTGACGGTCTCATTTTTGAGTAATTAACCATCAAATACTTGTGAGAAATGCTAGAAATGATCAAGGACTCTTTGTTTAATGCAATTCTACATATTCCAAGTCCCAAGAGGGCATAGATGAGGTTGTTGCTGTCAATTTAGTGAATGATTGGGTCACACAAGCAGTTTTCAAGATCTTTAAGTGTGGATGAGTCATCACAACGAAAAGTGGAGCCTTGTTAGGGAGAAATGAAGTGACGGTCTCATTTTTGAATAATTAACCATCAAATACTTGTGAGTAATGCTAGAAATGATCAAGGACTCTTTGTTTAATGCAACTCTACGTATTCCAAATCCCAAGAGGGCATGGATGAGGTTGTTGCAGTGACTTTAGGGAATCATTGGGTCATACAAGCTGTTTTCAAGATCTTTAAGTGTGAATGAGTCATTACGACGACAAGTGGTGCCTTGTTAGGGAGAAATGAAGTGACGGTCTCATTTTAGAGAAATTAAACATCAAATACTTGTGAGAAATGCTAGAAATGATCAAGGACACTTTGTTTATGGCAATTCTACATATTCCAAGTCCCAAGAGGGCATAGATGAGGTTGTTGCTCTGAATTTAGTGAATGATTGGGTCACACAAGCAGTTTTCAAGATCTTTAAGTGTGGATCAGTCATCACAACGAAAAGTGGAGCCTTGTTTGGGAGAAATGAAGTGACGGTCTCATTTTTGAGTAATTAACCATCAAATACTTGTGAGTAATGCTAGAAATGATCAAGGACTCTTTGTTTAATGCAACTCTACGTATTCCAAATCCCAAGAGGGCATGGATGAGGTTGTTGCAGTGACTTTAGGGAATCATTGGTCATACAAGCTGTTTTCAAGATCTTTATGTGTGAATGAGTGATTACGACGACAAGTGGAGCCTTGTTAGGGAGAAGTGAAGTAACGGTCTCATTTTAGAGTAATTAACCATCAAATACTTGTGAGAAATGCTAGAAATGATCAAGGACACTTTGTTTAAGGCAATTCTACATATTCCAAATCCCAAGGGGGCATAGATGAGGTTGTTGCAGTGAATATAGTGAATGATTGGCTCTTACAAGCTGTTTTCCAGATCTTGAAGTGTGAATGAGTCATTACAACGAAAAGTGGAGTCTTGTTAGGGAGAAATGAAGTGACGCTCTCATTTTTGGGTAATTAACCATCAAATACTTGTGTGAAATGCTAGAAATGATCAAGGACTCTTTGTTTAAGGCATGTCTACATATTCCAAATCCCAAGAGGCATAGATGAGGTTGTTGCAGTGAATTTAGTGAATGATTGGTTCTTACAACCTGTTTTCCAGATCTTTAAGTGTGAATGAGTCATTACAACGAAAAGTGGAGCCTTGTTACGGAGAAATGAAGTGACGGTCTCATTGTTGTGTAATGAACCATCAAATACTTGTGAGAAATGCTAGAAATGATCAAGGACTCTTTGTTTAATGCAATTCTACATATTCCAAGTCCCAAGAGGCATAGATGAGGTTGTTGCTGTGAATTTAGTGAATGATTGGGTCACACAAGCAGTTTTGAAGATCTTTAAGTGTGAATGAGTCATCACAACGAAAAGTGGAGTCCTGTTAGGGAGAAATGAAGTGACGCTCTCATTTTTGAGTAATTAACCATCAAATGCTCGTGTGAAATGCTAGAAATGATCAAGGACTCTTTGTTTAAGGCAAGTCTACATATTCCAAATTCCAAGAGGGCATAGATGAGGTTGTTGCAGTGAATTAGTGAATGATTGGGTCTTACAAGCTGTTTTGCAGATCTTTAAGTGTGAATGAGTCATTACAACGAAAAGTGGAGCCTTGTTAGGGAGAAATGAAGTGACGGTCTCATTGTTGTCTAATGAACCATCAAATACTTGTGAGAAATGCTAGAAATGATCAAGGACTCTTTGTTTAAGGCAATTCTACATATTCCAAGTCCCAAGAGGGCATAGATGAGGTTGTTGCTCTGAATTTAGTGAATGATTGGGTCACACAAGCAGTTTTGAAGATCTTTAAGTGTGAATGAGTCATCACAACGAAAAGTGGAGTCCTGTTAGGGAGAAATGAAGTGACGCTCTCATTTTTGAGTAATTAACCATCAAATGCTCGTGTGAAATGCTAGAAATGATCAAGGACTCTTTGTTTGAGGCAAGTCTACATATTCCAAATTCCAAGAGGGCATAGATGAGGTTGTTGCAGTGAATTTAGTGAATGATTGGGTCTTACAAGCTGTTTTGCAGATCTTTAAGTGTGAATGAGTCATTACAACGAAAAGTGGAGCCT
This sequence comes from Bruguiera gymnorhiza, assembly GCA_020883675.1. Classification (NCBI taxonomy): domain Eukaryota; kingdom Viridiplantae; phylum Streptophyta; class Magnoliopsida; order Malpighiales; family Rhizophoraceae; genus Bruguiera; species Bruguiera gymnorhiza. Next base: position 706,173 of record JAIRCJ010000094.1, on the reverse strand, counting down.
TGTTACAGAGAAATGAAGTGACGGTCTCATTGTTGCGTAATGAACCATCAAATACTTGTGAGAAATGCTAGAAATGATCAAGGACTCTTTGTTTAATGCAATTCTACATATTCCAAGTCCCAAGAGGGCATAGATGAGGTTGTTGCTCTGAATTTAGTGAATGATTGGGTCACACAAGCAGTTTTCAAGATCTTTAAGTGTGGATCAGTCATCACAACGAAATGTGGGCCTTGTTTGGGAGAAATGAAGTGACGGTCTCATTTTTGAGTAATTAACCATCAAATACTTGTGAGTAATGCTAGAAATGATCAAGGACTCTTTGTTTAATGCGATTCTACGTATTCCAAATCCCAAGAGGGCATGGATGAGGTTTTTGCAGTGACTTTAGGGAATCATTGGGTCATACAAGCTGTTTTCAAGATCTTTAAGTGTCAATGAGTCATTACGACGAAAAGTGGAGCCTAGTCAGGGAGAAATGAAGTGACGGTCTCATTTTGGAGTAATTAACCATCAAATACTTGTGAGAAATGCTAGAAATGATCAAGGACTCTTTGTTTAAGGCAATTCTACATATTGCAAATCGCAAGAGGGCATAGATGAGGTTGTTGCAGTGAATTTAGTGAATGATTGGGTCTTACAAGCTGTTTTCCAGATCTTTAAGTGTGAATGAGTCATTACAACGAAAAGTCGAGCCTTGTTAGGGAGAAATGACGTGACGGTCTCAGTGTTGTGTAATGAACCATCAAATACTTGTGAGGAATGCTAGAACTGATCAAGGACTCTTTCTTTAATGCAATTCTACATATTCTAAGTCCCAAGAGGGCATAGATGAGGTTGCTGCTTTGAATTTAGTGAATGATTGGGTCACACAAGCAGTTTTCAAGATCTTTAAGTGTGAATGAGTCATCACAACGAAAAGTGGAGCCTTGTTAGGGAGAAATGAAGTGACACTCTCATTTTTGAGTATTTAACCATCAAATACTTGTGTGAAATGCTAGAAATGAACAATGACTCTTTGTTTAATGCAATTCTACATATTCCAAGTCCCAAGAGGGCATAGATGAGGTTGTTGCTCTGAATTTAGTGAATGATTGGGTCACACAAGCAGTTTTCAAGATCTTTAAGTGTGAATGAGTCATCACAACGAAAAGTGGAGCCTTGTTAGGGAGAAATGAAGTGACGGTCTCATTTTGAGTAATTAACCATCAAATACTTGTGTGAAATGCTAGAAATGATCAAGGACTCTTTGTTTAATGCAATTCTACATATTCCAAGTCCCAAGAGGGCATAGATGAGGTTGTTGCTGTGAATTTAGTGAATGATTGGGTCACACAAGCAGTTTTCAAGATCTTTAAGTGTGAATGAGTCATCACAACGAAAAGTGGAGTCTTGTTAGGGAGAAATGATGTGACGGTCTCATTTGGAGTAATTAACCATCAAATACTTGTGAGAAATGCTAGAAATGATCAAGGACTCTTTCTTTAGGGCAATTCTACATATTCCAAATCCCAAGAGGGCATAGATGAGGTTGTTGCAGTGAATATAGTGAATGATTGGGTCTTACAAGCTGTTTTGCAGATCTTTAAGTGTGAATGAGTCATTACAACGAAAAGTTGAGCCTTGTTAGGGAGAAATGAAGTGACGGTCTCATTGTTGTGTAATGAACCATCAAATACTTGTGAGAAATGCTAGAAATGATCAAGGACTCTTTGTTTAATGCAATTCTACAAATTCCAAGTACCAAGAGGGCATAGATGAGGTTGTTGCTGTGAATTTAGTGAATGATTGGGTCACACAAGGAGTTTTCAAGATCTTTAAGTGTGAATGAGTCATCACAACGAAAAGTGGAGCCTTGTTATGGAGAAATGAAGTGACGCTCACATTTTTGAGTAATTAACCATCAAGTACTTGTGAGAAATGCTAGAAATGATCAAGGACTCTTTGTGTACTGCAATTCTACATATTCCAAATCCCAAGAGGGCATCGATGAGGTTGTTGCAGTGAATTTAGTGAATCATTGGGTCATACAAGCTGTTTTCAAGATCTTTATGTGTGAATGATTCATTACAACGGAAAGTGGAGCCTTGTTAGGGAGAAATGAAGTGACGGTCTCATTTTTGAGTAATTAACCATCAAATACTTGTGAAAAATGCTAGAAATGATCAAGGACTCTTTGTTTAATGCAATTCTAGATATTCCAAGTCAAAAGAGGGCATAGATGAGGTTGTTGCTGTGAATTTAGTGAATGATTGGGCCATACAAGCTGTTTGCAAGATCTTTAAGTGTGAATCAGCCATTACAACGAAAAGTGGAGCCTTGTTAGGGAGAAATGAAGTGACGGTCTCATTTTTGAGTAATTAACCATCAAATACTTGTGAGAAATGCTAGAAATGATCAAGGACTCTTTGTTTAATGCAATTCTACAAATTCCAAGTACCAAGAGGGCATAGATGAGGTTGTTGCTGTGAATTTAGTGAATGATTGGGTCACACAAGGAGTTTTCAAGATCTTTAAGTGTGAATGAGTCATCACAACGAAAAGTGGAGCCTTGTTATCGAGAAATGAAGTGACGCTCACATTTTTGAGTAATTAACCATCAAGTACTTGTGAGAAATGCTAGAAATGATCAAGGACTCTTTGTGTAATGCAATTCTACATATTCCAAATCCCAAGAGGGCATCGATGAGGTTGTTGCAGTGAATTTAGTGAATCATTGGGTCATACAAGCTGTTTTCAAGATCTTTATGTGTGAATGATTCATTACAACGGAAAGTGGAGCCTTGTTAGGGAGAAATGAAGTGACGGTCTCATTTTTGAGTAATTAACCATCAAATACTTGTGAAAAATGCTAGAAATGATCAAGGACTCTTTGTTTAATGCAATTCTAGATATTCCAAGTCAAAAGAGGGCATAGATGAGGTTGTTGCTGTGAATTTAGTGAATGATTGGGCCATACAAGCTGTTTGCAAGATCTTTAAGTGTGAATCAGCCATTACAACGAAAAGTGGAGCCTTGTTAGGGAGAAATGAAGTGACGGTCTCATTTTTGAGTAATTAACCATCAAATACTTGTGAGAAATGCTAGAAATGATCAAGGACTCTTTGTTTAATGCAAGTCTACATATTCCAAATCCCAAGAGGGCATAGATGAGGTTGTTGCTGTGAATTTAGGGAATGATTGGGTCTTAGAAGCTGTTTTCCAGATCTTTAAGTGTGAATGAGTCATTGCAACGAAAAGTGGAGCCTTGTTAGGGAGAAATGAAGTGACGGTCTCATTGTTGTGTAATGAACCATCAAATACTTGTGAGAAATGCTAGAAATGATCAAGGACTCTTTGTTTAATGCAATTCTACATATTCCAAGTCCCAAGAGGGCATAGATGAGGTTGTTGCTGTGAATTTAGTGAATGATTGGGTCACACAAGCAGTTTTCAAGATCTTTAAGTGTGAATGAGTCATCACAACGAAAAGTGGAGTCTTGTTAGGGAGAAATGAAGTGACGGTCTCATTTTTGAGTAATTAACCATCAAATACTTGTGTGAAATGCTAGAAATCATCAAGGACGTTTTGTGTAATGCAATTCTACATATTCCAAGTCCCAAGAGGGCATAGATGAGGTTGTTGCTGTGAATTTAGTCAATGATTGGGTCACACAAGCAGTTTTCAAGATCTTTAAGTGTGAATGAGTCATCACAACGAAAAGTGGAGCCTTGTTCGGGAGAAATGAAGTGACGGTCTCATTTTTGAGTAATTAACCATCAAATACTTGTGAGTAATGCTAGAAATGATCACGGACTCTTTGTTTAATGCAATTCTACGTATTCCAAATGCCAAGAGGGCTTGGATGAGGTTGTTGCTGTGACTTTAGTGAATCATTGGGTCATACAAGCTGTTTTCAAGATCTTTAAGTGTGAATGAGTCATTACGACGAAAAGTGGAGCCTAGTTCGGGAGAAATGAAGTGACGGTCTCATTTTTGAGTAATCAACCATCAAATACTTGTGAGAAATGCTAGAAATGATCAAGGACTCTTTGTTTAAGGCAATTCTACATATTCCAAATCCCAAGAGGGCATAGATGAGGTTGTTGCAGTGAATATAGTGAATGATTGGGTCTTTCAAGCTGTTTTCCAGATCTTTAAGTGTGAATGAGTCATTACAACGAAAAGTGGAGCCTTGCTAGGGAGAAATGAAGTGACGGTCTCATTGTTGTGTAATGAACCATCAAATACTTGTGAGAAATGCTAGAAATGATCAAGGACTCTTTGTTTAATGCAGTTCTAGATATTCCAAGTCCCAAGAGGGCATAGATGAGGTTGTTGCTGTCAATTTAGTGAATGATTGGGCCATACAAGCTGTTTGCAAGATCTTTAAGTGTGAATGAGCCATTACAACGAAAAGTGGAGCCGTGTTAGGGAGAAATGAAGTGACGGTCTCATTTTTTAGTAATTAACCATCAAATACTTGTGAGAAATGCTAGAAATGATCAAGGACTCTTTGTTTAAGGCAATTCTACATATTGCAAATCGCAAGAGGGCATAGATGAGGTTGTTGCAGTGAATTTAGTGAATGATTGGGTCTTACAAGCTGTTTTCAAGATCTTTAAGTGTGAATGAGTCATTACAAAGAAAAGTGGAGCCTTGTTAGGGAGAAATTAGGTGACGGTGATGCGGAAAACCCCAAAAAGACGTGGCTTAGGGACCCAACGCACACAATGAATCAAGGAACAACCAGGAAAGCTAAATCAGGGTTTAATAACACAAACCCTAGACCCAAAATTCGAAGGAACACGAACCTAGGGTATTCAAGATGGATATGGACGCCACACTCTAGAAGAGGAAGGAATTGGGAGTGATAAGTCGGTTTGAACGCCACAAGAAGAAAACCTCTCGATAAGTTCTTTAGTTCTCAAAAGAACCGAAGGAGAAACCCTTGCTTTCTATTTCACTGAAAGTTGTCTGATTTCCAAAGCTTACAAGGGTTGCCTATTTATAGGCTTAGATAGCAATCCTAAAGAGGCAAAATTCCTATTTAGGAGAAATCCCTATTTTGGAGGAATTTCGGACTAATTCCAGCACATACAATGAACTCCTATTTAGGAGTGAATGCTATCACTTAGTCTGACCCATTAAGTAGTCCAATTATATTAATTAGGCCTGGGCTCTCTTTAGAACTTGAATTCGCACCATTTGAAGCTTGCTTGGCTTGAATGTCCTGAATCAGCCCATTTAGTGCTTCTTTAATCTTTTTGGCCCTAGCTCGTGTTATTGGGCCTTCTGGAATGTGCAATGGACCTCTTGCATCCATTGAAGCTCTAGCTTGTGTTATTGGGCCTTCTGGAATGGGCAATGGACTTCTTGCATCTATTGAAGCCTTCCACCCATCATCTCCATGGTTCTCATCATTCCCCCCTTCCTCAAAAGGATTCGCCCTCGAATCATCACCTACATCAAAAGGGGAAAGGTCAGAAACGTTAAATGTTGCACTCACATTATACTCACCAGGAAGTTGCAACTTATAAGCATTGTCATTAATTCGTGCTAGAACTTGGAAGGGACCATCTCCTCTAGGTTGTAGCTTTGAACGTCTCTAAGCTGGGAATCGTTCCTTGCGCATATGCACCCAAACCCAATCACCATGTTCAAACACCACCTTCTTTCGTCCCTTGTTGACATGGGATGCGTATTGCTCAGTTCGTTTTTCAATATGTTGCCGCACCTTCTCATGCAATTTTTTTATCATGTCAGCTTTGCATTCACCATCAACGTTGGCATACTCATTGACAGGTATAGGTACCAAATCCAGAGGAGTCAATGGATTAAAACCATATACAGTTTCAAATGGAGAGTAGCTAGTAGTGGAATGAACACTTCTATTATATGCAAACTCGACATGTGGTAAACAATCTTCCCATGTTTTCAAATTTGTTTGAATAATAGCACGCAAAAGGGTATAAAGAGTTCGATTAACCACCTCAGTCTGCCCATCAGTTTGTGGATGACAAGTAGTTGAAAACAATAGTTTAGTACCTAACTTACCCCACAAAGTCTTCCAGAAGTAGCTTAAGAACTTTGTATCTCGGTCTGAAACAATGCTCCGTGGCATGCCATGCAAACGCACTACTTCTCTAAAGAACAAGTCAGCCACATTGTTTGCATCATCAGTTTTATGGCATGGGATGAAGTGTGCCATCTTTGAAAATCTATCAACAACAACAAATACAGAATCCCTACCCCGTTTTGTTCGTGGCAATCCCAGTACAAAGTCCATGGATAAATCAACCCAGGATGGTTAGGTATGGGTAAAGGGGTATACAAGCCATGGGGTAAAACTCTAGATTTAGCCTGTTTGCATGTTATGCATTCTCACATATCCTCTCAACATCTTGTTTCATGCGTGGCCAAAAGAAGTGTTCATTTAGGACATCTAGGGTTTTCCTAACTCCGAAATGACCCATTAAACCACCCTCATGAGCTTCTCTTACAACCAACTCCCTTAAAGAACTCATAGGCATGCATAAACGATTTTCCCTAAATAAGAAACCCTTATGCCTATAAACTTCTCAAAGGCTGACTTCTCACATGCTCCATACACGTTAGCAAAGTCCGGATCATTCACATATAAATCTTTAATATGTTCAAATCCTAATAAGTTTGCAGTAAGTGTAGAGATAAGGGCATACCTGCCGAGATAATGCATCAGCTACCACATTGTCCTTACCTTGTTTATATTTGATGTTGTAGGGAAAGGTCTCAATAAATTCAATCCACTTAGCATGTCTTTTGTTCAATTTTCCTTGTCCCTTCAAGTGCTTCAACGATTCATGGTCAGTATGGATGACAAACTCCTTGGGCCAAAGGTAATGTTGCCATGTCTCCAAAGCTCGTACCAATGCATACATCTCTTTATCATAAGTAGGATAATTAAGGCTTGCTCCACTTAGCTTTTCACTGAAGTAAGCAATTGGGCGCCTTTCCTGCATCAAAACAGCTCCAATGCCAATACCTGAAGCATCACACTCAATCTCGAAAGCTTTTTCAAAGTTAGGTAAAGCAAGTAGGGGTGCAGAACTTAATTTTTCCTTTATGCAATTAAAAGCCTTGTCTTGGTCACTACCCCACCTAAAACTCGTGTTCTTTTTTATAAGCTCAGTGAGTGGGGCTTTGGACTTGTAGTTGGTCATCTCGTCCTTTTATTCCAATTTGGCTTCCAAGATGAGGTAGATCCTGAGTTCTGCCCAAACCGTGTGGAACCCTTTCGTTTGAGTTGCCTTTCAACTTTCATGGCCATGGTGTACCATGTCTTCTAATTCCACATAGTGTTGCAATCAACCACGTTTGCTATGTCCCCATTTAGCCCTTGCAGAAATCGAGCCATTGTTGCTTCTCTATCTTCTTCTACATTCGCCCGAATCATGGTAATCTCCATCTCCTTGTGGTAATCCTCCACACTTTTGGTGCCCTGAGTGAGCCCTTGCAGCCTTTGGTACAGCTCCCTGTAATAGTGATTAGGGACAAACCTCCCTCCTCATGATAGCCTTCATCTCCTCCCATGTATCAATAGGCCGCTCACGATTCCTTCTCCTAGTCAAAACAAGTTGATCCCACCAAATAATAGCATAATCAGTGAATTCAACTGCAGCAAGCTTTACCTTTTTCTCCTCCGAATAGTTGTGGCAATCAAAAACCAATTCAACCTTCTTCTCCCATTCTAGGTATGCATCAGGATCATTCTTACCTTGGAATGGAGGAAGTGTCATTTTAATACTGCCCAAATTATGGTCATAGGTGCCTTGCCTCCCAAATTCTCTTTGATCCCTTCTATTGTTAGCAGTTCGGACCATAGTAGTTTGATCATCAATTTCATCATCTTCTACATCATCTCATGGTCATAGGCACGTCTCAACTGCCTTCTTGCTTTAGGAGCCTCATACTCCCCATGCCTCCTTTGCAACTCTGCTATAGTATTAGATTGCTCCTCCATCCTCTCCCTCATATCATCAAATCTGGTATTCATACGCTCAAATTGTTGTTGCATAGCTTTGATCATGAAGGACACATCACCACCTCCCTCCTGAGCTGCACCTTTGTCTTTGGATGTCATAGTGTTACTTCTACAAAATAATAAGATACCTCACAGAGCACTCCCTCACGTGTTTCACTCAAAGAAGGTGTCACACTCTCTCGTGTTTACACTCTTTATGGCTTTTCTTTATATGAACTTTCACTCTTGCCTTTTACCACTCGGATTTCTCCTTTCAGCTCTATAAAGAACAATCAAGAGTATTGATTTTGAACAGAATGAGATAAATGGTGTAGAATTGAACAAATTGGAGAATAAGGAATCAAAAAACGAAAAAGGATATCAAGGCAAACGATTTTAATGAACTAAACTCACAAAAAGAATCAGGATAAGGGAAGTTAAATTTAGAGGACAAACTTGGATAACAAGATAGGAAAATGGATGGCAGAATTGGAGTTAAGCAAGAAAACTTTGTTATTATTGTGGCCAATATGACCAAACTGTTAACTTTATCAATAACTTGAATTTGATTGTTCCTTTCTTTTCTTCTTTTTCTTGTTCTTTTTCTTTCTTTTCTTTTTTTTTTTTTTTTTCGTTGATCCTTCTTTTTTTTCTTTTTTTTTTTTTTTCCTTTTTCTTTTTCTCAACACAAAACAACAGTAGAACACTTAGATATAGCAATTGGAATTGAAATTAGCACGTTGAGAAGGATTGCAAGCAAACAGATTTGTGCATTTGAATTGTAATGCACATGATAGACAAATTGAATCAGAATCAAAATAAATAAATCACAAGGTAGAAAATTGAAGAGTGAGTGGATTCAACCTGATTTAGAGCCAGGCTCTGATACCAACTGATGCGGAAAACCCCAAAAAGACGTGGCTTAGGGACCCAACGCACACAATGAATCAAAGAACAACCAGGAAAGCTAAATCAGAGTTAATAACACAAACCCTAGACCCAATATTCGAAGGAACACAAACTTAGGGTATTCAAGAAGGATATGGACGCCACACTCCAGAAAAGAAGGGATTGGGAGTGATAAGTCGATTTGAACGCCACAAGAAGGATAACCTCTTGATAAGTTCTTTAGTTCTTAAAAGAACCGAGGGAGAAACCCTTGCTTTCTATTTCACTGAAAGTTGTCTGATTTCCAAAGCTTACAAGGGGTGCCTATTTATAGGCTTAGATAGCAATCCTAAAGAGGCAAAATTCCTATTTAGGAGAAATCCCTATTTTGGAGGAATTTCGGACTAATTTCCAGCACATACAATGAACTCCTATTTAGGAGTGAATGCTATCACTTAGTCTGACCCATTAAGTAGTCCAATTATATTAATTAGGCCTGGGCTCTCTTTAGAACTTGAATTCGCACCATTTGAAGCTTGCTTGGCTTGAATGTCCTGAATCAGCCCATTTAGTGCTTCTTTAATCTTTTTGGCCCTAGCTCGTGTTATTGGGCCTTCTGGAATGTGCAATGGACCTCTTGCATCCATTGAAGCTCTAGCTTGTGTTATTGGGCCTCCTGGAATGGGCAATGGACTTCTTGCATCTATTGAAGCCTTCCACCCATCATCTCCATGGTTCTCATCAATGTGCTTGTTAACTTGAATAGAGTGCTTATTATTTGTACAGAACGTATTTTCAAAGTAATTTAGTGAGAATTTGTGATTAGAACAATAAGTCCAGCATTGTTAGATGGAAATGAAGAGAAGCACAAATTAATGAGTGATTAAGCCTGAAAATACTTGTAAGAAATGCTAATGATCATTAGATGCTCGGTGTTTAATGAATTCCAATGGTTTCCTAATTCCACGGAAGTGTAGATGTGCTTGTGAACATGCATTGAGTGCTTATTGTTTGTACCCAATGTATTTTCGACCTAATTAAGTGAGAATTTGTGATTAGAACAATAAGTCTAGCGTTGTTAGATGGAAATCAGGAGAAGCACACATTAATGAGTGATTAAGCTGAAAATATTTGTAAGAAATGCTAATGATCATTAGATGCTCGGGGTTTAATGAATTTCCATGGTTTCCTAATTCCACGGAAGTGTAGATGTGCTTGTGAACATGCATTGAGTGCTTATTGTTTGTACACAAGGTATTTTCCACGTAATTTGGTGAGAATTTCTGATTAGAACAATAAGCCCAGCCTTGTTACATGGAAATCAAGAGAAGCACACATTAATGAGTGATTAAACTGAAAATACTTGTAAGAAATGCTAATGATCATTAGATACTCGTTATTTATTGAAATTCATTGGTTTGCTATTCCAAGGAAGTGTTGATGTGCTTGTTAACTTGAATAGAGTGCTTATTGTTTGTACACAACGTATTTTCAATGTAATTACGTGAGAATTTGTGATTAGAACAATAAGTCCAGCATTGTTCGATGGAAATCAAGAGAAGCACAAATTAACAAGTGATTAAGCTGAAAATACTTGTAAGAAATGCTAATGATCATTAGATACACGGTGTTTAAAGAATTTCAATGGTTTCCTAATTCCACGGAAGTGTAGATGTGCTTGTGAACATGCATTGAGTGCTTATTGTTTGTACCCAAGCAATTTTCAACGTAATTAAGTGAGAATTTGTGATTAGAACAATACGTCCAGCCTTGTTAGATGGAAATCAAGAGAAGCACACATTAATGAGTGATTAAGCTGAAAATATTTGTAAGAAATGCTAATGATCATTAGATGCTCGGTGTGTAATGAATTATAATGGTTTCCTAATTCCACGGAAGTGTAGATGTGCTTGTGAACATGCATTGAGTGCTTCTTGTTTGTACCCAAGGTATTTTCAACGTAATTAAGTGAGAATTTGTGATTAGATCAATAAGTCCAGCCTTGTTAGATGGAGATCAAGAGAAGCACACATTAATGAGTGATTAAGCTGAAAAAATTTGTAAGAAATGCTAATGATCATTAGATGCTCGGTGTTTAATGAATTTCAATGGTTTCCTAATTCCACGGAACTGTAGATGTGCTTGTGAACATGCGTTGAGTGCTTCTTGTTTGTACCCAAGGTATTTTCAACGTAATTAAGTGAGAATTTCTGATTAGAATAATAAGTCCAGCCTTGGTAGATGGAAATCAAGAGAAGCACACATTAATGAGTGATTAAGCTGAAAATACTTGTAAGAAATGCTAATGATCATTAGATACCCGTTATTTATTGACATTCAATGGTTTGCTATTCCAAGGAAGTGTTGATGTGCTTGTTAACAGGAATAGAGTGCTTATTGTTTGTACACAAGGTATTTCAAAGCAATTAAGTGAGAATTTCTTATTAGAACAATAAGTCCAGCCTTGTTAGATGGAAATAAAGAGAAGCACACATTAATGAGTGATTAAGCTGAAAATACTTGTAAGAAATGCTAATGATCATTAGATACTCGTTATTTAATGAAATTCAATGGTTTGCTATTCCAAGGATGTGTTGATGTGCTTGTTAACTTGAATAGAGTGCTTATTGTTTGTACACAACGTATTTTCAACGTAATTTAGTGAGAATTTGTGATTAAAACCATAAGTCCAGCATTGTTAGATGGAAATCAAGAGAAGCACAAATTAATGAGTGATTAAGCTGAAAATACTTGTAAGAAATGCTAATGATCATTAGATGCTCGGTGTTTAATGAATTTCATTGGTTTCCTAATTCCACGGAAGTGTAGATGTGCTTCTGAACATGCATTGAGTGCTTATTGTTTGTACCCAAGGTATTTTCAACGTAATTAAGTGGGAATTTGTGATTAGAACAATAAGTCCAGCGTTGTTACATGGAAATCAAGAGAAGCACACATTAATGAGTGATTAAGCTGAAAATACTTGTAAGAAATGCCAATCATCATTAGATACTCGTTATTTATTGCAATTCAACGGTTTCCTAATTCCACGGAAGTGTAGATGTGCTTGTGAACATGCATTGAGTGCTTATTGTTTGTACCCAAGGTATTTTCAACGTAATTAAGTGAGAATTTGTGATTAGAACTTTAAGACCAGCCTTGTTAGATGGAAATCAAGGGAAGCACACATTAATGAGTGATTAATCTGAAAATACTTGTAAGAAATGCTAATGATCATTAGATGCTCGGTGTTTAATTAATTTCAATGGTTTCCTAATTCCACGGAAGTGTAGATGTGCTTGTGAACAAGCATTGAGTGCTTATTGTTTGTACACAAGGTATTTTCAACGTAATTAAGTGAGAATTTCTGATTAGAAAAATAAGTCCTGCCTTGTTAGATGGAAATCAAGAGAAGCACACATTAATGAGTGATTAAGCTGAAAATACTTGTAAGAAATGCTAATGATCATTAGATACTCGTTATTTATTGAAATTCAATGGTTCGCTATTCCAAGGAAGTGTTGATGTGCTTGTTAACTTGAAGAGAGCGCTTATTGTTTGTTTGTACATAAGGTATTTTCAACATAATTAAGTGAGAATTTGTGATTAGAACAATAAGTCCAGCCTTGTTAGATGGAAATCGAGAGAAGCACAAATGAATGAGTGATTCAGCTGAAAATACTTGTAAGAAACGCTAATGATCATTAGATGCTCGGTGTTTAATGAATTTCAATGGTTTCCTAATTCCACGGAAGTGTAGATGTGCTTGTGAACATGCATTGAGTGCTTATTGTTTGTACCCAAGCTATTTTCAACGTAATTAAGTGAGAATTTGTGATTAGAACAATAAGTCCAGCCTTGTTAGGTGGAAATCAAGAGAAGCACACATTAATGGGTGATTAAGCTGAAAATACTTGTAAGAAATGCTAATGATCATTACATACTCGTTATTGATTGAAATTCAACGGTTTCCTAATTCCACGGAAGTGTAGATGTGCTTGTTAACTGAAATAGAGTGCTTATTGTTTGTACGCAAGTTATTTTCATCGTAATTGAGTGAGAATTTTTGCTTAGAACAATAAGTGCAGCCTTGTTACACGGAAATCAGGGGAAGCACAAATTATGAGTGATTAAGCTGAAAATACTTGTAAGAAATGCTAATGATCATTAGATGCTCGGTGTTTAAAGAATTTCATTGGTTTCCTAATTCCACGGTAGTGTAGATGTGCTTCTGAACATGCATTGAGTGCTTATTGTTTGTACCCAAGGTATTTTCAACGTAATTAAGTGAGAATTTGTGATTAGAACAATAAGTCCAGCGTTGTTAGATGGAAATCAGGAGAAGCGCACATTAATGAGTGATTAAGCTGAAAAAATTTGTAGGAAATGCCAAAGATCATTAGATGCTCGGTGTTTAATGAATTTCAATGGTTTCCTAATTCCACGGAAGTGTAGATGTGCTTGTGAACATGCATTGAGTGCTTATTGTTTGTACACAAGGTATTTTCAACGTAATTAAGTGAGAATTTCTGAGTAGAAAATAAGTCCAGCCTTGTTAGATGGAAATCAAGAGAAGCACACATTAATGAGTGATTAAGCTGAAACTACTTGTAAGAAATGCTAATGATCATTAGATACTCGTTATTTATTGAAATTCAATGGTTTGCTATTCCAAGGAAGTGTTGATGTGCTTGTTAACTTGAATAGAGTGCTTATTGTTTGTACACAAGGTATTTCATCGTAATTAAGTGAGAATTTGTGATTAGAACAATAAGTCCGGCCTTGTTAGATGGAAATCAAGAGAAGCACAAATGAATGAGTGATTCAGCTGAAAATACTTGTAAGAAATGCTAATGATCATTAGATGCTCGGTGTTTAATGAATTTCAATGGTTTCCTAATTCCACGGAAGTATAGATGTGCTTGTGAACATGCATTGAGTGCTTATTGTTTGTACCCAAGGTATTTTCGACCTAATTAAGTGAGAATTTGTGATTAGAACAATAAGTCCAGCGTTGTTAGATGGAAATCAAGAGAAGCACACATTAATGAGTGATTAAGCTGAAAATACTTGTAAGAAATGCCAATCATCATTAGATACTCGTTATTTATTGCAATTCAACGGTTTCCTAATTCCACGGAAGTGTAGATGTGCTTGTGAACATGCATTGAGGGCTTATTGTTTGTACCCAAGGTATTTTCAACGTAATTAAGTGAGAATTTGTGATTAGAACTTTAAGACCAGCCTTGTTAGATGGAAATCAAGGGAAGCACACATTAATGAGTGATTAATCTGAAAATACTTGTAAGAAATGCTAATGATCATTAGATGCTCGGTGTTTAATTAATTTCAATGGTTTCCTAATTCCACGGAAGTGTAGATGTGCTTGTGAACAAGCATTGAGTGCTTATTGTTTGTACACAAGGTATTTTCAACGTAATTAAGTGAGAATTTCTGATTAGAAAAATAAGTCCTGCCTTGTTAGATGGAAATCAAGAGAAGCACACATTAATGAGTGATTAAGCTGAAAATACTTGTAAGAAATGCTAATGATCATTAGATACTCGTTATTTATTGAAATTCAATGGTTCGCTATTCCAAGGAAGTGTTGATGTGCTTGTTAACTTGAAGAGAGCGCTTATTGTTTGTTTGTACATAAGGTATTTTCAACATAATTAAGTGAGAATTTGTGATTAGAACAATAAGTCCAGCCTTGTTAGATGGAAATCGAGAGAAGCACAAATGAATGAGTGATTCAGCTGAAAATACTTGTAAGAAACGCTAATGATCATTAGATGCTCGGTGTTTAATGAATTTCAATGGTTTCCTAATTCCACGGAAGTGTAGATGTGCTTGTGAATATGCATTGAGTGCTTATTGTTTGTACCGAAGGTATTTTCAACGTAATTAAGTGAGAATCTGTG
>JAIRCJ010000094.1:0-90935 GCA_020883675.1 Bruguiera gymnorhiza | reverse complement strand
CAAAATGCTAGTCATCATCAAAGACTCCTTGTTTAATGAAATTCAACAAATTCCTATTTCTGAAGGAGCGTAAATGTACTTGTTGCCATGAATATTTTGCCTATTGTGGGCATGCAAGCTATTTTCATGTTCATTAGGTGTCAATGAGTAATTGCAACAAAAGGAGGAGCCTTGTTAGGAAGAAATCAAGAGAGGCACTCATTATTCAGCAACAATACAGCAAGTACTTCAACAAAATGCTAGTCATCATCAAAGACTCCATGTTTAATGAAATTCAACAAATTCCTATTTCTAAGAGAGTGTTAATGTATTTGCTGCCATGAATATTTTACCTGTTGTTAATAGTCGAGCTATTTTCATGTTGGTTAAGTGTGAATAAGTTATTGCAACAAATGATGGAGCCTTGTTGGGAAGATATGTAGAGAGAGTCTCATTACTCAGCCATTATACTGCAACTACTTGAAGAAAATGATAGTCATCATCAAAGACTCCTTGCTTAATGAAATTCAACAAATTCCTATTTCCGAGGGAGCGTAAATGTGCTTGTTGCCATGAATATTTTGCCTATTATGGGCACACAAGCTATTTTCATGTTCATTAAGTGTCAATCAGTAATTGGCACAAAAGGAGGAGTGTTGTTAGGAAGAAACCAAGAGAGGCACTCATTATTCAGCCATTATACAGCAAATACTTGAACAACATGGTAGTCATCATCAAAGACTTCTTGTTTCATGAAATTCAACAAATCCCTATTCCCAAGGGAGTGTAAATGTGTTTGCTGCCATGAATATTTTACTTGTTGTGAATACACAAGCTATTTTCATTTTCATTAAGTGTGAATGAGTTATTGCAACAAAGGTGGAGTATTGTTAGGAATAAATGAAGAGAGGGATTCATTATACAGCCATTATAGAGCAAATACTTGAACAAAATGTTAGTCATCATCAAAGACTCCTTGTTTAATGAAATTCAACAAATTCTGATTCCCAATGGAGTCTAAATGTGCTTGTTGCCATGAATATTTTGCTTGTTGTGGGCACACAAGCTATTTTCATGTTGATTAAGTAGGAATGAGTTATTGCAACAAATGGTGGAGCCTTGTTAGGAAGAAATGTAGAGAGGGTCTCATTATTCAGTGATTATACCGGAATTACTTGAACAAAATGCTAGTCATTGTCAAAGACTTCTTGTTTAATGAAATTCAACAAATTCCAATTTCCAAGGGAGCGTAAATGTGCTTGTTACCATGAATATTTTGCTTGTTGTGGGCACGCAAGCTATTTTCATGTTCATTAAATGTGAATGAGTAATTGCAACAAAAGGCGGAGCCTTGTTAGGAAGAAATGAAGAATGGGACTCATTATTCAGCCATTATACAGCAAATACTTAACCAAAATGCTAGTCATCATTAAGGGCTCCTTGTTTAATGGAATTCAGCAAATTCCTATTTCTACAAGAGTGTTAATGTGTTTGTTAACATGAATATTTTACCTATTGTAAACAGACAAGCTATTTTCATGTTGATTAAGTGTGAATGAGTTATTGCAACAAATGGTGGAGCCTTCTTAGGAAGAAATGAAGAGAGGTACTCGTTATTCGGCCATTATACAGCAAATACTTGAACAAAATGCTAGTCATCATCAAAGACTCCCTGTTTCATGAAATTCTACAAATTCCTATATCCAAGGGAGTATAAATGTGCTTGGTGCCATGAATATTTTGCCTATTGTGGGCACACAAGCTATTTTGATGTTCATTAAGTGTGAATGAGTAATTGCAAGAAGAGGCGGAGGCTTATTAGGAAGAAATGTAGAATTGGACTCATTATTTAGCCATTATACAACAAATACTTGAACAAAATGCTAGTCATCATCAAAGACTCCTTGTTTCATGAAATTCAACAAATTCTTATTTCCTAGGCAGTGTAAATGTGCTTGTTGTCGTGAATATTTTGTCTGTTCTTGTTAGGAAGAAATCAAGACAGGGACTCATTATTCAGCCATTATACAGCAAATACATGAACAAAATGCTAGTCATCATCAAAGACTCCTTGTTTCATGAAATTCATCAAATTCCTATTTCCTAGGCAGTGTAAATGTGGTTGTTGCCATGAATATTTTGCCTGTTCTGGGTACATAAGCTATTTTCATGTTCATTAGGAGTGAATGAGTTATTTCAACAAATGGTGGAGCCTTGTTAGGGAGAAATCAAGACAGGGACTCATTATTTAGCCATTATACAGCAAATACTTGAACAAAATTCTAGTCATCTTGAACGACTCCTTGTTTCATGAAATTCAACAGATTCATATATCCAAGGGAGTGTAAATGTGGTTATTGTCGTGAATATTTTGCCTATTGTGCACACGTAAGCTATTTCATGTACATTAAGTGTGAATGAGTAATTCCAACAAAAGGCAGAGCCTTGTTAGGAATAAATGAAGAATGTGACTCATTATTCAATCATTATACAAGAAATACTTCAACAAAATGCTAGTCATCATCAAACACTCATTGTTTCATGAAATTCATCAAATTCCTATTTCCAAGGGAGTGTAAATGTGCTTCTTGTCATGAATATTTTGCCGATCATGGCACGCAAGCTATTTTCATGTTTATTAGGTGTGAATGAGTAATTGCAACAAAAGGCGGAGTCTTGTTAGGAAGACATGACAAATGGGACTCATTAATCAGCCATTATAAAGCAAATACTTGACCAAAATGCAAGTCATCATGAAAGACTCCTTGTTTGATGAAATTCAACAAATCTATATTCCCAAAGGAGTGTAAATGCGTTTCCTGCCATGAATATTTTACTTATTGTGAACACACAAGCTATTTTCCTGTTCATTAAGTGTGAATGAGTTATTGCAACAAAAGGTGGAGCCTTGTTAGGAAGAAATTAAGAGAGGAACTCATTATTCACCCATTATACAACAAATAGTTGAACACAATGCTAGTCATCATCAAAGACTCCTTGCTTCATGATATTCAACAAATTCCTATATCCAAGGGAGTGTAAATGTCCTTGTTGCCATGAATATTATGCCTAGTGTGAGCACATAAGTTATTTTCATGTTCTTTAAGTGTGAATGATTAATCGCAACAAAAGGCAGAGCCTTATTAGGAAGACATGTAGAATAGGACTCATTATTCTGCCATTATACAGTAAATACTTGAACAAAATGCTAGTCAACATCAAAGACTACTTATTTCACGAAATTCAACAAATTCCTATTTCCAAGGGAGAGTAAATGTGCTTGTTTCCATGAATATTTTGCCTGTCATGGGCACATAAGCTATTTTCATGTTCATTATGTGTGAATGAGTTATTGCAAAAAATGGTGGAGCCTTGTTTGGATCAAATCAAGAGAGGGACTCATTATTTAGCCATTATGTAGGAAATAAGAGAACAAAATGATTGTCTTCATCAAAGACTCCTTATTAAATGAAATTCAACAAATTCCTATTTCCAAGGGATGGTAAATGTGCTTGTTGCCACGAATATTTTGCCTGTTGTGGGCACACAAGCTATTTTCATGTTCATTAGGTGTGAATTAGTTATTGCAACAAATAGTGGAGCCTTGTTTGGATGAAATCAAGAGAGGGACTCATTATTCAGCCATTATATAGCAAATACTTGAACAAAATGCTAGTCATCATTAAAGACTCCTTGTTTAATGAAATTCAACAAATTCTGATTTCCAAGGCAGTGTAAATGTGCTTGTTCCCATGAATATTTTGCTTGTTGTGGGCACACAAGCTATTTTGATGTTCATTAGGTGTGAATGAGTTATTGCAACAAATGGTGGAGCCTTGTTTGGATCAAATCAAGAGAGGGACTCATTAGTCAGCCATTATGTAGGAAATACTAGAACAAAATCATTGTCATCATTAAAGACTCCTTGTTAAATAAAATTCAACAAATTCCTATTTCCAAGGGATGGTAAATGTGCTTGCTGCCAGGAATATTTTGCCTGTTGTGGGCACACAAGCTATTTTCATGTTCATTAGGTGTGAATCAATTGTTGCAACAAATGGTGGAGCCTTGTTTGGATGAAATCAAGAGGGGGACTCATTATTCAGCCATTATACAGCAAATACTTGAAGAAAATGCTAGTCATCATCAAAGACTCCTTGTTTAATGAAATTCAACAAATTCCTATTTCCAAGGGAGAATAAATGTACTTGTTGCCCTGAATATTTTGCTTTTTTTAGGCAGTCATGCTATTTTCATGTTCATTAAGTGTGAATGAGTTATTGCAACAAATGGTGGAGCCTTGTTAGGAAGAAATCAAGAGAGGGACACATTATTCAGCCATCATACAGGAAATACTTGAACAAAATTCTAGCCATCATCAAAGATAACTTGTTTCATGAAATTCAACAAATCCCTATATCCAAGGGAGTGTAACTGTATTTGTTGCCATGAATATTTTACCTGTTGTGGGCACACAAGCTATTTTCATGTTCATGAGCTGTGAATGAGTTATTGCAACAAATGGTGGAGCCTTGTTAGGAGGAAATGTAGAGAGTGTCTCATTATTCAGCCATTCTACAGGAAATACTTGAACAAAATGCTTGTCATCATCAAAGACTCCTTGTTTAATGAAATTCAACAAATTCCTATTTTCAAGGGAGTGTAAATGCACGTGTTGCCATGAAAATTTTGCCTTTTGTGGGCACACAAGCTATTTTCATGTTCATTATGTGTGAATAAGTTATTGCAACAAATTTTGTAGCCTTGTTAGGAAGCAATGAAGAGAGGGTCTCATTATTCAGCCATTACGTAGGAAATATTTGGACAAAATGCTAGTCATTATCAAAGACTCCTTATTTTATGAAATTGAACAAATTCTGATTTCCAAGGCAGTGAAAATGTGCTTGTTGCCTTGAATATTTTGCTTGTTGTGGGCACACAAGCTACTTTCATGTTCATTAAGTGTGAATGAGTTATTGCAACAAAAGGTGGAGCCTTGTTAGGAAGACATGAAGAATGGGACTCATTTTTCAGCCATTATACAGCAAATACTTGAACAAAATGCTAGTCATTATCAAAGACTCCTTGTTTAATGAAATTCAAGAAATACTGATTTCCAAGGGAGTGTAAATTTGCTTGTTGACATCAATATGTTGCCTGTTATGAGTCATTGAAGCAAATGGTGGTGCCTTGTTTGGAAGAAATCAAGAGAGGGACTCATTATTCAATCATTATACAGCAAATACTTGAACAAAATGCTAGTCATCATAAAGGACTCCTTGTTTTATGAAATTCAGCAAATTCCTATTTCAAGGGAGTGTAAATATGCCTGTCGCCTTGAATATTTTGCTGGTTGTGGTCACACAAGCTATTTTCATGTTCATTAAGTGTGAATGAGTTATTGCACGAAATGGTGGAGCCTTGTTTGGATCAAATCAAGAGAGGGACTTATTATTCAGCCATTTTACAGCAAATACTTGAACAAAATTCTAGTTATCATCAAAGACTCCTTGTTTAATGAAATTCAACAAATTCTGATTTCAAAGGCAGTGTAAATGTGCTTGTCGCCATGAATATCTTGCTTCTTGTGGGCACACAAGTTATTTTCATATTCATTGAGTGTGAATGATTTATTGCAATAAATGGTGGAGCCTTGTTTGGATGAAATCAAGAGAGGGACTCATTATTCAGCCATTATACAGCAAATACTTGAACAAAATGCTAGTCATCATCAAAGACTCCTTGTTTAATGAAATTCAACAAATTCCGATTTCCAAGGCAGTGTAAATGTGCTTGTTGCCATGAATATTTTGCTTGTTGTGGGCACACAAGCTATTTTCATGTTCATTAGGTGTGAATGAGTTATTGCAACAAAAGGTGGAGCTTTGTTAGGAAGAAATCAAGAGAGGGACTCATTATTCAGCCATTATACAACAAATACTTGAACAAAATGCTAGCCATCATCAAGGACTCCTTGTTTAATGAAATTCAACAAATTCCTATTTCCAAGGGACTGTAAATATGCTTGTTGCCATGAATATTTTGCTTGTTGTGGGCACACAAGCTATTTTCATGTTCTTTAAGTGTGAATGAGTTATTACAATAAATGGTAGAGCCTTGTTTGGACGAAATCAAGAGAGGGTCTTATTATTCAGCCATTATAGAGCAAATACTTGAACAAAATGTTAGTCATCATCAAAGACTCGTTGTTTAATGAAATTCATCAAAAGTTGGAGCCTTGTTAGGAAAAAATGAAGAGGCAGTCTCATTATTCAGCAACTATACCGCAAATAGTTGAACGAAAAGCTAGTCATCATCACAAACTAATTGTTTAATGAAATTTAGTGGATTCCAAGTTCCAAGAGAGTATAAATGTGCTTGTCGCCATGAATATAGTGCATGTTATGGGCACACAAGCTATTTTCAAAATCATTATGTGTGAATGAGTTATTGTAACAAAAGGTGAGGCCTTTTTAGGAAGAAATGAAGAGACAGTCTCGTTATTCGGCAACTATAGAGCAAATACTTGGAAGTAATGCTAGTCATCCTCAAAGAATCCTTGTTTAATAAAATTCAATGGATTTCTAGTTCCAAGGGAGTATAAATGTGCTTATTGCCATGAATATATTGCCTATTGTGGGCACACAAGCTATTTTTAAGATCATTAAGTTTGAATATGTGATTGCAGCAAAAGGTGGAGCCTTGTTAGGAAGAAATGAAGAGGTGGTCTCATTATTCAGCAATTATATGACAAATACTTGAATGAAATGCTAGTCATCATCAAAAACTCCCTATTTAATGAAATTCGACAAATTTCTAGTTCGAAGGAGGTATAAATGTGCTTGTTGCCATGAATATATTGCCTGTTATGGGCTCACATGCTATTTTCAAGATTATTAAGTATGAATGTGTTATTGCAGCAAAATGTGGAGCCTTGTTAGGAAGAAATGAAGAGGCAGACTTATTATTCAGCATCTAGACCGCATATATTTCAAAAAAATGCTAGTCATCATCAAAGACTCCTCGTTAAAAGAAATTGAATAGATTTCTAGTTCCAAGGGGGTATAAATCTACTTGTCACCATGAATATAGTGCTTATTTTGGCACACAAACTATTTTCAAGATCATTAAGTGTGAATGAGTTATTGTAGCAAAAGTTGGAGCCTTGTTAAGAAAAAAAGAAGAGATGGTCTTATTATTCAGCAACTATATTGCAAATAGTTCAACAAAAAGCTAGTCATCATCATAGACTCCTTGTTTAATGAAATTCAATAGACTTCAAGTTCCAAGAGAGTATAAATGTGCTTGTTGCCATTCATATAGTGCCTGTTATGGGCACACAAACTATTTTCAAGATCATTATGTGTGAATGAGTTATTGCAACAAATGGTGAGGCCTTTTTAGAAACAAATGAAGAGACAGTCTCATTATTCAACAACTATACCGCAACTACTTGGAAGAAATGCTAGTCATCCTCAAAGAATCATTGTTTAATGAAATTCAATGGATTTCTAGTTCCAAGGGAGTACAAATGTGCTAGTTGCCATGAATATATTGCTTGTTGTGGGCTCATAAGTTATTTTTAAGATCATTAAGTGTGAATATGTTATTACAGCAAAAGGTGGAGCCTTGTTAGGAAGAAATGAAGAGGCGGTCTCATTATTTAGCAATTATATGACAAATACTTGAATGAAATGCTAGTCATCATCAAAAACTCCATCTTTAATGAAATTCTACAGATTCCAAGTTCCAAGGGAGTATAAATGTGCTTATTGCCATGAATATATTGCCTGTTGTGGGCTCACAAGCTATTTTTAAGATCATTAATTGTGAATATGTTATTGCAGCAAAAGGTAGAGCCTCGTTAGGAAGAAATGAAGAGGGGGTCTCATTATTCAGCAATTAACAGAAAATACTTGAACGAAATGCTACTCATCATAAAAAACTCTGTGTTTAATCAAATTCAACGGATTCCAAGTTCTAATGGAGTATAAATGTGCTTGTTGCCATGAATATATTGCATGTTGTCGGCTCACAAGTTATTTTCAAGATCATTAAGTGTGAATATGTTATTGCAGCAAATGTTGGAGCCTTGTTAGGAAGAAATGAAGAGGCGGTCTCATTATTCAATAACTATATTGGAAATAGTGGAATGAAAAGCTAGTCATCAACATAGACTCCTTGTTTAAAGAAATTCAACAGATACCAAGTTCCAAGGGAGTATAAATGTACTTGTCGCCATGAATATAATGCCTTTTATGGGCACAAAAACTATTTTCAAGATCATTATGTATGAATGAGTTATTGTAACAAAAGGTGAGGTCTTTTTAGGAAGAAATGAAGAGACAACCTCATTATTCAACAACTATATAGCAAATACTTGGAAGTAATGCTAGTCATCCTCAAAAAATCCTTATTTAATAAAATTCAACAGATTTCTAGTTCCAAGGGAGTATAAATGTGCTTGTTGCCATGAATATATTGCTTCTTGTGGGCATAAAAGCTATTTTTAAGATCATTAAGTGTGAATATGTTTTTGCAGCAAAAGGTGGAGGATTGTTAGGAGGAAATGAAAAGCGGTCTCATTATTGAGCAATTATACAGCAAATACTTGAACGAAATGCTAGTCATCATAAAAAAATCCTTGTTTAATGAAATTCAACGGATATCTAGTTCCAAGGGAGTATAAATGTGCTTGTTGCCATGAATATGTTGCCTGTTATGGGCTCATAAGCTATTTTTAAGATCATTAAGTGTGAATATATTATTGCAGCAAAAGGTGGAGCCTTGTTAGGAAGAAATGAAGAGGCGATCTCATTATTCCACAACTATACGGCAAATACTTGAACAAAATGCTAGTCATCATAAAAAACTCTTTGTTTAAAGAAATTCAACGGATTTGTAGTTCTA
Organism: Bruguiera gymnorhiza; assembly: GCA_020883675.1. Classification (NCBI taxonomy): domain Eukaryota; kingdom Viridiplantae; phylum Streptophyta; class Magnoliopsida; order Malpighiales; family Rhizophoraceae; genus Bruguiera; species Bruguiera gymnorhiza. The sequence goes on along the minus strand of JAIRCJ010000094.1, from coordinate 82,046 downwards.
AGGGAGTATAAATGTGTTTGTTGCCATGAATATATTGCCTGTTGTGGGCTCACAAGCTATTTTCAAGATCATTAAGTGTGAATATGTTATTGCAGCAAAAGTTGGAGCCTTGTTAGGAAAAAATGAAGAGGTGGTCTCATTATTCAGCAACTATACTGCAAATAGTTGAATGAAAAGCTAGTCATCATCACAGGCTCCTTGTTTAATGAAATTCAATGGATTCCAAGTTCCAAGGGAGTATAAATGTGGTTGTCGTCATCAATATAGTGCTTGTTATAGGCACATAAACTATTTTAAAGATCATTATGTGTGAATGAGTTATCGCAGCAAAAGTTGGAGCCTTATTAGGAAGAAATGAAGAGGTCGTCTCATTATTCAGCAACTATACCACAAATAGTTGAATGAAAAGCTAGTCGTCGTTGAAGACTCCTTGTTTAATGAAATTCAATGGATTCCAAGTTCCAAGGAAGTATAAATGTTCTTGTCGCCATGAATATAGTGCTTAGTATGGGAACACAGACTATTTCCAAAATCATTATGCATGAATGAGTTATTGCAACAAAATGTGAGGGCTTTTTAGGAAGAAATTAGAGACAATCTCATTATTCAGCAACTATACAACAAATAATTGAAAGAAATGCTAGTCATCATCACAGACTCCTTGTTTAATGAAATTCAATGGATTCTAAGTTCCAAGGAAGTATAAATGTTCTTGTCACCATGAATATAGTGCCTAGTATGGGAATAAATGAAGAGACAATCTCATTATTCAGCAACTATACCGCAAATAATTGAAAGAAATATTAGTCATCATCAAAAACTCCTTGTTTAATAAAATTTGTCAGATTCCTAGTTCTAAGGGAGTATAAATGTGCTTATTGCCCTGAATATATTACTTGTCATGGGTTTACAAGCTATTTTCAAGATCATTAAGGGTGAATGAGTTATTGCAACAAAATGTTGAGCCTTCTTAGGAAGAAATGAAGAGACGGTCTCATTATTCAGCAACTATACTGCAAATACTTCAGAGAAATGCTAGTCATCATCAAGGACTACTTGTTTAAAGAAATTCAATAGATTCCTAGTTCCAAGAGGGTATAAATGTACTTGTTGCCATGAATATATTGCCCGTTGTGGGTACATAAGCTATTTTTAAGATCATTAAGTGAGAATGAGTTATTGCAACAAAATGTGGAGCCTTGTTAGGAAGATATGAAGATACAGTCTCATTATTCAGCAACTATATTACAAATACTTCAAAGAAATGCTGGTCATGATCAAGGATTCCTTGTTTAAAGAAATTCAACAGATTCTTAGTTCCAAGGGAATATAATTGTGCTTGTAGCCATGAATATATTGCCTATTGTGGGCACACAAGCTACTTCAAGATCATTAATGTGAATGAGTTCTTGCAACAAAATGTGGAGCTTTGTTAGGAACAAAAGAAGAGATGGTCTCATTATTCAGCAACTATACTGCACATACTTTAGAGAAATGCTGGTCATCATCAAGGACTTCTTGTTTAAAGAAATTCAATGGATTCCTAGTTCCAAGGGTGTATAAATGTGCTTGTTGCCATGAATATATTGCTTGTTTTGGGTGCACAAGCTATTTTCAAGATCATTAAGTGTGAATGAGATATTGCAACAAAAGGTGGAGCCTTGTTAAGAAGAAATGAAGAGGTGGCCTCATTATTTAGCAGTTATACAGCAAATACTTTAACAAAATGCTTGTCACCACCAAAGACTCCTTGTTTAATGAAATTCAATAGATGTTTAGTCCCAAGGGAGTATAAATGTGCTTCTTGCCATGAATATATTGCCTGTTGTGGGCACAACAATTATTTTCAAGATCATTAAGTGTGAATGAGTTATTGCAACAAAAGGTGGAGCCTTGTTAGGAAGAAATTAAGAGATGGTGTCATTGGTCTATAATTGAGTAGAAAATATTTGTAAGAAAAGTCATTCATCATCAAAGACTCCTTGTTTAATGAAATTCAAGGGATTCCTAGTCCCCTGAGGGTACAAATGTGCTTGTTGTCATGAATATATTGCCTGTTGTGGGCACATAAGCTTTTTTAAGATCATCAAGTGTGAATGAGTTCTTGCAACAAAATGTTGGGCCTTGTTAGGAGCAAAAGAAGAGATGGTCACATTATTCAGCAACTATACCTCAAATACTTGAAATAAATATTAGTCATCATCAAAAACTCCTTGTTTAATAAAATTTGCCGGATTCCTAGTTCTAAAGGAGTATAAATGTGCTTATTGCCCTAAATATATTGCCTGTTATGGGCGCATAAGCTATTTTCAAGATCATTAAGTATGAATGAGTTATTGTAACAAAAAGTGGAGCCTTCTTAGGAAGAAATTAAGAGACGGTGCCATTGGTCTATAATTAAGTAGAAAATATTTGTAAGAAATGCCAGTCATCATCAAAGACTCCTTGTTTAATGAAATTCGATGGATTCCTACATCCATGGGAGTATAAATGTGCTTGTTGCCTTGAATATAATGCCTGTTGTGGGCACACAAACTATTTTCAAGATCATTAAGCGTAAATGAGTAATTATGACAAAAGGTGGATCCTTTTTAGGATTAAATGAACTAACAGTCTCATTATTCAACAACTATATTGCAAATACTTGAAAGAAATGCTAGTCATCATCAAAGACACATTGTATAATGTAATTCAATGGATTTCTTATACCAAGGGAGTATAAATGTGCTTGTTGCCATGAATATAGTGGTTGTTGTGGGAACACAAGCTATTTTCAAGATCATTAAGTTTGAATGAGTTATTGTAAAAAAATGCAGAGGCTTGTTTGGTGGAAATGAAGAGACAGTCTCATTATTCAGCAACTATATCGAAAATACTTGAAAGAAATGATAGTCATCATCAAAGACTCCTTATTTAATGAAATTCAATGGATTCTTTGTTCTAAAGGAGTATAAATTTGCTTGTTGCCATGACTATATTGCTTGTTTTGGGCACACAAACTCTTTTTAAGATTATTAAATGTGAATGAGTTATTGCAATAAAAGGTTGAGCCTTGTTAGGAAGAAATGGAGAGACAGACTCATTATTTAGCAACAATATTGCAAAAACACGAAAGAAATGCTAGTCATCATCAAGGACTCCTTCTTTAATGAAATTCCATGGATACCTAGTTCCATAGGAGTATAAATGTGCTTCTTGCGATGAATATATTGCCTATTTTGGGCACACAAGCTATCTTTAAGATGATTAAGTGTGAATGAGTTATTGCAACATAAGGTGGAGCCTTGTTTGGATGAAATGAATTGACTATCTCATTATTTAGTAACTGTACTACAAATACTTGAAAGAAATGATAGTGATCATCAAGGACCCCTTGTTTAAAGTAATGCAATGGATTCCTAGTTCCAAGGGAGTATAAATGTGTTTGTTGCTAAGAATGTATTGACTGTTGTGGGAACATAAGCTATTTTCAATATCATTAACTGTGAATGCATAATTACAACAAAAATTGGAGAATTGTTAGGAAGAAATTAAGAGACGGTCTTATTAGTCCATAATTAAGTGGAAAATACTTGAAAGAAATGCTAGTCATCATCGAAGACTCCTTGTTTAATGAAATTCAATGGATTCCTTGTTCTAAGGGAGTATAAATGTGCTTGTTGCCAAGAAATAAAGAGACAGTGTCATTATTCAGCTACTATACTGCAAATACTTCAAAGAAAAGCTTGTCATCATTAAGGACTCCTTGTTTAATGAAATTAACCAGATTCCTAGTATAAATGTGCTTCTTGCCAAGAATATATTGCCTGTTTTAGGAATTTGTGCCTCTTTATAATTCTATCTTAGCCTATAAATAGGCACCTATTGTAAGCTCTAGAGATCAGATAACTTTGAGTGAAATAGAAAGCAAGGGTTTTTCTCCCTCAGTTCTTTTGAGAACTAAAGAACTTATCAAGAGGTACTTCTTCTTGCGACCTTTAAATTGACTTATCACTCCCAATTCCTTTCTTTTCTAGAGTGTGGCATCCATATCCTTCTTAAATACCTAGGTTCATGTTCCTTTGAATGTTGGGTCTAGGGTTTGTGTTCTTACAGTCTAATTTAGCTTTCCTGGATATTCTTTGATTCCTTATGCATGTTGGGTCCCTAAGCCATGTCTTTTTAGGGTTTTTCGTACCAGTTGGTATAAAAGCTTGGCTCTAAATTAGGTTGAATCCACTCACTCTTCAATTTTTTACCTTGTGATTTATTTATTTTTGGCTAGTTTGTCTATTAAGTGCATGACCATTCAAATGCACTAATCTATTTGTTTGCAATCCTTCTCTTTGCTTGTTTGTTTGAAATCAGAACTATCAAAAATGTGCTAATTAGAATTCCAATTGCTGTGTCTAAGTATTCTACTTTTGTTTTATGTTGAGCAAAAGAAAAGAAATAAAAAAGAAAAGCAACAAAAAAAGGGAGAAAAAGAAGGAAAAAGACATCAAATTCAAGTTATTGATAAAGTTAACAGTTTGGTCATATTAGCCACAATAATAACAATGTTTTCTTGCTCAACTCCAATTCTGCCATCCATTTTCCTGTTTTGTTATCCAAGTTTGTCCTCTAGCTTTAACTACCCCTTTCCTAATTTTTGTGAGTTTAGCTCATTTAATTCATTTGCCTTAATATCCATTTTCATTTTTGATTCCTTGTTCTCCAATTTGTTCAATTCTACGCCATTTATCTTATTTTGTTCAAAATCTATATTCTTGATTTACTTTGTTTAGTTCTTTATAGAGCTGAAAGGGGAAATCCAAGTGGTAAAAGGCAAGAGTGAAAGTTCATATAAATAAAAAGCCATAAAGAGAACACTAGGGAGTGTGACACCTTTTTTTGAGTAAAACACGTGAGGGAGTGTTCTATGAGGTATTTTATTATTTTGTGTAGAAGTAATACTATGACGTCCAAAGACAAAGGTGTAGCTTAGGAGGGAGCTAGTGATGTGTCCTTCATGATCAAAGCTATGCAACAACAATTTGAGCGTATGAATACTAGATTTGATGATATAAGGGAGAGGATGGAGGAGCAAGCTAATACAATAGTAGAGTTGCAAAGGAGGCATGGGGAATATGAGACTCCCAAAGCAAGAAGGCAATTAAGACGTGCCTATGACCATAAAGATGATGTAGAAGATGATGAATTTGATGATCAAACTAATGTGGTCAAAACTACTAACAATATAAGGGATCAAATAGATTTTGGGAGGCAAGGCACCTATGACCATAATTTGGGCAGTATTAAAATGACAATTCCTCCATTCCAAGGTAAGAATGATCCTAAGGCATACCTAGAATGGGAGAAGAAGGTTGAATTGGTTTTTGACCTCCATAATTATTCCAAGGAGAAAATGGTAAAGCTTGTTGCAATTGAATTTATTGATTATGCTATTATTTGGTGGGATCAACTTGTTTTGACTAAGAGAAGGAATCATGAGCGGCCTATTGACACATGGGAGGAGATGAAGGCTATCATGAGGAGGAGGTTTGTCCCTAATCACTATTACAGGGAGCTGTACCAAAGGCTGTAAGGGCTCACTTAGGGCACCAAAAGTATAGAGGACTACCACAAGGAGATGGAGATTACCATGATTAGGGTGAATGTAGAAGAAGATAGAGAAGCAACCATGGCTCAATTTCTGCAAGGGCTAAATAGGGACATAGCAAATGTGGTTGAATTGCAACACTATATGGAATTAAAAGACATGGTGCACATAATAATGAAAGTTGAAAGGCAACTCAAACGAAAGGGTTTCACACGGTATGGACAGAACTCAGGTTCTACCTTATCTTGAAAGCCAAATTGGTGTAAAAGGGAAGAGATGGCCAATTAATTACAAGTCCAAAGCTGAGGTATCCAAGTACAAGAATGTGGGTTCTAGTCATGAGGCAGGTAATTTTAACCCCCAACCCAGTAGAAATAAAGATGTTAAATGTTTTAAGTGTTTGGGCAGGGGTCACATTACATCTCAATGTCCAAATAAGTGTCCAATGATCTTGAGAAGTAATGGTGGTGTTGAAACTTGAAAGTGAATCAGATGATGATTCTATGCCATCATCAGAGGGTGAAAGTGATGGAGAGGAGTATCCGGTTAATGGAGTAGCTCTTGTCACAAGGCGAGCATTGAATGTGCAAGTAAAAGAAGAAAATGATGTGCAATGAGATAACATCTTTCAGATGAGGTGTCTCATCAAAAATAAGGCATGTAGTATGATTATTGATGGTGGGAGTTGCACTTATGTTGCTACCACAACTTTGGTTAAGAAGTTGGATTTACCAACTATGAAGCATCCTAGGCCATATAAGCTTCAATGGTTGAATGAGAGTGGTGAAGTCAAGGTAAATAAGCAAGTGCTCATATCATTTTCTATCAGAAGGTACCGTGATGAAATTTTATGTGATGTTGTACCTATGCATGTGGGCCATATTCTATTAGGAAGACCATAGCAATTTGATAGGTGAGTTATGCATGATGGCTTCAAGAATCAATATTCCTTTGTAATGAATGAAAAATTTGTCACTCTTGTACCATTATCACCTCAACAAGCTTATGAGGATTAATTAAGGATTAAAAATGAGAGTGAATAGAAAATAAAGATTGATAAAAGAGAAAAGAGAGGAGAAAACATGAGGACACAAGAGAAAGAGAAGAAAAGAGAAAGTTTCTATGCAAAAGAGAGTGATGTCAAAAGAGCATTCTATACCAAACAGCCTATGATCGTACTTTTCTACAAGGAGGCTTATTTTAACACTAAGAAGTTAGACCCATCTTTGCCTAGTGTTGTTGTTGCTTTATTGCAGGAATTTGAAGATGTATTCCCTGATAATGTCCCAAATGGATTGCCACCTAATAGAGGGATTGAACATTAAATTGATTTCATCCCAGGTGCATCCATCCCTAACCGGCCAGCATATAAGAGTAATCCTAAGGAGACAAAGGAGCTTCAAAGGTAGGTTGAGGAGCTTATATCCAAAGGATATGTGAGGGAAAGCATGAGTCCATGTGTTGTTCCTATCCTACTTGTACCCAATAAAGATAGGACTTAGAGGATGTGTGTTAATTGTTGAGCAATCAACAAAATCACTGTAAAGTATCATCACCCCATGCCTAGATTAGATAACATGTTGGATGAATTACAAGGTTCATATGTCTTTTCTAAGATTGATTTGAAAAGTGGATATCATCAGATTAAGATGAGAGAGGGAGATGAGTGGAAAACAACTTTCAAAACTAACGGTTTGTATGAATGGCTTGTTATGCCATTTGGTCTCACTAATGCACCAAGCACTTTTATGCAACTAATGAATCATGTTTTGCATCCTTTCCTTGGTAAATTTGTGGTTGTGTATTTTGATGATATTTTGGTCTATAGTAAAACCCTAGAAGAACATCTTGATCATTTACGTTTTATTGTAAGTGTCTTGCGTTCTGAGAAATTGTATGCTAACTTAAAAAAATGTTCCTTTTGTACCAATCAGATCACATTTCTTAGCTATGTTATGAGTTCTAAAGGTGTTGAGGTCGACAAGGAAAAAGTTAAGGCAATTCATGATTGGCCTAAACCTAAGTCAATTAGTGATGTGCGTAACTTTCATGGTCTAGCTAGTTTTTATAAACGCTTTGTTAGGGACTTTAGTACCATTGTTGCACCACTCACTGAACTTATCAAAAAGAACATGAGTTTTAAGTGGGGTAGTGACCAAGACAAGGCTTTTAATTGCACTAAGGAAAAATTAAGTTCTATGCCCCTACTTGCCTTACCTAACATTGCAAAAGCTTTCGAGATTGAGTGTGATCCTTCAGGTATTGGCATCGAAGATATTTTGATGCAGGAAAGGTACCCAATTGCTTACTTCAGTGAAAAGATAAGTGGAGTAAGCCTTAATTATCCTACTTATGATAATCAGATGCATGCATTGGTATAGGCTTTGGAGACATGGCAACATTACCTTTGGCCCAAGGAGTATGTCATCCATACTGACCATGAATCATTGAAGCACTTGAAGGGACAAGGAAAGTTGAACAAAAGACATGCCAAATGGATTGAATTCATTAAGACCTTTCCTTACAACATCAAATATAAATAAGGTAAGGAAAATGTGGTAGTTGATGCATTATCTCACAGGTATGCCCTTATCTCTACACTTACTGCAAACTTATTAGGATTTGAACATATTAAAGATTTATATGTGAATGATTTAGACTTTGCTAATGTGTATGGAGCATGTGAGAAGCCAGCCTTTGAGAAGTTTTATAGGCACAAGGGTTTTGTGCCTCTTTAGGATTGCTATCTTAGCCTATAAAGAGGCACCCCTTGTAAGCTTTAGAGATCAAACAACTTCAAGTGAAATAGAAAGTAAGGGTTTTTCTCCCTCGGTTCTTTTGAGAACTAAAGAACTTAACAAGAGGTACTTCTTCTTGTGGCGTTGAAATTGGCTTATCACTCCCAATTCCTTTCTTTTCTAGAGTGTGGCATCCATATCCTTCTTAAATACCTAGGTTTGTGTTCTTACAGTCTGATTTAGCTTTCCTAGATATTCTTTGATTCCTTGTGTGTGTTGGGTCCCTAAGCCACGTCTTTTTGGGGTTTTCTGCATTAATGAGTAGCATTTCTTAAAAGTATTTTTGGTATAATTACTGAATAATGATACCGTATTTTTGTTTCTTGGTGACAAGGCTTCACCTTTTGTTCCAATAACTCATTCAAATTTAATGATCTCAAAAATAGCTTGTGTGCCCACAAAAGGCACGATATTATTGGCAACAAGCACATCCATTCTCCCTTGGAACTAGAAATGTGCTGAATTTGATTCAACAAGTAGTCTTTGATGGTAAGTAGCATTTCTTAAAAGTATTTTTGCTATAATTATTGAATAATGAGACTATCCCATCATTTCTTCAAAACAAGGCTCCACCTTTTGTTGCAATAACTCTTTGAGATTTAATCATCTTAAAAATAATTTGTGCACCTACAAAAGACACTATATTCTTAGCATCTAGCATATCTATTCAACAAGGAGTGCTTGATGATCACTACATTTCTAAAAGGTATTTTTGGTATAATTACTAAATAATGAGACCGTCTCTTCATTTTTTGCTAAAAAGGTCCACCTTTTGCTGCAATACCTCATTTACACTTAATGATCTTGAAAATAGCTTGCGTGCCCACAAAAGGCACTATTTTCTTGGCAATAAGCACATCTATTCTCCCCTGGAACTAGAAAAGTGTTTAATTTCATTCAACAAGTAGTCTTTGATGATAAGTAGCATTTCTTAAAAGTATTTTTTATATAATTACTGAATAGTGAGACTGTCTCTTCATTTCTTGCTAACAAGGCTCCACCTTTTGTTGCAATAACTCATTCACACTTAATGATCTTGAAAATAGCTTGTGTAACCAAAAAAGGCACTATATTTTGGGCAAAAAGTGCATCTATTCTCGCTTGGAACTAGAAATGTGCTGTATTTCATTCAACAAGGTGTATTTGATGATGAGTATCATTTTTTAAAAGTATTTTTAGTATAATTATTGAATAAAGAGGCCATCTCTTTATTTTTTGCAAACAAGGTCCACCTTTTGTTGCAATAACTCACTCACACTTAGTGATCTCAAAAATAGTTTGTGTGCCCAAAAAAGGCACTATATTCTTGGCAAAAAGTGCATCTATTCTCCCTTGGAACTAGGAATGTGTTGAATTTCATTCAACAAGTAGTGTTTGAAGATGAGTAGCATTTCTTAAAATTATTTTTGGTACAATTACTAAGTAATGACACTGTCTCTTCATTTTTTGGTAACAAGGATTCACCTTTTGTTGCAATAACTCATTCACACTTAATGATCACAAAAATAACTTATGTGCCTTTTGAAGGCCCAATATTCTTGGCAACAAGCACATCTATTATCCCTTGGAACTAGAAATGTGTTTAATTTCATTCAAGAAGTAGTGTTTGATGATGAGTAGCATTTTTTAAAGGTATTTTTGGTACAATTATTGAATAATAATACCGTCTCTTCATTTTTTGGTAACAAGGCTCCACCTTTTGTTGCAATAACTCATTCAAACTTAATGGCCTCGAAATTAGCTTATGTGCCTCTAAAATGACCAATATTCTTGGCAACAAGCACATCTATTCTCCCTTGGACCTAGAAATGTGTTTAATTTCATTAAACAAGTAGTCTTTGGTGATGAGTAGCATTTCTTAAAAGTATTTTTGGTGTAATTGCTGAATAATGAGACCATCTCTTCATTTCTTGCTAACAAGGCTTCACCATTTGTTGCAATAACTCATTGACATTGAATGATCTCAAAAATAGCTTGTGTGCCCATAAAAGGCACTATATTCCAAGCAACAAGCACATCTATTCTCTCATGGAACTAGAAATATGTTGAATTTCATTCAACAAGTAGTCTTCAATGATGAGTAGCATTTCCAAAAAGTATTTTCGGTATAATTACTGAATAATGATACCGCCTCTTCGTTTCTTGGTGCCAAGGCTCCACCTTTTGTTGCAATAACTCATTGAAACTTAATGATCTCAAAAATAGCTTGTGTGCCTATAAAAGGCACTATATTATTGGCAACAAGCACATCCATTCTCCCTTGGAACTAGAAATGTGCTAAATTTCATTCAATAAGTAGTCTTTGATGGTGAGTAGCATTTCTTCAAAGTATTTTTGGTATAATTACTGAATAACTCCATGTTGAATTTCTTACAAACAAGGCTCCACTTTTTGTTGCAATAACTCTTTGACATTTAATGATCTTGAAAATAGTTTGGGCACCTATAAAAGGCACTATATTCTTAGCATCAAGCATATCTATTCTCCCTTAGAACTAGGAATTTCTTAAATTTCATTCAACAAAGAGTGTTTGATGATAAGTAGCATTTCTTAAAAATATTTTTGCTATAATTACTGAATAATGAGACCGTCTCTTCATTTTTGCTAAAATGGTCCACATTTTGTTGCAATAACTCATTTACACTTAATGATCTTGAAAATAGCTTTTGTGCCTACAAAAGGCACTATATTCTTGGCAACAAGCACATCTATTCTATCTTGGAAATAGGAATGTGTTGAATTTTTTTCAAATTGGAGTCTTTGATAAAGAGTAACATTTCTTAAAAGTATTTTTGGTGTAATTATTGATTGATACCATCTCTTCATTTCTTGCTAACAAGGCTCCACCTTTGGTTGCAATAACTCATTCACGCTTAATGATCATGAAAATAGCTTGTGTGCCCATAAAAGGCATTCTATTCTTGGCAACAAGCACATCTATTCTCCAATGGAACTAGAAATGTGTTGAATTTCATTTAATAAGTTGTATTTGATGATGAGTAGCATTTCTTAGGAGTATTTTTGTTATAATTATTGAATAATGATACTGTTTCTTCATTTCTTACTAACAAGGCTCCACCATTTGTTGTAACAACTCATTCACACTTAATGCTCTTGAAAATAGCTTTTATGCCAACAAAAGGCACTATATTCTTGGCAACATGCACATTTATTCTCCATTGGAACTAGAAATGTGTTGAATTCCGTTCAACAAGTTGTATTTGATGATGAGTAGCATTTCTGAAAAGTATTTTCGGTGTAATTACTAAATAATGATACCATCTCTTCATTTCTTGCTAACAAGGCTTCACCATTTGTTGTAATAACTCATTGACACTTAACAAACTCAAAAATAGATTGTGTGCCCATAAAAGGCATGATATTCTTGGCAACAAGCACATCTTTTCTCCCTTGGAACTATAAATGTGTTAAATTTCATTCAACAAGCAGTCTTTGTTGATGAGTAGCATTTCTTAAAAGTATTTTTGGTACAATTACTAAATAATGATACCGTCTCTTAATTTTTTGCTAAGAAGGCACCACCTTCTGTTGCAATAACTTATACACACTTAATGAACTCAAAAATAGCTTTTATGCCTTCAAAAGGCCCAAGATTCTTGGCAATAAGCACATCTATTCTCCCTTGGAACTAGATATGTGTTTAATTTCATTCAACAAGTAGTCTTTGATGATGAGTAGCATTTGTTAAAAGTATTTTCGGTAGAATTACTGAATAATGGGAATGTCTCTCAATTTTTTGCAAACAAGGTCCACCTTTTGTTGCAATAACTCATTCACACTTAATGATCTTGCAAATAGCTTGTGTGCCCAAAAAAGGCACCATATTCTTGGCAAAAAGCACATCTATTCTCCCTCTGAACTAGAAATGTGTTGAATTTCATACAACAAGATGTATTTGACGAGAAGTAGCATCCCTTAAAAGTACTTTCGGTGTAATTGCTGAATAATGAGCCCGTCTCTTCGTTTCTTGCTAACAAGGCTCCACCTTTTGTTGCAATAACTCATTCACACATAATGATCACGAAAATAACTTGTGTGCCCAAGAAAGGCACTATATTCTTGGCAAAAATTGCATCTATTCTCCCTTCGAACTAGGAATGTGTTGAATTTCATTCAATAAAAAGTGTTTGATGATGAGTAGCATTTCTTAAAGGTATTTCCGGTATAATTAGTGAATAACGACATCCTCTCTTCATTTTTTGCTAAAAAGGTCCACCTTTTGCAGTAATAACTCATTTACACTTAATAATCTTGAAAATAGCTTGTGTGCCTACAAAAGGCACTCTATTCTTAGCATCAAGCACATCTATTCTCATTCAACGAGTTGTATTTGGTGATGAGTAGCATTTATTAAAAGTATTTTTGGTGTAATTACTAAATAATAATACCGTCTCTTCATTTCTTGCTAAAAAGGCTCAACCATTTGTTGCAATAACTCATTTACACTTAATAATCTCTAAAATAGCTTGTGTGTCCACAAAAGGCATTATATTATTGGCAACAAGCACATCTATTCTCATTTAGAACTAGAAATGTGCTGAATTTCATTCAAGAAGTAGTCTTTCATGGTGAGTAGCATTTCTTAAAAGTATTTTTGGTATAATTACTGAATAATGTGACCGTGTCTTCATTTCTTCCAAACAAGGCTCTACCTTTTGTTGTAATAACTCTTTGATATTTAATGATCTTGAAAGTAGTTTGTCTGCCTATAAAAGGCACAATATTCTTAGCATCAAGCATATTTATTCTCCCCCGGAATTAGGAATTTGTTGAATTTCATTCAATAAGGAGTGTTCAATGATGAGTAGCATTTCTTAAAAGTAATTTTAGAATAATTACTAAATAATGTGACCATCTCTTCATTTTTTGCTAAAAGGGTTCACGTTTTGTTGCAATAACTTATATACACTTAATGATCTTGAAAATAACTTGCGTGCCCAGGCACTATATTTTTGGCAACAAGCACATCTATTCTCCCTTGGAACTAGGAATATGTTTAATTTCATTCAACAAGAAGTCTTTGATGATGAGCAGCATTTCTTAAAAGTATTTTCGGTATAATATCTAAATAATGATATGGTCTCTTTGTTTCTTGCTAACATGACTCCACCTTTTGTTGCAATAACTCATTCACACTTAATGAACACAAAAATAGCTTGTGTGCCCACCAAAGGCAGTATATTCTTGGCAACAAACACATCTATTCTCCATTGGAACTAGAAATGTGTTGAATTTCATTCAACAAGTAGTCTCTAATGATGAATAGTATTTCATAAAAGTATTTTTGGTACAACTACTTAATAATGATACCGTCTCTTCGTTTTTTGGTAACAAGGCTCCACCTTTTGTTGTAATAACTCATTCACAATTAATGATCTCGACAATAGCTTCTATGCCTCGAAAAGGCACTATATTCTTGACAAAAAACACATCTATTCCCCATTGGAACTAGAAATGTGTTGAATTTCATTCAACAAGTAGTCTTTGATGATGAGTAACATTTCTTAAAAGTATTTTCGGTATAATTATGGAATAATGAGACCGTCTCTTCCTTTTTAGCAAAGAAGGTCGACTTTTTGTTGCAATAACTCATTTACACCTAATGATCTTGAAAATAGCTTGTGTTCCCACAAAAGCATCTATATTCTTGGCAATAAGCACATCTATTCTCCATTGGAACTAGAAATGTGTTGAATTTCATTCAACAAGTTGTATTTGGTGATGAGTGGCATTTCTTAAAAGTATTTTTGGTGTAATTACTGAATAATAATACCGTCTCTTCGTTTCTTGCTAAAAAAGCTCAACCATTTGTTGCAATAACTCATTTACACTTAATAAACTTTAAAATAGCTTGCGTGCCCATAAAAGGTATTATATTATTGGCAACAAGCACATCTATTCTCCCTCAAAACTAGAAATGTGTTGAATTTCATTCAAGAAGTAGGCTTTGATGGTGAGTAGCATTTCTTAAAAGTATTTTTGGTATAATTACTGAATAATGAGATCGTTTCTTCATTTCTTCCAAACAAGGCTCCACCTTTTGTTGCAATAACTCTTTGATATTTAATGATTTTGAAAATAGTTTGCACGCCTATAAAAGACACTATATTTTTAGCATCAAGCATACCTATTCTCCCTTGGAACAAGAAATTTGTTGCATTTCATTTAATAAGGAGTGTTTGATTATGAGTAGCATTTCTTAAAAGTATTTTCGGAATAATTACTGAATAATGAGACCATCTCTTCATTTTTTGCTAAAAAGGTCCATGTGTTGTTGTGATAACTTATTAACACTTAATGATCTTGAAAATAGCTTACGTGTTTAGACACTATATTCTTGGCAACAAGTACCTCTATTCTCCCTTAGAACTTGGAATGTGTTTAATTTCATTCAATAAGGAGTCTTTGATGATAAGTAGCATTTCTTAAAAGTATTTTCGGTATAATATCTGAATAATGATACTGTCTCTTCATTTCTTGATAACAAGACTCCACCTTTTGTTGCAATAACTCATTCACACTTAATGATCACAAAAATAGCTTGTGTGCCCACAAAAGGTAGTATATTCTTGGCAACAAGTACATCTATTCTCCATTGGAACTAGAAATGTGTTGAATTTCATTCAACATGTAGTCTCTGATGATGAGTAGTATTTCGTAAAAGTATTTTTGGTACAATTACTAAATAATGATACCATTTCTTCGTTTTTTGGTAACAAGGCTCCACCTTTTGTTGTAATAACTCATTCATACTTAATGATCTCAAAAATAGCTTATGTGCCTTGAAAAGGCACTATATTCTTGGCAACAAACACATAAATTCCCCATTGGAACTAAAAATGTGTTGAATTTCATCCAACAAGTAGTCTTTGATGATGAGTAGCATTTCTTAAAAGTATTTTCGGTATAATTACTGAATAATGAGACCGTCTCTTCATTTTTTGCAAACAAGGTCTAATTTTTGTTGCAATAACTCATTCAGACCCAATGATCTTGAAAATAGCTTGTGTGCCCACAAAAGGCACTATATTCTTGGCAACAAGCACATCTATTCTCCATTGGAACTAGAAATGGGTTGAAATTCATTCAACAAGATGTATTTGATGATGAGTAGCATTTCCTAAAAGTATTTTTGGTTTAATTATTGAACAATGATACTGTCTCTTCATTTCTTGCTAACAAGGCTCCACCATTTGTTGCAATAACTCATTCACACTTAATGATCTCGAAAATAGCTTGTGTGCCAACAAAAGGAACTATATTCTTGTTAACAAGCACATCTATTCTCCATTGGACTTGCAATGTGTTGAATTTCATTCAACATGTTGCATTTGAGGATGGGTAGCATTTCCTAAATGTATCTTCGTTTCTTGCTAACAAGGCTCCACCATTTGTTTCAATACCTCATTGACACTTAATGATCTCGAAAATAGCTCTTGTGCCCACAAAAGGCACAATATTCTTGGCAACAAACACATCTATTCTCCCTTGGAACTAGAAATGTGTTGAATGTTATTCAACAAGTTGTATTTGACAATAAGCAGAGCATTCCTTAAAAGTATTTTTGGCATAATTACTGAATAATGAGACCGTCTCTTTGTTTCTTGCCAACAAGGCTCCACCTTTTGTTGGAACAACTCATTCACACTCAATGATCACAAAAATAACTTGTGTGCCCAAAAATGGCACTATATTCTTGGCAAAAATCACACCTATTTTCCCTTGGAGCTAGGAATGTGTTGAATTTCATTGAAGAAGTAGTGTTTGATGATGACTAGCATTTTTTCAAAGTATTTTCGGTATAATTATTGACTACTGAGACTGTCTCTTAATTTTTTGCTAAAAAGGTCCACCTTTTCTTGTAATAAAGCATTTACACATAATGATCTTGAAAATAGCTTATGCGCCTACAAAAGGCACTATATTCTTGGCAACAAGCACATTTATTCCCCATTATAACTAGAAATGTGTTGAATTTCATTCAACAAATAGTCTTTGATGATAAGTAGCATTTCTTAAAAGTATTTTTGGTATAATTACTGAATAATGAACTCAAAAATAGCTTATGTGCCCTCAAATGACCCAATATTCTTGGCAACAAGCACATCTATTCTCCCTTGGAACTAGAAATGTGTTGAACTTCATTCAACAAGTTGTATTTGACAATGAGTAGAGTATTCCTTAAAAGTATTTTCAGCATAATTACTAAACAAGGAGACCGACTCTTCATTTCTTGCTAACAAGGCTCCACCTTTTGTTGCAATAACTCATTCACACTTAGTGATCACGAAAATAACTTGTATGCCCAGAAAGGGCACTATATTCTTGGCAAAAATCACATGTATTCTGCCTTGGAACTAGGAATGTGTTGAACTTCATTCAACAAGTAGTGTTTGATGATAAGTAGCATTTCTTAAAAGTATTTTCGGTGTAATTACTGAATGATGAGACTGTCTCTTTGTTTCTTGCTAACAAGGCTCCACCTTTTGTTACAACAACTCATTCACACTTAATGATCACAAAAATAACTTATGTGCCCAAAAAAGGCACTATATTATTGGCAAAAATCGCATATATTCTCCCTTGGAACTAGGAATGTGTTGAATTCATTCAACAAGTAGTGTTTGATGATAAGTAGCATTTCTTAAAAGTATTTTTGGTATAATTACTGAATAATGAGACCGTCTCTTCATTTTTTGCTAAAAAGGTCCACCTTTTCTTGTAATAAAGCATTTACACATAATGATCTTGAAAATAGCTTATGCGCCTACAAAAGGCACTATATTCTTGGCAACAAGCACATTTATTCCCCATTATAACTAGAAATGTGTTGAATTTCATTCAACAAATAGTCTTTGATGATAAGTAGCATTTCTTAAAAGTATTTTTGGTATAATTACTGAATAATGAACTCAAAAATAGCTTATGTGCCCTCAAATGACCCAATATTCTTGGCAACAAGCACATCTATTCTCCCTTGGAACTAGAAATGTGTTGAACTTCATTCAACAAGTTGTATTTGACAATGAGTAGAGTATTCCTTAAAAGTATTTTCAGCATAATTACTAAACAAGGAGACCGACTCTTCATTTCTTGCTAACAAGGCTCCACCTTTTGTTGCAATAACTCATTCACACTTAGTGATCACGAAAATAACTTGTATGCCCAGAAAGGGCACTATATTCTTGGCAAAAATCACATGTATTCTGCCTTGGAACTAGGAATGTGTTGAACTTCATTCAACAAGTAGTGTTTGATGATAAGTAGCATTTCTTAAAAGTATTTTCGGTGTAATTACTGAATGATGAGACTGTCTCTTTGTTTCTTGCTAACAAGGCTCCACCTTTTGTTACAACAACTCATTCACACTTAATGATCACAAAAATAACTTATGTGCCCAAAAAAGGCACTATATTATTGGCAAAAATCGCATATATTCTCCCTTGGAACTAGGAATGTGTTGAATTCATTCAACAAGTAGTGTTTGATGATAAGTAGCATTTCTTAAAAGTATTTTTGGTATAATTACTGAATAATGAGACCGTCTCTTCATTTTTTGCTAAAAAGGTCCACCTTTTCTTGTAATAAAGCATTTACACATAATGATCTTGAAAATAGCTTATGCGCCTACAAAAGGCACTATATTCTTGGCAACAAGCACATTTATTCCCCATTATAACTAGAAATGTGTTGAATTTCATTCAACAAATAGTCTTTGGTGATAAGTACCATTTCTTAAAAGTATTTTTGGTATAATTACTGAATAATGAACTCAAAAATAGCTTATGTGCCCTCAAATGACCCAATATTCTTGGCAACAAGCACATCTATTCTCCCTTGGAACTAGAAATGTGTTGAACTTCATTCAACAAGTTGTATTTGACAATGAGTAGAGTATTCCTTAAAAGTATTTTCAGCATAATTACTAAACAAGGAGACCGACTCTTCATTTCTTGCTAACAAGGCTCCACCTTTTGTTGCAATAACTCATTCACACTTAGTGATCACGAAAATAACTTGTATGCCCAGAAAGGGCACTATATTCTTGGCAAAAATCACATGTATTCTGCCTTGGAACTAGGAATGTGTTGAACTTCATTCAACAAGTAGTGTTTGATGATAAGTAGCATTTCTTAAAAGTATTTTCGGTGTAATTACTGAATGATGAGACTGTCTCTTTGTTTCTTGCTAACAAGGCTCCACCTTTTGTTACAACAACTCATTCACACTTAATGATCACAAAAATAACTTATGTGCCCAAAAAAGGCACTATATTATTGGCAAAAATCGCATATATTCTCCCTTGGAACTAGGAATGTGTTGAATTCATTCAACAAGTAGTGTTTGATGATAAGTAGCATTTCTTAAAAGTATTTTTGGTATAATTACTGAATAATGAGACCGTCTCTTCATTTTTTGCTAAAAAGGTCCACCTTTCCTTGTAATAACTCATTTACACTTAATGATCTTGAAAATGGCTTATGTGCCTACAAAAGGCATAAGATTCTTGGCAACAAGCCCATCTATTCCCCATCGGAACTAGAAATGTGTTGAATTTCATTCAACAAGTAGTCTTTGATGATGAGTAGCATTTCTTAAAGTATTTTCAGTATAATTACTAAATAATGAGACTGTCTCCTCATTTTTAGCAAACAAGGTTCACTTTTTGTTGCAATAACTCATTTAGACTCAATGATCTTGAAAATAGCTTGTGTGCCCACAAAAGACACGATATTCTTCGCAACAAGCACATCTATTCTCCCTTGGAACTAGAAATGTGATGAATTTCATTCAACAAGTATTCTTCAATGATGAGTAGCATTTCATAAAAGTATTTTTGGTACAATTACAGAATAATGATACTGTATCTTCATTTTTAGGTGAGAAGGCACCACCTTTTGTTGCAATAATTCATTCAATCTTAATGATCTTGAAAATAGCTCATGTGCCCACAAAAGGCACTATATAATGGGCAACAAGCACATCCATTCTCCCTTAAAACTTGAAATGTGATGAATTTCTTTCAACATGTAGTCTTTGATGGTGAGTAGCATTTCTTAAAAGTATTTTCAGTATAATTAATGAATAATGAGATCGTCTCTTCACTTCTTCCAAACAAGGCTCCACCTTTTGTTGTAATAACTCTTTGATATTTAATGATCTTGAAAATAGTTTGTGCAGCTATAAAAGGCATTATATTCTTAGCATCAAGTATATCTATTCTCCCTTAGAACTAGGAATTTGTTGAATTTAATTCAACAAGGAATGTTTGATGATGAGTACCATTTCTTAAAAGTATTTTCGGAATAATTACTATATAATGATACCATGTCTTCATTTTTTGCTAAAAAGGTCCATGTTTTATTGCAATAACTTATTTACACTTAATGATCTTGAAAAGGCACTATATTCTTGGCAACAAGCACATCTAATCTCCCTTGGAACGAGGAATGTATTTAATTTTTTTTCAACAAGGAGTCTTTGATGATGAGCTACATTTCTTAAAAGTATTTTAGGTATAATATTTAAATAATGATATTGTCTCTTTGTTTCTTGCTAACAAGACTCCACCTTTGGTTACAATAACTTATTCACACTTAATGATCACGAAAATAGCTTGTGTGCCCACAAAAGCTAGTATATTCTTGGCAACAAGCACACCTATTCTCCATTAGAACAAGAAATGTGTTGAATTTCATTCAACAAGTAGTCTTTGATGATGAGTAGTATTTCGTAAAAGTATTTTTGGTACAATTACTGAATAATGATATTGTCTCTTCAATTTTTGCTAACAAGGCTCCACCTTTTGTTGCAATAACTCTTTCACACTTAATGATCTCAAAAATAGCTTTTGTGCCCATAAAAGGCATTATATTCTTTGCAACAAGGACATCTATTCTCCATTGGAACAAGAAATGTGTTGAATTTCATTCAACAAGTTGTATTTGATGATAAGTAGCATTTCTTAAAAGTATTTTGGGTGTAATTACTGAATAATGATATCGTCTCCTTGTTTCTTGGTGACAAGGCACCACTTTTTGTTATAATAATTCATTCAAACTTAATGATCTTGAAAATAGCTTGTGTGCCCAAAAAAAACACTATATTATTGGCAACAAGCACATCCATTCTCCCTTGGAACTAGAAATGTGATGAATTTCATTCTACAAGTAGTTTTTGATGGTGAGGAGCATTTCTTAAAAGTATTTTTGGTCTAATTACTGAATAATGAGACCGTCTCTTCATGTCTTCCAAACAAAGCTCCACCTTTTGTTGCAATAACTCTTTGATATTTAATGATCTTGAAAATAGTTTGCACGCCAATAAAAGGCACTATATTCTTAGCATCAAGCATATTTATTCTCCCTTGGAACTAGGAATTTGTTGAATTTCATTTAACAAGGAGTGTTTGATGATGAATACCATTTCTTAAAATTATTTTTGGCATAATTACTGAATAATGAGACCATCTCTTCATTTTTTGCCAAAAAGGTCCACGTTTTGATGCAATAACATATTTACACTTAATGATCTTGAAAATAGCTTGTGTCCCACAACAGGCATTATATTCTTGGCAACAAGCACATTAATTCACCATTGGAACTAGGAATGTGTTGAATTTCATTCAATAAGGAGTCTTTGATAATGAGCAACATTTCTCAAAATTATTTTAGTATAATATCTTAATAATGATACTGTCGCTTCGTTTCTTACTAACAAGACTCCACTATTTGTTGCAATAATTGATTCACACTTAATGATCATAAAAATAGGTTGTGTGCCCTCAAAAGGCAATATATTCTTAGCAATAAGCACATCTATTCTCCATTAGAAATAGAAATATCTTGAATTTCATTCAACAAGTAGTCTTTGATGATGAGTAGTATTTCGTAAAAGTATTTTCGGCACAATTACTGAATAATGATACTGTCTCTTCATTTTTTGGTAACAAGGCTCCACCTTTTGTTGCAATAACTCATTCACACATAATGATCCCGAAAATAGCTTCTATGCCTCCAAAAGGCCCAATATTCTTGGCAATAAGCACATCTATTCTCCCTTGGAACTAGAAATGTGTTGAATTTCATACAACAAGTAGTCTTTGATGATGAGTAGGATTTCATAAAAGTATTTTCGGTACAATTACTAAATAATGATACCGTCTCTTTGTGTTTTGGTAACAAGGCTCCACCTTTTGTTGTTATAACTCATTCTCACTTAATGATCACGAAAATAGCTTCTGTGCCCATAAAAGGTAGTATATTCTTGGCAACTAACTCATCTATGCTCCATTAGAACTAGAAATGTGTTGAATTTCATTCAACAAGCAATCTTTGATGATGAGTAGTATTTCGTAAAAGTATTTTCGGTACAATTACTGAATAATGATACTGTCTCTTCATTTTTTGGTAACAAGGCTCCACCTTTTGTTGCAATAACTCATTCACACATAATGATCTTGAAAATAGCTTCTGTGCCTCCAAAAGGCCCAATATTCTTAGCAACAAGCACATCTATTCTCCCTTGGAACTAGAAATATGTTTAATTTCATTCAACAAGTAATCTTTTATGATGAGTAGCTTTTGTTAAAATTATTTTTGGTGTAATTAGTGAATAATGAGACCGTCTCTTTGTTTCTTGCTAACAAGGCTCCACCTTTTGTTGCAATAACTCATTCACACTTAATGATCACGAAGATAACTTGTGTGCCCAAAAAAGGCACAATATTCTTGGCAAAAAGCACATCTAATCTACCTTGGAACTAGAAATGTGTTGAATTTGATTCAACCAGTTGTATTTGATGATGAGTAGAATTCCTTAAAAGTATTTCGGTGTAATTACTAAATGAGGAGACCGTCTCTTCGTTTCTTGCTAACATGTCTCCACCTTTTATTGCAACAACTCATTCACACTTAATGATCACAAAAAATAACTTGTGTGCCTAAAAAAGGCACTATATTCTTCGCAAAAAAGCACATATATTCTCCCTTGGAACTAGGAATGTGTTGAATTTCATTCAACATGTAGTGTTTGATGATGACTAGCATTTCTTAAAAGTATTTTCAATATAATTATTGAATAATGAGACCGTCTCTTCATTTTTGCTAAAAAGGTCCACCTTTTCTTGCAATAACTCATTTACACTTAATGATCTTGAAAATAGCTTGTGTGCCTACAACAGGCACTATATTCTTGGCAACAAGCATGTATATTCCCCATTGGAACTACAAATGTGTTGAATTTCATTCAACAAGTAGTCTTTGATGATGACTAGCTTTTCTTAAAAGTATTTTGGGTATAATTATTGAATAATGAGACCGTCTCTTCATTTTTAGCAGACAAGGTCCACTTTTTGTTACAATAACTCATTCACACTTATTGATCTTGAAAATAGCTTGAGTGCCCACAAAAGGCATTATATTCTTGGCAACAAGGACATCTATTCTCCATTGGAACAAGAAATGTATTGAATTTCATTCAACAAGTTGTATTTGATGATGAGTAGCATTTCTTAAAAGTATTTTCGATGTAATTACTGAATAATGATGTTGACTCTTCATTTCTTGCTAAAAAATCTCAACCATTTGTTGCAATAACTCATTTACACTTAATGATCTTGAAAATAGCTTGTGTGCCTACAAAAGGCATTATATATGATGAGAATAATAAGGATGATGGGTGGAAGGTTTCAATGGATGCAAGAGGCCCATTGTACATTCTAGAAGGCCCAGTAACAAAAACTAGAGCTTCAATGGATGCAAAAGGTCCATTGCACATTTCATAAGGTCCAATAAGACAAATTGGAGCCAAAAAGATGAGAGAAGCACTAAATGGGTTGATTAAGGATGGTCAAGCCAACCAAGCTTCAAATGGTAGGAATTCAAGCTTGAAAGAGAGTCTAGGCCTTATTAATATCATTAGAGTACTTAAAGTGTTAGGACTAAGTAATAGCAGTCACTCCAAATTAAGAGTTTATTTTTTGTGTAAGAATTTGTAGCTAGATAGGAATTCCTCCTAATTAAGGAATTGTCCTAAGTAGGAAATTGTACCTCTTTAGGATTGTTATCTTAGCCTATAAATAGGCACCCCTTGTAATATCAAACAATAGATCAGACAACTTTGAGTAAAATAGAAAGCAAGGGTTTTTCTCCCTTGGTTCTTTTGAGAACTAACGAACTTATCAAGAGGTATTTCTTCTTGTTGCTTTCCAATCGACTTATCACTCCTAATTTCTTTCTTTTCTAGAGTGTGACATCCATATTCTTCTTAAATACCCTAGGTTTGTGTTCCTTTGAATGTTAGGTCTAGGGTTTGTGCTATTAAACTCTGATTTTGCTTTCTTGGTTGTTCTTTCATTACTTGTGTGCGTTAGGTCCCTAAGCCATGTCTTTTAGGGGTTTTCAGCATCAATATTCTTGGCAACAAACACATCTATTCTCCCTTGGAACTACAAATGTGTTGAATTTCATTCAACAAGTATTCTTTAATGATGAGTAGAATTTCATAAAAGTATTTTCGGTACAATTACTAAATAATGATATCGTCTCTTCGTTTCTTGCTGACAAGGCACCACCTTTTGTTGCAATAATTCATTCAAACTTAATGATCTTGTAACTATATTCTTAGCATCCAGCATACCTATTCTCCATTATAACTAGGAATTTGTTGAATTTCATTGAACAAGGAGTGTTTGATGATGAGTAGAATTTCTTAAAAGTATTTTGGGTATAATTACAGAATAATGACACCGTCTCTTCATTTCTTTCAAACAAGGCTTCACCTTTTGTTGCAATAATTGTTGGATATTTAATGATTTCGGAAATAGCTTGTGCGCCTACAAAAGGCACTATATTCTTAGCATGAAGCATATCTATTCTCCCTTAGAACTAGGAATTTGTTCAATTTCATTCAACAAAGAGAGTTTGATGATGAGTAGCATTTCTTAACAGTATTTTCAAGATAATTATTTAATAATGAGACCGTCTCTTCGTTTCTTGCTCACAAGGCTCCACCTTTTGTTGCAATAACTCATTCATACCTAATGATCACCAAAATAGCTTGTGTGCCCACGAAAGGCACTATATTATTAGCAACAAGCACATCAATTCTCCCTTAGAACTAGAAATGTGCTGAATTTCATTCAACAACTAGTCTTTGTTGGCGACTAGCTTTTCTTAGAAGTATTTTGGGTTTAATTACAAAATAATGACACAGTCTCTTCATTTCCTCCAAACAAGGCTCTACCTTTTGTTGCAATAATACTTTGATATATAATGATCTTGGAAAAAGCTTGTGCGCCTACTAAAGGCACTATATTCTTAGCATCCAGCATATCCATTCTCCCTTAGAACTAGGAATTTGTTAAATTTCATCCAACAAAGAGTGTTTGATGGTGAGTAGCATTTCTTAAAAGTATTTTCGGTATAATTACTTAATAATGAGACCGTCTCTTCGTTTCTTGCTAACAAGGCTCCACCTTTTATTGCAATAACTCATTCACACTTAAGGATCACAAAAATAGCTTGTGTGCCCACAAAAGGCACTATATTCTTGGCAACAAGCACATTTATTCTCCATTGGAACTTGAAATGTGTTGAATTTCATTCCACAAGTAGTATTTGATGATGAGTAGCATTGTTAAAAGTATTTTCAGTATAATTTCTAACTAATGATACTGCCCCATTGTTTCTTGGTAACAAGGCTCCACCATTTGTTACAATAACTCATTTACACTTAATGATTTAAAAAATAACTTGTGTGCCCACAAAAGGCACTATATTCTTGGCACCAAGCACATCTATTCTCCATTGGAACTTGAAATGTGTTGAATTTCATTCCACAAGTAGTATTTGATGATGAGTAGCATTGTTAAAAGTATTTTCAGTATAATTTCTAACTAATGATACTGCCCCATCGTTTCTTGGTAACAAGGCTCCACCATTTGTTGCAATAACTCATTTACACTTAATGATCTAAAAAATAGCTTGTATGCCCACAAAAGGCACTATATTATTGGCAACAAGCACATCAATTCTCCCTTAGAACTAGAAATGTGCTGAATTTCATTCAACAAGGAGTTTTTGATGGTAAGTGGCATTTCTTAGAAGTATTTTGGGTATAATTACAGAATAATGACATTGTCTCTTCATTTCTTTCAAACAAGAGTTTACCTTTTGTTGCAATAACTCTTTGATATTTAATGATCTCAGAAATAGCTTGTGTGCTTACAAAAGACACTATATTCTTAGCATCCAACATATCTATTCTCCATTTTAATTAGGAATTTGTTGAATTTCATTCAACAAGGAGTGTTTGATAATGAGTAGAATTTCATAAAAGTATTTTGGGAATAATTACAGAATAATGACACCGTCTCTTCATTTCTTTCAAACAATGCTCCACCTTTTGTTGCAATAACTCATTCATACCTAATGATTACAAAAATAGCTTGTGTGCCCTCAAAAGGCACTATATTCTTGGCAACAAGCACATTTATTCTCCATTGGAACTAGAAATGTGTTGAATTTCATTCCACAAGTAGTATTTGATGATGAGTAGCATTTCCTAAAATTATTTTCAGTATAATTACTGAATAATGATATCGTTGCTTTCTTTCTTGCTAACAAGGTCCCACCACTTGTTGGAATAACTCATCACACTTAAAGATCTTGAAAATAGCATGTGTGCCCACAAAAGGCACTATATTATTGGCAACAAGCACATTTATTCTCCCTTGGAACTAGAAATGTGCTAAATTTCATTCAACAAGTAGTCTTTGATGGTGAGTAGCATTTCTTAAAAGTATTTTGGGTATAATGATTGCATAATGAGACCATCTCTTCATATCTTCCAAACAAGGCTCCACCTTTTGTAGCAATTACTCTTTGATACCTAAAGATCTCGAAAATAACTTGTGCACCTACAAAAGGCACTATATTCTTAGCATCCAGCATTTGTATTCTCCCTTGTAACTAGGAATTTCTTAAATTTCATTGAACAAGGAGTGTTTGATGATGAGTAGAATTTCTTAAAAGTATTTTGGCTATAATTATAGAATAATGACACCATCTCTTCATTTCTTTCAAACAAGGCTCCGCCTTTTGTTGCAATAACTCTTTGATATTTAATGATCTCGGAAATAGCTTGTGTGCCTACAAAAGGCACTATATTCTTAGCATCAAGCATATCTATTCTCCCTTGTAACTAGGAATTTGTTGAATTTCATTCAACAAGGAGTGTTTAATGATGAGTAGAATTTCTTAAATGAATTTTCGATATAATTATTGAATAATGAGACCGTCTCTTTGTTTCTTGCTAACAAGGCTCCATCTTTTGTTGCAATAACTTATTCACACCTAATGACCACGAAAATAGGTTAATAATGAGACCGTCTCTTTGTTTCTTGCTAACAAGGCTCCATCTTTTGTTGCAATAACTTATTCACACCTAATGACCACGAAAATAGGTTATGTGCCCACAAAGGCATTATACTCTTGGCAACAAGCACATCTATTCTCCATTGGAACCAGAAATGTGTTGAATTTCATTCCACAAGAAGTGTTTGATGATGAGTAGCTTTTCTTAAAAGCATTTTCAGTATAATTACGAAATAATGATACTACCCCTTCGTTTCTTGCTCACAAGGCTCCGCCATTTGTTGAAATAACTCATTCACACTTAATGATCTCAAAAATAGTTTGCGTGCCCAGAAAAGGCACTATATAATTGGCAATAAGCACATCTATTCTCCCTTGGAATTAGAAATGTGCTGAATTTCATTCAACAAGTAGTCTTTGATGGTGAGTAGCATTTCTTAAAAGTATTTTGTGCACCTACAAAAGGCACTATATTCTTAGCATCCAGCATATGTATTCTCCATTGTAATTAGGAATTTGTTGAATTTCATTGAACAAGGAGTGTTTGATGATGAGTAGTTTTTCTTAGAAGTATTTTGGATATAATTACAGAATAATGACACCATCTCTTCATTTCTTCCAAACAAGGATCCACCTTTTGTTGCTATAACACTTTGATATATAATGATCTCAAAAATAGTTTGTGCGCCTACAAAAGGCACTATATTCTTAGCACCCAGCATATCCATTCTCCCTTGGAACTAGGAATTTGTTGAATTTCATCCAATAAGGAGTGTTTGATGATGAGTAGCATTTCTTAAAAGTATTTTTAGTATAATTACTGAATAATGAGACCGTTTCTTCATTTATTGCTAACAAGGCTCCACCTTTTGTTGCAATAAATCATTCACACTCAAGGATCACAAAAATAGCTTGTGTGCCCACAAAAGGCACTATATTCTTGGCAACAAGCACATCTATTCTCCATTGGAACTAGAAATGTGTTGAATTTCATTCCACAAGAAGTGTTTGATGAAGAGTAGCCTTTCTTAAAAGTATTTTCAGTATAATTACTGAATAATGATACCGCCCCTTCCTTTGTTGCAAGCAAGGCTCCGCCATTTGTTAAAATAACTCATTCACACTTAATGATTTCAAAAATAGCTTGGGTGCCCACAAAAGGTACTATATAATTGGCAACAAGCACATCTGTTCTCCCTTGGAACTAGAAATGTGCTAAATTTCATCCAACAAGTAGTCTTTGATGGCGACTGGCTTTTCTTAGAAGTATTTTGGGTTTAATTACAAAATAATGACACTGTCTCTTCATTTTTTCCAAACAAGGCCCCACCTTTTGTTGCTATGACACTTTGATATATAATGATCTCGAAAATAGCTTCTACGCCTACAAAAGGCACTATATTCTTAGCACCCAGCATATCCATTCTCCCTTGGAACTAGGAATTTGTTGAATTTCATCCAACAAGGAGTTTTTGATGATGAGTAGCACTTCTTAAAAGTATTTTCAGTATAATTACTGAATAATGAGACCAATTCTTTATTTCTTGGTAACAAGGCTCCACCTTTTGTTGCAATAACTCATTCACACTTAAGGATCACAAAAATAGCTTGTGTGCCCACAAAAGGTACTATATTCTTGGCAATAGGCACATCTATTCTCCATTGGAACTTGAAATGTGTTGAATTTCATTTCATAAGTAGAATTTGATGATGAATAGCATTTATTAAAAGTATTTTCAGTATAATTTCTGACTAATGATACCGCCCCATCATTTCTTGGTAACAAGGCTCCACCATTTGTTGCAATAACTCATTCAGACTTAATGATCTAAAAAATAGCTTGTGTGCCCACAAAAGGCACTATATAATTGGTAACAGGCACATCAATCCTCCCTTGGAATTAGAAATGTGTTGAATTTCATTCAACAACTAGTCTTTGATGGCGAGTAGCTTTCCTTTGAAGTATTTTGGGTATAATTACAGAATAATGACACCGTCTCTTCATTTCTTCGAAACAAGGCTCCACCTTTTGTTGCAATAACACTTTGATATATAATGATCTCAGAAATAACTTGTGCGCCTACAAAAGGCACTATATTCTTAGCATCCAACATATCTATTCTCCCTTGTAACTAGGAATTTGTTGAATTTCATTCAACAAGGAGTGTTGATGATGAGTAGAATTTCTTAAAAGTATTTTGGGTATAAATATAGAATAATGACACCATCTCTTCATTTCTTTCAAACAAGGCTCCACCATTTGTTGCAATAACTCATTCACACTTAATGATCTAAAAAATAGCTTGTATGCCCTTAAAAGGCACTATATAATTGGCAACAAGCACATCAATTCTCCCTTGGAACTAGAAATGTGCTGAATTTCATTCAACAACCAGTCTTTGATGGTGAATAGCTTTTCTTAGAAGTATTTTGGGTATAATTATAGAACAATGATATCATCTCTTCATTTCTTCTAAACAAGGCTCCACCTTTTGTCGTAATAACACTTTGATATATAATCATCACGGAAAAAGTTTGTGCACCTACAAAAGGTGTTATATTCTTAACATCCAGCATATCCATTCTCCCTTGGAACTAGGAATTTGTTGAATTTCATCCAACAAGGAGTGTTTGATGATGAGTAGCATTTCTTAAAAGTATTTCAGTATAATTACTGAATAATGAGACCGTCTCTTCATTTCTTGCTAACAAGGCTCCACCTTTTGTTGCAATAACTCATTCACACTTAAGGATCACAAAAATAGCTTGTGTGCCCACAAAAGGCACTATATTCTTGGCATCAAGCACATCTATTCTTCATTGGAACTTGAAATGTGTTGAATTTCATTCCACAAGTAGTATTTGATGATGAGTAGCATTTGTTAAAAGTATTTTCAGTATAATTTCTGACTAATGATACCATCCCACCATTTCTTGGTAACAAGGCTCCATCATTTGTTGTAATAACTCATTCACACTTAATGATCTAAAAAATAGCTTGTATGCCCACAAAAAGGCATTATATTATTGGCAACAAGCACATCAATTCTCCTTTGGAACTAGAAATGTGCTGAATTTCATTCAATAAGTAGTCTTTGATGGTGAGTAGCATTTCTTAAAAGTATTTTGGGTATAATTATAGAATAATGACACCGTCTCTTCATTTCTTTCAAACAAGAGTCCACCTTTTGTTGCAATAACTCTTTGATATTTAATGATCTCAGAGATAGCTTATGCGGCTACAAAGGGCACTATATTCTTAGTATCCAACATATCTATTCTCCATTTTAACTAGGAATTTGTTGAATTTCATTCAACAAGGAGTGTTTGATGACAAGTAGAATTTCATAAAAGTATTTTGGGTATAATTACAAAATAATGACACCATCTCTTCATTTCTTTCAAACAAGGCTCCACCTTTTGTTGCAATAACTCATTCATACCTAATGATGATGAAAATAGCTTGTGTGCTCGCAAAAGGCACTATATTTTTGGCAACAAGTACATCTATTCTCCATTGGAACTATAAATGCGTTGAATTTTATTCCACAAGTAGTATTTGATGAGTAGCATTTCCTAAAATTATTTTCAGTATAATTACTGAATAATGATATTGTTGCTTCGTTTCTTGCTAACAAGGCCCCACCACTTGTTGCAATAACTCATTCACACTTAATGAACTCAAAAATAACATGTGTGCCCACAAAAGACACTATATTATTGGCAACAAGCACATCTATTCTCACTTGGAACTAGAAATGTGCTGAATTTCATTCATTAAGTAGCATCAAGCATATCTATTCTCCCTTGTAACTAGAAATTTGTTGAATTTTATTCTACAGGGAGTGTGTGATGATGAGTAGAATTTCTTAAAAGAATTTTCGATATAATTATTGAATAATGAGACCGTCTATTTGTTTCTTACTAACAAGGCTCCACCTTTTGTTCCAATAACTCATTCACATCTCATGATCACGAAAATAGCTTGTGTGCTCACAAAAGGCACTATATTCTTGGCAAGAAGTACATCTATTCTCCATTGGAACTAGAAATGTGTTTAATTTCATTCCATAAGTAGTATTTGATGATGAGTAGCATTTCTTAAAACTATTTTCAGTATAATTACTGAATAATGATACCGCCCCTTCTTTTCTTGCGAACAAGACTCCACCATTTGTTACAATAACTCATTCACACTTAATGATATCGAAAATAGCTTATGTTGCCACAAAAAGCATTATATTATTGGCAACAAGCACATCAATTCTCCCGTGGAACTAGAAATGTGCTGAATTTCATTCAACAAGTAGTCTTTGATGGTGAGTAGCATTTCTTAAAAGTACTTTGGGTATAATTATAGAATAATGGCACCATCTCTTCATTTCTTTCAAACAAGAGTCCACCTTTTGTTGCAATAACTCTTTGATATTTAATGATCTCAGAAATAGCTTGTGCAGCTACAAAGGAAACTATATTCTTAGCATCCAGCATATCTATTCTCTATTTTAACTAGGAATTTGTTGAATTTAATTCAACAAGGAGTGTTTGATGATGAGTAGAATTTCATAAAAGTATTTTGGCTATAATTACAGAATAATGACATCGTCTCTTCATTTCTTTCAAACAAAGCTCGACCTTTTGTTGCAATAACTCATTCATACCTAATGATCTCAAAAATATCTTGTGTGCCCATAAAAGGCATTATATAATTGGCAACAAGCACATCAATTCTCCCTTGGATCTAGAAATCTACTGAATTTCATTCAACAAGTAGTCTTTGAAGGTGAGTAGCATTTCTTAAACATATTTTGGGTATAATTATAGAATAATGACAGCGTGTCTTCATTTCTTCCAAACAAGGCTCCATGTTTTGTTGCAATAACTCTTTGATACTTAATGATCTCGAAAATAGTTTGTGCGTCTACAAAAGGCACTCTATTCTTAGCATCAAGCATATCTATTCTGCCCTTGAACTAGGAATTTGTTGAATTTCATCCAACAAGTAGTGTTTAATGATGAGTAGCATTTCTTAAAAGTATTTTCGGTATAATTACTAAATAATGAGACCATCTCTTCGTTTTTTGCTAACAAGGCTCCATGTTTTGTTGCAATAACTCATTCACACTTAATGATCATGAAAATAGCTTGTGTGCCCACAAAAGGCACTATATTCTTGGCAACAAGTATGTCTATTCTCCATTGGAACTAGAAATGTGTTGAATTTCATTCCACAAGTAGTATTTGATGATAAGTAGCATTTTTTAAAAGTATTTTTAGTAGGATTACTGAATAATGATACCACCCCTCCATTTCTTACTAACAAGGCTCCAACACTTGTTGCAATCACTCATTCACACTCAAAGATCTCGAAAATAGCTTGTGTGCCCACAAAAGGCACTATATTATTGGCAACAAGCACATCTATTCTCCCTTGGAACTATAAATGTGCTGAATTTCATTAAACAAGTAGTCTTGGATGGTGAGTAGCATTTCTTAAATGTATTTTTGGTATAATGACTGCATAATGTGACCATCTCTTCATTTCTTCCAAACAAGGCCCCTTTTGTTGCAATAACTTTTCGATTTTAAAGATCTCGAAAATAGCTTGTACGCCTACAAAAGGCACTATATTCTTAGCATTAAGTATATCTATTCTCCCTTTGAACTAGGAATTTGTTAAATTTCATTCAACAAGGAGTGTTTGATGATGAGTAACATTTCCTAAAATCATTTTCGGTATAATTACTGAATAATGAGACCGTCTCTTTGTTTCTCGCTAACAAGGCTCGACCTTTTGTCGCAATAATTCATTCACACGTAATCATCACAAAAATAGGTTGTGTGCCCAAAAAAGGCACAATATTCTTAGCAACAAGCACATCTATTCTCCATTGGAACTAGAAATATGATGAATTTCATTCCACAAGTAGTATTTGATGATGAGTAGCATTTTTAAAAGTATTTTCAGTATAATTACTAAATAATGATACTGCCCCTTCATTTCTTGCTAACAAGGCTCCACCACTTGTTGCAATAACTCATTCACACTTAATGATCTCGAAAATAGCTTGTGTGCCCACAAAAGGCACCATATTATTGGCAACAAGCACATCTATTCTCCCTTGGAACTAGAAATGTGCTGATTTTGATTCAACAAGTAGTCTTTCATGATGAGTAGGATTTCTTAAAGGTATTTTGGGTATAATTACTGGATAGTGAGACCATCTCTTCATTTCTTCCGAACAAGGCTCCACCTTTTGTTGCAATAACTGTTTGATACTTCATGTTATCGAAAATAGCTTCTACACCTACAAAAGGCACACTATTCTTTGCATCAAGCATATATATTCTCCCCTAGAACTAGGAATTTGTTGAATTTCATTCAACAAGGAGTGTTTGATGATGAGTAGCATTTCTTAAAAGTATTTTCGGTATAATTACTGAATAATGAGACCGTCTCTTCGTTTCTTGCAAACAAGGTTCCACCTTTTGTTGCAATAACTCATTCACATATAATAATCACGAAAATAGCTTGTGTGCCTACAAAAAGCACTATATTCTTCCCAACAAGCACATCTATTCTCCATTGGGACTAGAAATGTGTTGAATTTCATTCCAGAAGTAGTATTTGATGATGAGTATCATTTCTTAAAAGTATTTTTGGTATATTTACTAAATAATGAGACCATCTCATCGATTCTTACTAACAAGGCTCCATCATTTGTTGCAATAACTCATTCATACATAATGATCTCCAAAATAGCTTATGTGGCCACAAAAGGGATTATATTATTGGCAACAATCACATATATTCTCCCTTGGAACTAGAAATGTGCTCAATTTCATTCAACAAGTAGTCTTTGAAGGTGAGTAGCATTTCTTAAAAGTATTTTGGGTATAATGATTGCCTAATGAGACCGTCTCTTCATTTCTTCCAAACAAGGCTCCATCTTTTGTTGCAATAACTCTTTGATACATAAAGATCTTGAAAATAGCTTGTGCGTCTGCAAAAGGCATTATATTCTTAGCATCAAGCATATCTATTCTCCCTTGGAACAAGGAATTTGTTGAATTTCATTGAACAAGGAGTGTTTGATGATGAGTAGCATTTCTTAAAAGTATTTTTTGTATAGTAACTGAATAAATAGATTGTCTCATCATTTCTTGCAAACAAGGCTCCACTTTTGTTGCAATAACTTATTCACAACTAATGATCACAAAAATAGCTTGTGTACCCATAAAAAGCTCTATATTCTTGGCAACAAGCACATCTATTTTCCCTTGGAGCTAAAAATGTGTTGAATATCATACCACAAGTAGTATTTAATGATGAGTAGCATTCCATAAAAGTATTTTCAGTATAATTACTGAATAATGATACCGCCCCTTTGTTTCTTTCTAAGAAGGCTCCACTATTTGTTGCAACAACTCATTCACACCTAATGATCTCGAAAATAGCTTGTGTGGCCATAAAAGGGATTATATTATTGGCAACAAGCACATTTATTCTCCCTTGGAACTAGAAATGTGTTGAATTTCATTCAACAAGTAGTCTTTGAAATTCAGTAGCATTTCTTAAAAGTATTTTCAGTATAATTACTGAATAATGAGACTATTTTTTTTTATTTCTTGCTAACAAGGCTCCACCTTTTGTTGTAATAACTCATTCACACATAATGATCACGAAAATTGCTTGTGTGCCCATAAAAGGCACTATATTCCTGGCAACAAGCACATCTATTATCCATTGGAACTAGAAATGTATTGAATTTCATTCCACAAGTAGTATTTGATGATGAGTAGCATTTCTTAAAAGTATTTTTAGTATAATTATTGAATAATGATACCGCCCCTTCATTTCTTGCTAAGAAGGCTCCACCATTTGTTGCAATAACTCATTCACACTTAATGATCTTGAAAATAGCTTATGTGGCCACAAAAGGGATTATATTATTGGCAACAAGCACATCTATTCTCCTTTGGAATTGGAAATGTGCTGAATTTCATTCAATAAGTAGTCTTTGAAGTTTAGTAGCATTTCTTAAAAGTATCTTGGGTATAATTACGGAATAATGAGACCGTCTCTTCATTTCTTCCAAATAAGGCTCTAGCTTTTGTTGGAATAACTCTTTCATACTTAATGATCTCAAAAATAACTTATGCACCTACAAAAGGCAATATATTCTTAGCATCAAGCATATCTATTCTCCCCTAGAACTAGGAATTTTTCGAATTGTATTCAACAAGGAGTGTTTGATGATGAGAAACATTTCTTAAAAGTATTTTCGGTATAATTACTAAATAATGAGACTGTCTTATTGATTCTTGCTAACAAGGCTCGAACATTTGTTGCAATAACTCGTTCACACTTAATGACCTCGAAAATAGCTTGTGTGGCGACAAAAGGGATTATATTATTGGCAACAAGCACATTTATTCTCCCTTGGAACTAGAAATGTGCTGAATTTCATTCAACAAGTAGTCTTTGATGGTAAGTAGCATTTCTTAAAAGTATTTTGGGTATAATGATTGCAAAATGAGACCGTCTCTTCATTTCTTCCAAACAAGGCTCCACCTTTTGTTGCAATAACTCTTTGATACATAATGATCTCAAAAAAAGCTTATACGCCTGCAAAAGGTACTATATTCTTAGCATTAAGCATATCTATTCTCCCTTAGAACTGGGAATTTGTTGAATTTCATTCAACAAGGAGTGTTTGATGATGAGTAGCATTTCTTAATAGTATTTTCAGTATAATTATAGAATAATAAGACCATCTCTTCATTTCTCACTAACAACGCACCACCTTTTGTTGTAATAAATCATTCATAGCCAATCATCATGAAAATAGCTTGTATGCCCTAAAAAGGCCCTATATTCTTGGCAACAAGCACATCTATTCTCTATTGGAATTGGAAATGTGTTGAATTTCATTCCACAAGTAGCATTTGATCATGAGTAGCATTCCTTAAAAGTATTTTCAATATAATTACTAAATAATGATACCACCCCTTCATTTCTTGCTAACAAGACTCCACCGTTTGTTGCAATAACTCATTCACACTTAATGATCTCGAAAATAGCCTGTGTGGCCACAAAAGGGATTATATTATTGGCAACACGCATATCTATTATCCCTTGGAACTAGGAATGTGCTCAATTTCAGTCAACAAGTAGTCTTTGATGGTGAGTAGGATTTGTTAAAAGTATTTTAGGTATGATGATTGCATAATGAGACTGTCTCTTGATTTCTTCTAAACAAGGCTCCACCTTTTGTTGCAATAACTCTTTCATACATAATGATCTCGAAAATAGCTTGTACGCCTACAAAAGGTACTAAATTCTTAGCATCAAGCATATCTATTCTCCCTTAGAACTAGGAATTTGTTGAATTTCATTAAACAAGGAGTGTTTGGTGATGAGTAGCATTTCTTAAAAGTATTTTTGGTATAATTACTGAATAATGAGACTGTCTCTTTGTTTCTTGCTAACAAGGCTCCACCTTTTGTTGCAATAACTCATTCACACGTAATGATCACGAAAATTGCTTATATGCCCATAAAAGGCACTATATTCCTGGCAACAAGCACATCTATTCTCCATTAGAACTAGAAATGTGTTGAATTTTATTCCATAAGTAGTATTTGATGATGAGTAGCATTCCTTAAAAGTATTTTCAGTATAATTACTGAATAATGATGCTGCCCCTTCGTTTCTTGCTAACAAGGCTCCACCATTTGTTGCAATAACTCCTTCTCACTTAATGTTCTCAAAAATAGCTTGTGTGGCCACAAAAGGGATTATATTATTGGCAATAAGCACACCCATTCTCTGTTAGAACTGCAAATCTGTTGAATTTCATTCAACAAGTAGTCTTTGATGGTCAGTAGCATTTCTTAAAAGTATCTTGGGTAGAATTACTGAATAATGAGACAGTCTCTCTATTTCTACCAAACAACACTCCACCTTTTTTTGGAATAACTCTTTGATACTTAATGATCTCGAAAATAGGTTATGCACCTACAAAGGTAGTATATTCTTAGCGTCAAGCATATCTATTCTCCACTGGAACTAAGAATTTGTTGAATTTCATTCAACAAGGAGTGTTTGATGATGAGTACCATTTCTTAAAAGTATTTTCAATATAATTACTAAATAATGAGACCGTCTCGTTGTTTCTTACTAACAAGGCTCCACCTTTTGTTGCAATAACTCATTCACACTTGATAATCAAGAAAATAGCTTGTATGCCTACAAAAGGCACTATATTCTTGGCAACAAACACATCTATTCTCCCTTGGAACTAGAAATGTGCTAAATTTCGTTCAACAAGTTGTCTCTGATGGTGAGTAGCATTTCTTAAAGTATTTTGGGTATAATGATTGCATAATGCGAACGTCTCTTCATTTCTTCCAAACAAGGCCCATTTTTTGTTGCAATAACTCTTTGATATTTAATGACCTCGAAAATAGCATGTGCGCCTACAAAAGGCATTATATTCCTAGCATCAAGCATATGTATTCTCCCATGGAGCTAGGAATTTCATGAATTTCATTCAATAAGGAGTGTTTGATGATGAGTTGCATTTCTTGAAAGTATTTTTGGTATAATTACTGAATAATGAGACCATCTATTCTTTTCATACTAAGAAGGCTCCACCTTTTGTTGCAATAACTCATTCACACCTAATGATCACAAAAATAGGTTATGTGCCCACAAAAGTCATTATATTCTTGGCAACAAGCACATCTATTCTCCATTGGAAGTAGAAATGTGTTGAATTTCATTCCACAAGTAGTTTTGATGACAACTAGCATTTCCTAAAACTATTTTCAGTATAATTATAGAATAATGATACTGCCCCTTTCTTTCAAGCTAACAAGGCTCCACCATTTGTTGCAATAACTCATTCACACTTAATGGTCTCAAAAATAGCTTATGTAGCCACAAAAGGGATTATACTATTGGCAAGAAGCACACCAATTCTCCCTTGTAACTGCAAATGTGCTAAATTTTATCCAATAAGTAGTCTTTGATGGTCAATAGCATTTCTTAAAAGTATCTTGGGTATTATTACTGAATAGTGAGATAATTTCTTCATTTCTACCAAATAATGCTCCACCTTTTGTTGGAATAACTCTTTGATACATCAAGATCTCGAAAATAGCTTGTACGCTTGCAAAAGGTACTATATTCTTAGCATCAAGCATATCTATTCACCTTTAGAACTAGGAATTTGTTGAATTTCATTAAATAAGGAGTGTTTGGTGATGAGTAGCATTTCTTAAAAGTATTTTTGGTATAATTACTGAATAATGAGACTGTCTCTTTGTTTCTTGCTAATAAGGCTCCACCTTTTGTTGTAATAACTTATTCACACTTAATAATCAAGAAAATAGCTTGTATGCCCACAAAAGGCACTATATTCTTGCCAACAAGCACATCTATTCTCTATTGGAACTAAAAATATGTTGAATTTCGTTCCACAAGTAGTATTTGATGATGAGTAGCATTCCTTAAAAGTATTTTCAGTATATTTACTGAATATTAATACCGCCCCTTCGTTTCTTGCTAACAAGGCTCCACCATTTGTTGTAATAACTCATTTACACTTAATGATCTTGAAAATATCTTGTGTGGCCACAAAAGTGATTATACTATCGGCAACTTGCTCAGCTATTCTTCCTTGGAACTAGAAATGTGCTGAATTTCATTCAACAAGTAGTCTTTGATGGTGAGTAGCATTTCTTAAAAGTATCTTGGGTATAATTACTGAATCATGAGACAGTCTCTTCATTTCTACAAAACAACGCTCCACCTTTTCTTGGAATAACTCTTTGATACTTAATGATCTCAAAAATAGCTTATGCGCCTACAAAGGCAACATATTCTTGGCATCAAGCATATCTTTTCTCCCCTAGAACTAGGAATTTGTTGAATTTCATTCAACAAGGAGTGTTTGATGATGAGTAGCATTTCTTAACCGTATTTTGGGTATAATTATTGAATAATGAGACCATCTCTTCGTTTCTCGCTAACAAGGCTGCACCTTTTGTTGCAATAACTCATTCATAGCTAATGATCATAGAAATAGCCTGTGTGCCCACAAAAGGCACTATATTCCTAGCAACAAGCACATCTATTCTCAATTGGAACTAGAAATGTGTTGAATTTCATTCCACAAGTAGTATTTCATGATGAGTAGCATTCCTTAAAAGTATTTTCAGTATAATGACTGAATATTGATACCGCCCCTTCATTTCTTGCTAACAAGGCTCCACCATTTGTTGCAGTAACTCGGTCCCTCTTAATGATCTCAAAAATAGCTTGTGTGGCCACAAAAGGGATTATATTAGTGGCAATAAGCACATCTATTCTCCCATGGAACTAGAAATGTGCTGAATTTCATTCAGCAAGTAGTCTTTGGTGGTGAGTAGCATTTCTTAAAAGTATTTTGGGTATAATTACTGAATAATGAGACTGTCACTTCATTTCTTCCAAACAAGACTCCACCTTTTGTTGCAATAAATCCTTGATACATAAGGATCTCAAAAAAAGCTTGTGTGCCTGCAAAAGGCACTATATTCTTAGAATCAAGCATATCTGTTCTCCCTTGGAACTAGGAATTTGTTGAATTTCATTCAACAAGGAGTGTTTGATGATGAATAACAAGAGCATCTCTTCATTTGTTCCTAACAAGGCTCCACATTTGTTGCAATCACTCATTCACAGTTAATAATCTCGAAAATAGCTTCTGTGCCCACAAACCACATGATATTCTTGGCAACATGCGCATCTATTCTCCTTTGCAACTAGGAATGTGTTGAATTTTATTCAACAAGGAGTCTTTCATGATGAGTATCATTTCTGAAAGCAATTTTTGGTATAATTACTGAATAATGAGACAATCTCTTCATTTTTTTCCTAGCAAGGCTCCACCTTTTGTTGCAATAACCCATTCACTGTCAATGATATCAAAAATAGCTTTTATGCAACATGGGCAACCATTCTACTTTAGAACTAGAAATGTGTTGGATTTTATTCTACAAGGAGTCTTTGATGATGAGTAGCATTTCCTAAAACAATTTTTGGAATAATTACAAAATAATGTGACCATTTCTTCATTTCTTCCTAGCAAGGCTCGACCTTTTGTTGCAATAACTCATTCACAGTTAATGATCTTGAAAATAGCTTCTATGGCCACAAACCGCATTATATTCTTGGCAACATCTGCATCTACTCTCCCTTGCAACTAGGAATGTGTAAAATTTCATTCAACAAGGAGTCTTTGATGATGTGTAGCATTTCCTAAAATTATTTGTGGTATAATTACTGAATAATGAGACCATCTCTTCATTTCTTGTTAACAAAGCTCCTCCTTTTGTTGCAATAACTCATTCTCACTTCCTAATCTCAAAAATAGCTTCTTTGCCCACAAAAGGCACAATACTCTTGGCAACAAGCACATCTATTCTCCCTTAGAACTATGAACGTGTTGAATTTTATTCAACAAGGACTCTTTGTTGATGAGTAGCATTTCCTAAAATAATTTTTCGTAAAATTTCTGAATAATGGGACCATCTCTTCATTTCTTCCTAGCAAGGCTTCACCTGTTGTTCCAATAACTCATTCACAGTTAATGATCCCACAAATAGCTTCTATGGCCTCAAAACGCATTATATTCTCGGCAACATCCACATCTACTCTCCCTTGCAACTAGGAATATGTAGAATTTCATTCAACAAGGAGTCTTTGATGAAGTGTAGCATTTCCTAAAATTATTTTTGGTATAATTACTGAATAATGAGGCTATCTCTTCATTTCTTGCCAACAAAGCTCCTCCTTTTCTTGCAACAACTCGTTCTCACTTCCTGATCTCAAAAATAGCTTACGTGCCCACAAAAGGCACTATATTCTAGGCAACAAGCACATCTATTCTCCCTTGGAACTAGGAATGTGTTGAATTTTATTCAACGAGGAGTCATTGATGATGAGTAGCATTGCCTAACATAATTTTCGGTATAATTATTGAATAATGAAACCATCTCTCCATTTACACTTACTGAATAATGAAACCATCTCATTCATGCTTAATGATCATGAAAATAGCTTGTGTGCCCACAGAAGGTACTACATTCTTGGCAACAAGCACATCTACTCTCCCTTGCAACTAGGGATGTGTTGAATTTCATTCAACAAAGAGTCTTTGATGATGAGTAGCCTTTCCTAAAAGTATTTTTCGTATAATTACAGAATAATGACACCATCTCTTCATTTCTTGCTAACAAGGCTTCTCCTTTTGTTGCAATAACTCATTCCCACTTTG
The DNA here is from genome assembly GCA_020883675.1 of Bruguiera gymnorhiza. NCBI lineage: Eukaryota > Viridiplantae > Streptophyta > Magnoliopsida > Malpighiales > Rhizophoraceae > Bruguiera > Bruguiera gymnorhiza. Next base: position 40,942 of record JAIRCJ010000094.1, on the reverse strand, counting down.
TGATCTCAAAAATAGCTTCTGTGCCTATAAAAGGCACTAGATTATGGGCAACAGGCACATTTATTCTCCCTTAAAACTAGGAATGTGTTGAATTTTATTCAACAAGGAGTCTTTGATGATGAGTAGCATTTTCAAAAACAATTTTGTTATAATTACTGAATAACAAGACCATCTCTTCATTTGTTCATAACAAGGCTCCACCTTTTGTTGCAATAACTCATTCACAGTTAATGATCTCAAAAATAGCTTCTCTGCCCACAAAAGGCACTATATTCTTGCCAACAAGCACATCTATTCTCCCTTGGAACTAGGAATGTGATGGATTTTATTGTACAAGGAGTTTTTGACGATGAGTAGCATTTTCTAAAACAATTTTGGTTATAATTACTGAATAATGAGACCATCTCTTCATCTCTTCCTAACAAGGATCCACCTTTAGTTGCAATAACTCCTTCACAATTAATGATCTCGAAAATAGCTTGTGTGCCCACAAAAGACACTTATTCTTGGCAACAAGCACATCTATTCTCCCTTCAAACTAGGAATGTGTTGAATTTCATTCAACAAGGAGTCTTTGATGATAAGTAGCATTTCCTAAAATTATTTTTGGTATAATTACAGAATAATGAGACCATCTCTTCATTTCTTGCTAACAAGGCTCCTCCTTCTGTTGGAATAACTCATTCCCACTTCTTGACCTCAAAAATAACTTATATGCCCACAAAATGCACTATATTCTAGGCAACAAGCACATTTATTCACCTTTGAAACTAGGAATGTGTTGAATTTTATTCAACAAGGAGTCTTTGATGATGAGTAGCATTTCCTAAAACAATTTTTGGTATAATTACTGAATAATGAGACCATCTCTTCATTTCATCCTAGCAAGGCTCCACCTTTTATTGCAATAACTCATTCATAGCTAATGATCTCAAAAATAGCTTTTGTGCCCACAAAACGCATTATATTCTTGGCAACATGTGCATCTATTCCCCCTTGCAACTAGGAATGTGTATAATTTCATTCACCAAGGAGTCTTTGATAATGTATGGCATTTCCTAGAAGTATTTTTGGTATAATAACTCAATAATGAGACCATCTCTTCATTTCTTGCTAATAGGGCTCCTCCTTTTGTTGCAATAGCTCATTCCCACTTGATCTCAAAAATAGCTTCTGTGCCCATAAAAGGCACTATATTCTAGGCAACAAACACATCTATTCTCCCTTGGAACTAGGAACGTGTTGAATTTTATTCAAGAAGGAGTCTTTGATTATGACTAGCATTTCGTAAAACAATTTTAGGTATAATTACTAAATAATGAGACCATCTCTTCATTTCCTCCTAACAAGGCTCTACCTTTTATTGCAATAACTCATTCATAGTTAATGATCTCAAAAATAGCTTTTGTGTCCACAAAACGCACTATATTAATGGCAACATGCGCATCTATTCTCCCTTGGAACTAAGAATGTGTTGGATTTTATTCTACAAGGAGTCTTTGATGATGAGTAGCATTTCCTAAAAGTACTTTTGGTATAATTACACAATAATAAGACCATCTCTTCATTTCCTGCTAACAAGGCTCCACGTTTCGTTGCAATAACTCATTCTTACTTTGTGATCTAAAAAATCACTCTTGTGCCCACAAAAGGCATTATATTCTAGGCAACAAGCACATCTATTCTCCTTTGCAACTAGGAATGTGTTGAATTTTATTCAACAAGGAGTCTTTGATGATGAGTAGCATTTCCTAAAACAATTTTTGATATAAATATTGAATAATGAGACCATCTCTTCATTTTTACCTAGTAAGGCTTCACCTTTTGTCGCAGTAACTCATTCATATTTAATGATCTTGAAAATGGCTTTTGTGCCCACAAAATGCACTATATTCTTGGCAACATATGCATCTATTCTCCCTTGGAACAAGGAATGTGTTGGATATAAAACAATTTTCGGTATAATTACAAAATAAAGAGACCATCTCTTCATTTCTTGCTAACAAGGCTCCTCCTTTTGTTGCAATAACTCATTCCCACTTCGTGATATCAAAAATAGCTTCTGTGCCCACAAAAGGCACAATATTCTAGGCACCAAGCACATCCATTCTCCCTTGCAACTAAGAATGTGTTGAATTTTATATAACAAGGAGTCTTTGATGATGAGTAGAATTTCCTAAAATAATTTTCGGTGTAATTACTAAATAAAGAGACCACCTCTTCATTTCTTGCTAATAAGGCTCCATCGTGTGTTGCAATAACTCCATCACAGTTAATGATCTCGAAATTAGCTTGTGTGCTTGCAAAAGGCACTATATTCTTGGCAACAAGCACAAGTATTCTCCCTTCGAACTAGGAATGTGTTGAATTTCATTCAACAAGGAGTCTTTGATCTTGAGTAGCATTTCCTAAAAGTATTTTTGGTAGAATTACAGAATAATGAGACCATGTCTTCATTTCTTGCTAACAAGGCACCTCCTTTTGTTGTAATAACACATTCCCACTTTGTGATCTAAAAAATCGCTTCTGTGCCCATAAAGGCACTATATTCTAGGCAACAAGCACATCTATTCTCCCTTAGAACTAGGAATGTGTTGGATTTTATATAACAAGGAGTCTTTGATGATGAGTAGAATTTCCTAAAACAATTTTTGATATAATTACTGAATAATGAGACCACCTCATCATTTCTTGCTAACAAGGCTCCACCTATTGTTGCAACAACTCCTTCACAGTTAATGATCTCAAAAATTGCTTGTGTGCCCACAAAAGGCACTATGTTCTTGGTAACAAGCACATGTATTACCCTTCAAACTAGGAATGTGTTGAATTTCATTCAACAAGGAGTCTTTGATGATGAGTAGCATTTCCTAAAAGAATTTTTGGTATAATTATAGAATAATGAGACCATCTTCTCATTTCTTGCTAACAAGACTCCTCCTTTTGTTGCAATAACTCATTCCCACTTCTTGATCTCAAAAATAGCTTTTATGCCTATAAAAGGGACTGTATTCTAGGCAACAAACACATCTATTCTCCCTTAAAACTTGGAATGTGTTCAATTTTATTCAACAAGGAGTCTTTGATGATGAGTAGCATTTCCTAAAACAATTTTCAGCATAATTACTGAATGATGAGACCATGTCTTCATTTCTTCCTAACAAGGCTCCACCTTTAGTTGCAATAACTCCTTCACATTTAATGATCTCAAAAATAGCTTTCTCCCTTCAAACTAGGAATGTGTTGAATTTCATTCAACAAGGAGTCTTTGATGATGAGTAGCATTTCCTAAAAGTATTTTTGGTATAATTACAGAATAATGAGACCATCTCTTCATTTCTTGCTAACAAGACTCTTACTTTTGTTACAATAACTCATTCCCACTTCCTGATCACAAAATTAGCTTCTATGCCCACAAAAGGCATTATATTCTAGGCAAGAAGCACATATATTATCCTTTTTAACTAGGAATGTGTTGAATTTTTTTCAACAAGGTGTCTTTGATAATGAGTAGCATTTGCTAAAACAATTTTTGGCATAATTACTGAATAATGAGTCCATCTCTCCATTTCTTCCTAGCAAGGCTCCACCTTTTGTTGTAATAACTCATTCACATTTAATGATCTCAAAAATAACTTCTCTGCCCCCAAAAAATACTATATTTTTGCCAACAAGCGCATATGTTCTCCCTTGCAACTAGGAATGTGTTGGAATTTATTGTAAAAGGAGTCTTTGATGATGAGTAGCATTTCCTAGAACAATTTTTGGTATAAATACTGAATAATGAGACCATCTTTTCATTTCTTCCTAGCAAGGCTCCAACTTTTGTCGTAGTAACTCATTCACAGTTAATGATTTCGAAAATAGCTTTTGTGCCTACAAAATGCACTATATTCCTAGCAACATGCACATCTATTTTCCCTTGGAACAAGGAATGTGTTGGATTTTATTCTACAAGGACTCTTTAGTGATGAATGACATTTCCTAAAACAATTTTCGGTATAATTACTGAATAATGTGACCATCTCTTAATTTCTTCCTAACAAGGATCCACTTTTGTTGCAATAACTCATTCATAGTTAATGATCTCAAAAATAGCTTCTCTACCCACAAAAGGCACTATATTCTTGCCAACAAGCGCATCCATTCTCCCTTGCAACTAAGAATGTGTTGGATTTTTTTAACAAGGAGACTTTGAGGATGAGTAGAATTTCCTAAAACAATTTTCAGTATAATTACTGAATAAAGAGACCAACTCTTCATTTCTTACTAACAAGGCTCCACATTTAGTGCAATAACTCCTTCCCAATTAATGATCTCGACAATAGCTTGTGTGCTTGCAAAAGGCACTATGTTTTTGGCAATAAGCACATGTATTCTCCCTTCAAACTAGGAATGTGTTGAATTTTATTTAACAAGGAGTCTTTGATGATGAGTAGCATTTCCTAAAAGTATTTTTTGTATAATTACAGAATAATGAGATAATCTCTTTATTTCTTGCTAACAAGACTCCTTCTTTTGTTGCAATAACTCATTCCCACTTAGTGATCACAAAAATAGCTTATGTGCTCACAAAAGGCACCATATTCTAGGCAACAAGCACATCTATTCTCCCTTAGAACTAGTAATGTGTTAAATTGTATTCAACAAGGAGTTGTGATGATGAGTAGCATTTCCTAAAACAATTTTCGGTATAATTTCTGAAGAATGAGACCATATCTTCATTTCTCCCAAGAAAGGCTCCACCATTTGTTGCAATAACTCATTCATAATTAGTGATGTTGAAACTAGCTTATGTACCCACAAAACACATTATATTCTTGGCAACATGCGCATCTATTCTCCCTTGCAAGTAGGAATGTGTGTAATTTCATTCAACAAGGAGTCTTTAATGATGTGTGGCATTCCCTAAAAGTATTTTTGGTATGATTACTAAATAATGAGACCATCTCTTCTTTTTTTGCTAACAAGGATCAACTTTTTGTTGTAATAACTCATTCACAATTAAAGATCTCAAAAATAGCTTCTTTGCCCATAAAAGGCACTATATTTTTGGCAACAAGTGCATCTATTCTCCCTTGGAACTAGGAATGTGTTGGATTTTATATAACAAGGAGTCTTTGATGATGAGTAAAATTTCCTAAAACAATTTCAGTATAATTACGGAATAATGAGACCACCTCTTCATTTCTTCCTAATATGGCTCCACCTTTTGTTGCAATATCTTCTTCACAGTTAATGATCTCGAAAATAGCTTGTGTGCCCACAAAAGGCACTATGTTCTTGGCAACAAGCACACGTATTCTCCCTTGGAACTAGGAATGTGTTGAATTTCATTCAACAAGGAGTCTTTGATGATGAGTAGGATTTTCTAAAAGTATTTTTGGTATAATTACAGAATAATGAATCCATCTCTTCATTTCTTGCTAACAAGGCTCCTCCTTTGTTCCAATAACTCATTCCCACTTCGTGATCTAAAAAATCACTTCTGTGCCCACAAAAGGCACTATATTCTAGGCAACAAGCACATCTATTCTCCTTTGCAACTAGGAATGTGTTGAATTTTATTCAATAAGGAGTCTTTGATGATGAGTAGCATTTCCTAAAACAATTTTCAGTATAATTACTGGATAATGAGATCATCTCTTCATTTCTTCCTAGCAAGGCTTCACCTTTTGTCACAGTTAATGATCTTGAAAATGGCTTTTGTGCTCATAAAATGCACTATATTCTTGGCAACATGTGCTTCTATTCTCCCTTGGAAGTAAGAATGTGTTGGATTTTATTCTACAAGGAGTCTTTGATGATGAGTAGCATTTCCTAAAACAATTTTTAGTATAATTGCTGAATAATGTGACCACCACTTCATTTCTTCCTAAGAAGGCTCCACCTTTTGTTGCAATAACTCCTTCATAGTTAATGATCACAAAAATAGCTTGTGTGCCTACAAAAGGCACTACGTTCTTAGCAACAAGCACATTTATTCTCCCTTACAACTAGGGATGTGTTGAATTTCATTCAAAAAGGAGTCTTTGATGATAAGTAGCATTTTCTAAAAATATTTTAAGTATAATTACTGAATAATGAGACCATCTCTTCATTTCTTGCTGACAAGGCTCCTCAGTTTGTTGCAATAACTCATTGCCACTTCATGACCTCAGAAATAGCTTCTATGCCCACAAAAGGCACTATATTCTAGGCAACAAGCACATCTATTCTCCCATGGAACTAGGAATCTATTAAATTTTATTCATCAAGGAGTCTTTCATGATGAGTAGCATTTCCTAAAATAATTTTTGATATAATTACTGAATAATGAGACCATCTTTTCATTTCTTTCTAACAAGACTCCACCTTTTGTTGCAATAACTCCTTCACAGTTAATGATCTTGAAAATAGCTTGTGTGCCCCCAAAAGGCACAATGTTCTTGGCAACAAACACATATATTCTCCCTTGCAACTAGGAATGTGTTGAATTTCATTCAACAAGGAGTCTTTGATGATGAGTAGCATTTCCTAAAACAATTTTCGGTATAATTACTGAATAATAAGAGTGCTTCTTCATTTCTTCCTAACAAGGCTCCACCTTTTATTGCAATAACTCCTTCACACTTAATGATCACGAAAATAGCTATTGTGCCCACAAAAGGCAATATATTCTCAACAACAAGCGCATCTATTCTCCCTTGGAACTAGGAATGTGTTGGATTTTAATCAACAATGACTCTTTACTGATGAGTAGCATTTCCTAAAACAAATTTTGGTATAATTACCAAATAAGGAGACCGCCTCTTCATTTCTTCCTAACAAGGCTCAACCTTTGTTGCAATAACTCATTCATAGTTAATGATCTCGAAAATAGCTTGTGTGACAGCAAAAGGCACTATGTTCTTGGCAACAAGCACATCAATTCTCCCTTTTAACTAGGAATGTGTTAAATTTCATTCAACAAGGAGTCTTTGATGATGAGTAGCATTTCCTAAAAGTATTTTTGGTATAAATATTGAACAATGAGACCATCTCTTCATTTCTTGCTGACAAGGCTCCTCCTTTTATTGCAATAACTCATTCCCACTTCATGATCTCGAAAATAGCTTTTATGCCCACAAAAGGCACTATATTCTAGACAACAAGCACATCTATTCTCCCATCGAACTAGGAATCTGCTGAATTTTATTCATCAAGGAGTCTTTGATGATGAGTACCATTTCCTAAAACAATTTTTGGTATAATTACTGAATAATGATAGCATCTCTTCATTTCTTGCTAACAAGACTCCATCTTTTGTTGCAATAACTCATTCATAGTTAATGATCTTAAAAATAGCTTGTGTGCCCGCAAAAGTCACTATGTTCTTGGAAACAAACACGTCTATTCTCCCTTGCAACTAGGAATGTGTTGAATTTCATTCAACAAGGAATCTTTGGTGTTAAGTAACATTTACTAAAAGTATTTTCCATATTATTATTGAATAATGAGACCATCTCTTCATTTCTTGCTAATAAGGCTCCTCCTTTTGTTGCAATAACTCATTCCCACTTCATGATCTCACAAATAGCTTCTATGCCCACAAAACACACTATATTCTAAGCAACAAGCACATCTATTATCCCCTGAAACTTGGAATCTATTGAATTTTATTCAACAAGAAGTCTTTGATGATGAGTAGTGTTTCCTAAAACAATTTTCTCTATAATTACTGAATAATGAGACCACATCTTCATTTCTTCCTAACAAGGCTCCACCTTTTGTTGCAATAACTCCTTCACAATTAATGATCCCGAAAATAGCTCCTGTGCCCACAAAAGGCAATATATTCTTAGCAACAAGCGCATCTATTCTCCCTTGGAACTAGGAATGTGTTGGATTTTATTCAACAATGACTCTTTGCTGATGAGTAGCATTTCCTAAAATAATTTTTGGTATAATTACTGAATAATGAGACCACCTCTTCATTTCTTCCTAACAGGGCTCCACCTTTTGTTGCAATAACCCATTTGCAGTTAATGATCTCGAAAATAGCTTGTGTGCCCATAAAAGGCACTATATTCTTGGCAACAAACACATCTTTTCTCCCTTACAACTAGGAATGTGTTGAATTTCATTCAATAAGGAGTCCTTGATGAGGAGTAGCATTTCCTAAAAGTATTTTTGGTATCATTACTGAATAATGAGACCATCTCTTCATTTCTTACAAACAAGGATCGTCCTTTTCTTGGAATAACTCATTGACGCTTCGTGATCACAAAAATAGCTTCTATGCCCACAAAAGGCACTATATTCTAGGCAATAAGCACATCTATTCTCCTTTCAAACTAGGAATGTGTTGAATTTTATTCAACAAGGGGTCTTTGATGATAAGTAGCATTTCCTAAAACAATTTTCGATATCATTACTGAATAATGATACCATCTCTTCATTTCTTGCTAACAAGACTTCATCTTTTGTTGCAATAACTCAATCATAGTTAATGATCTTGAAAATAGCTTGTGCACCCACAAAAGTCACTATGTTCTTGGCAACAAACATATCTATTCTCCTTTACAGCTAGGAATGTGTTGAATTTCATTCAATAAGAAGTCTTTGATGTTGAGTAGCATTTACTAAAAGTATTTTCCATATTATTACTGAATAATGATGCCATCTCTTCATTTCTTGCTAACAAGGCTCCTCCTTTTATTACAATAACTCATTCACACTTCATGATCTCAAAAATAGCTTCTGTGCCCACAAAAGGCACTATATTATTGGCAACAAATGCATCTATTCTCCTTTCAAAATAGGAATGTGTTAAATGTTATTCAACAAGGAGTCTTTAATGATAAGTAACATTTCCTAAAACAATTTTTCGCAGAATTACTGAACAATGAGACCATATCTTCATTTCTTCATAACAAGCCTCCAACTTTTGTCGCAATAACTCATTCACAGTTAATGATCTCAAAAATGGGCTGTGTGCCTTCAAAAGGCACTATGTTCTTGGCAACAAGCACATCTATTCTCCCTTCAAACTTGGAATGTGTTGAATTTCAGTCAACAAGGAGTCTTTGAAGAAGAGTAGCATTTCCTAAATGTACTTTTGGTATAATTGGTGAATAATGAGACCATCTCTTCATTTCTCCTTAACAAGGCTCCATCTTTTGTTGCAATAACTCCTTCACAATTAATGATCTTGAAAATAGCTTGTCTACACGCAAAAGGCACTATGTTCTTGGCAACAAAGACATCTATTCTCCCTTGTAACTAGGAATGTGTTGAATTTCATTCAACAAGAAGTCTTTGATGATAAGCAGCAATTCCTAAAAGTATTTTCAGTATAATTACTAAATAATGAGACCACCACTTCATTTCTTCTTAACAAGGCTCCACCTTTTGTTGCAATAACTCCTTCACAGTTAATCATCTTGAAAATAGCTTGTGTGCACGCAAAAGGCACTAGGTTCGTGGCAACAAACACATCTATTCTCCCTTACAACTAACAATGTGTTGAATTTCATTCAACAAGGAGTCTTTGATGATGAGTAACATTTCTTAAAAGAATTTTGGGTATAATTACTGAATAATAAGACCATCTCTTCATTTCTTCCTAACAACACTCCGCCTTTTGTTGCAATTACTGATTCACAGTTAATGATCTTCAAAATAGCATGTGTGCTTGGCAACAAACACATCTATTCTCCTTTGCATATAGGAATGTGTTGAATTTCATTCAACAAGGAGTCTTTGATGTTAAGTAGCATTTACTAAAAGAATTTTCCATATTATTTCTGAATAATGAAACCATCTCTTCATTTCTTACTAACAAGGCTCCTCCTTTTGTTGCAATAACTCATTCACACTTCATGATCTCAAAAATAGCTTCTATGCCCACAAAAGGCACTATGTTCTTGGCAACAAACACATCTATTCTCCCTTCCAACTAGGAATGTGTTGAATTTCATTCAATAGGGAGTCTTTGATGATGAGTAGCATTTCCTAAAAGTATTTTTGTTATAATTACTGAATAATGAGACCACCACTTCATTTCTTCCTAATGAGGCTCCACCTTTTGTTGCAATAACTCCTTTACAGTTAATGATCTTGACAATAGCATGTGTGCCCACAAAAGGCACTATGTTCTTGACAACAAACACATATATTCTCCCCTGCAACTAGGAAAGTGTTGAATTTCATTCAAAAAGGAGTCTTTGATGATGAGTAGCATTTCCTAAAAGTATTTTTGGTATAATTACTGAATAATGAGACCACCACTTCATTTCTTCCTAACGAGGCTCCACCTTTTGTTGCAATAACTCCTTTACAGTTAATGATCTTGAAAATGGCATGTGTGCCCACAAAAGGCACTATGTTCTTGACAACAAACACATCTATTCTCCCTTGCAACTAGGAAAGTGTTGAATTTCATTCAAAAAGGAGTCTTTGATGATGAGTAGCATTTCCTAAAAGTATTTTCGGTATAATTACTGAATAATGAGACCACCACTTTATTTCTTCCTAACAAGGCTCCACCTTTTGTTGCAATAACTCCTTCACAATTAATGATCTTGAAAATGGCTTATGTGCCCGCAAAAGGCACTATGTTCTCGGCAATAAACACATCTATTCTCCCTTGCAACTAGGAATGCATTGAATTTCATTCAACAAGGAGTCTTTGATGATGAGTAGCATTTCCTAATAGTATTTTCGGTATAATTACTGAATAATGAAACCACCACTTTATTTCTTCCTAACAAGGCTCCACCTTTTGTTGCAATAACTCCTTCACAATTAATGATCTTGAAAATGGCTTATGTGCCCGCAAAAGGCACTATGTTCTCGGCAATAAACACATCTATTCTCCCTTGCAACTAGGAATGCATTGAATTTCATTCAACAAGGAGTCTTTGATGATGAGTAGCATTTCCTAATAGTATTTTCAGTATAATTGCTGAATAATAAGACCATCTCTTCATTTCTTGCTAACAAGGCTCCACCTTTTGTTGCAATAACTGATTCACAGTTAATGATCCTGAAAATAGTGTGTGTGCCCCCAAAAGGCACTATGTTCTTGATAATAAACACATCTATTCTCCTTTGCAACTGGGAATGCGTTGAATTTCATTCAACTAGGAGCCTTTGATGATGAGTAGCATTTCCTAAAAGTGTTTTCGGTATAATTACTAAATAATGAGACCACCACTTCATTTCTTCCTAAGAAGGCTCCACCTTTTGTTGCAATAACTCTTCCATAGTTATTGATCTTGAAAATAGCTTGTGTGCCCAGAAAAGGCACTATGTTCTTGGCAACAAACATATATATTCCCCTTTGTAACCAGGAATGTGTTGAATTTCATTCAACAAGGCGTCTTTGATGATAAGTAGCTTTTCCTAGAAGTATTTTCGGTATAATTATTGAATAATGAGACCACCACTTCATTTCTTCCTAACAAGGCTCCACCTTTTGTTGTAATAACTCCTTCACAGTTAATGATCTTGAAAATAGCTTGTGTGCACGCAAAAGGCACTATGTTTTATTCTCCCTTGCAACTAAGAATGTGTTGAATTTCATTCAACAAGCAATCTTTGATGATGAGTAGCATTCCCTAAAAGTATTTTCAGTATAATTATTGAATAATGAGACCACCACTTCATTTCTTCCTAACAAGGCTCCACCTTTTGTTGCAATAACTACTTCATAATTAATGATCTTGAAAACAGCTTGTGTGCCCGCAAAAGGCACTATGTTCTTGGCAACAACCACATCTATTCTCCTTTGCAACTAGGAATGTGTTGAATTTCATTCAACAAGGAGTCGTTGATGATGAGTAGCATTTCCTAAAAGTATTTTCAGTATAATAATTGAATCATAAGACCATCTCTTCATTTCTTCCTAACAAGGCTCTACCTTTTGTTGCAATAACTAATTCACAATTAATGATCCTGAAAATAGCATGTGTGCCCCTAAAAGGCACTATGTTCTTGGCAACAAACACATCTATTCTCCCTTGCAACTAGGAATGTGTTGAATTTTATTCAACAAGCATTCTTTGATGATGAGTAGCATTTCCTAAAACAATTTTCAGTATAGTTACTGAAGAATGAGACCATCTCTTCATTTCTTCCTATCAAGGCTCCACCTTTTGCTGCAACAACTCACTCACAGTTAATGATTCTGAAAATAGGATGTGTGCCCACAAAAGGCACTATATTCTTGGCAACAAACACATCTATTCTCCCTTGCAACTAGGAATGTGTTGAATTTCATTCAACAAAGAGACTTTGATGTTATGTAGCATTTTCTAAAAGTATTTTCCGTATAATTACTGATTAATGAGACCATCTCTTCATTTCTTGCTAGCAATGCTCCTCCTTTCATTTCAATAACTCATTCACACTTCATGATCTCAAAAATAGGTTCTGTGCTCACAAAAGGCACTATATTCTTGGGAATAAGATCATGTATTCTCCTTTCGAACTAGGAATGCGTTAAATTTTATTAAACAAGGAGTCTCTAATGATAAGTAGCATTTCCTAAAACAATTTTTGGCAGAATTACTGAATAATAAGACCATCTCTTCATTTCTTCCTAACAAGCCTCCAACTTTTGCTACAATAACTCATTCATAGTTAATGATCTCAAAAATTGCTTTTATGCTTGCAAAAGGCACTATGTTCTTGGCAACAAACACATCTATTCTCCCTTCGAACTTGGAATGTGTTGCATTTTATTCAACAAGGAGTCTTTGATGATGAGTAGCATTTCCGAAAAAAATTTTCGATATAATTACTGAATAATGAGACCATCTATTCATTTCTTACTAAAAAGGCTCCTCCTTTGGTTGTAATAACTCATGCCCATTTCATGATCTCAAGAATTGCTTATGTGCCTAGAAAAGGCACTATATTTTAGGCAACAAGCACATGTATTCCCGCTTGGAACTAGGAATGTATTAAATTTTATTTAATGAGTCTTTGCTAATGAGTAGCATTTATGAAAACAATTTTCAGTATAATTACTGAATAATGAGACCACCTTTTCATTTCTTGCCAATAAGCCTCCACTTTTTGTTGCAATAACTCCTTCATAGTTAATGATCTCGAAACTCACTTATGTGCCCACAAAAGGCAATATATTCTTGGCAACAACCACATCTATTCTCCCTTCGAACTAGCAATGTGTTAGATTTTATTCAACAAGAAGTCTTTGATGATGAGTAGCATTTCCTAAAACAATTTTCGGTATAATTACTGAATAATGAGACCACCTCTTCTTTTCTTGCTAACAAGGCTCCACCTTTTGTTGTAATAACTCCTTCACAGTTAATGATCTCAAAAATAGCTTATGTGCCCACAAAAGGCAATATATTCTTAGCAACAAATGCATCTATTCATCCTTGGAACTAGGAATGTGTTGGATTTTATTCAACAAGGAGTCTTTGATGATGAGTAGCATTTTCTAAAACAATTTTCGATATAATTACTGAATAATGAGACCACGTCTTCATTTCTTCCTAACAAGGCTCCACCTTTTGTTGCAATAACTCATTCACAGTTGATGATTTTGAAAACAGCATGTGTGCCCACAAAAAGCACTATGTTCTTGGCAACAAACACATCTATTCTCCCTTGTAACTAGGAATGTGTTGGATTTTATTCAATAAGGAGTCTTTGATGATGAGTAGCATTTCTAAAAACAATTTTCAGTATAATTATTGAATAATGAGACCACTTGTTCAATTCTTACTGATAAGGCTCCACCTTTTGTTGCAATAACTTATTTACAGTTAATGATCTCGAAAATGGCTCCAGTGCCCACAAAAGGCCATATATTCTTAGCAACAAGCGCATCTATTCTCCCTTAGAACTAGTAATGTGTTGGATTTTATCAAACAAGGTGTCTTCGATGATGAGTAGCATTTCCTAAAACAATTTTTGGTATAATTACTGAATAATGAGACCACCTCCTCATTTTTTCCTAACAAGGGTCCACCTTTTGTTGCAATAATTCATTCACACTTAATGATCTCAAAAATAGCTTTTGTGCCTGTAAAAAGCACTATGTTCTTGGCAATAAGCACATCTATTCTCCCTTGGAACTAGGAATGTGTTGAATTTCATTAAACAAGGAGACTTTGATATTGAGTAGCATTTCCTAAAAGTATTTTCCATATAATTACTGAATAATAAGACCATCTCTTCATTTCTTGCTAACAAAGCTCCTCCTTTTGTTGCAATAACTCATTCACACTTCATGATCTCAAAAATAGCTTCTGTGCCCAGAAAAAGCACTATATTTTTGGCAACAAGCACATCTATTCTCGTTTCAAACTAAGAATGCATTAAATTTTATTCAACAAAGAGTCTCTGATGATAAGTAGCATTTCCTAAAACAATTTTTGGCAGAATTACTGAATAATGAGACCATCTCTTAATTTCTTCCTAACAAGCCTCCAACTTTTGTTGCAATAACTCATTCACAGTTAAGGATGTGAAAAATAGCTTCTATGCCCATAAAAAGCACTATATTTTTGGCAATAAGCGCATCTATTCTCCTTTGGAACTAGGAATGTGTTGGATTTTATTCAACAAGGAGTCTTTGATGATGAGTAGCATTTTCGGAAACAATTTTTGGTATAATTACTGAATAATGAGACCACCTCTTCATTTCTTACTGACAAGGCTCTACCTTTTGTTGCAATAACTTAATTATAGTTAATGATCTCGAAAATGGCTCCTGTGCCCACAAAAGGCCATATATTCTTAGCAACAAATGCATCTATTCTCCCTTGGAACTAGGAATGTGTTGGATTTTATCAAACGAGGTGTCTTTGATGATGAGTAGGCATTCCTAAAACAATTTTCAATATAATTACTAAACAATGAGACCACCTCTTCATTTCTTCCTAACAAGGGTCCACCTTTTGTTGCAATAATTCATTCACACTTAATGATCTCGAAAATAGCTTTTGTGCCTATAGAAGGCACTATTTTCTTGACAACAAGCACATCTATTCTCCCTTAGAACTAGGAATGTGTTGAATTTCATTAAACAAGGAGACTTTGATGATGAGTAGCATTTGCTAAAAGTATTTTCAGTATACTTACTGATTAATGAGACCATCTCTTTATTTCTTGCTAACAAGCCTTTTCCTTTTGTTACAATAACTCATTCACACTTGATGATCTCAAAAATAGCTTCTGTGGCCACAAAAGGCACTATATGCTTGGCAACAATCACATCTAATCTCCCTTGGAACTAGGAATGTGTCAAATTTCATTCAACAAGTAGTCTTTGATGATGAGTAGCATTTCTGAAAAGTATTTTCAATATAATTATTGAATAATGAGATTGTCTCTTCATTTCTTCCTAACAAGGTTCCACCTTTTGCTGCAATAACTCATTCACACTTAATAATCTTAAAAATAGTTTGTGTGCCTCCAAAAGGCATTATATTCATGTTAATAAGCACATCTATTCTCCCTTGGAACTAGGAATGTGTTGAACTTCATTCAATAAGTAGTCTTTGATGATGACGAGCATTTCTAACAAGTATTTTTTGTAAAATTTCTGAACTATGAGTCCATCTCTTCATTTCTTGCTAAGAAGGCTCCACCTTTTGTTGCAATAACTCATTTACACTTAATGATCTGAAAAATAGATCTTGTGCCTACAAATTGCACAATATTCATGACAACAAGCACATTTATTCTCCCTTGGAACTAGGAACACGTTGAATTTCATTCAACAACAAGTCTTTAAAGATGAGTAGCATTTCTTATAAGTATTTTCAGTATAATTACTGAATAATGAGATCGTCTTTTCTTTTCTTGCTAACAAGGCTCCTCCTTTTATTGCAATAACTTATTCACACTTAATGATCTTGAAAATAGCTTGTGTGCCCATAAAAGGTACTATATTTGTGGCAACAAGCACATATATTCTCCCTTGGAACTAGGAATGCATTGAATTTCATTCAACATGGAGTCTTTGATGATGAGTAGCATTTCTTACTAGTATTTTTGGTATAATTATTCAATAATAAGATTGTTTCTCCATTTCTTGCTAAGAAGGCTCCTCCTTTATTTGCAATAACTCATTCATAATTAATGATTTTGAAAATAACTTGTATGCCGACAAAAAGGACTATATTCGTGGCAATAAGCAGATATATTCTACCTTGGAATTGGGAATGCATTGAATTTCATTCAACAAAGTGTCTTTGATGATGAGTAGCATTTCTTACAAGTATTTTCAGTTTCATTATAGAATAATGAGACCGTCTCTTTATTTCTTTCTAACAAGGCTCCGCCTTTTGTTGCTATAACTTATTTACACTTAATGATCTTTAAAATGGCTAGTGTGCCCACAAAAGGCACTATATTCATGGCAACACGCACATCTATTCTCTCTTGGAACTAGGAATGCGTTGAATTTCATTCAACAAGAAGTCTTTGATGATGAGTAACATTTCTTATAAGTATTTTTAGTATAATTACTAAATAATGAGATCGTCTCTCCATTTCTTACTAACAAGACTCCTCCTTTAGTTGCAATAACTCATTCATAATTAATGATTTTGGAAATAACTTGTGTGTCCAAAAAAGGCACTATATCTGTGGCAACAAGCACATCTATTCTCCCTTTGAACTAGGAATGCATTAAATTTCATTCATTAAGGCGTCTTTGATGATGAAAAGCATTTCTTACAAGTATTTTTAGTATAATTCTTGAATAATGAGACTGTCTCTTCATCTCATGCTAACAAGGATCCCTTTTTGTTGCAATAACTCATTCACAATTAATAATCTTAAAAGTAACTTGTGTGCCCACTAAAGGCACTATATTCGTGGCAACAATCACATATATTCTCCCTTAGAATTGGGAATGCTTTAAATTTCATTCAACAAGGAGTCTTTGATGATGAGTAGCATTTCTTACAAGTATTTTCGATATAATTACGGAATAATGAGACTGTATCTTCATTTCTTGCAAACAAGGCTCCACCTTTTGTTGCAATAACGCATTCCTAATCAATGATAATGAAAATAGCTTATTTGCCTACAAAAGGCACTATATTCTCAATAACAAGCACATTTATTCCCCCTTGGAATGAGAAACACGTTGAATTTCATTCAGCAAGGAGTCTTTGGTAATAAGTAGCATTTCTTATAAGTATTTTCAAAATAATTATGAAATAATGAGACCGTCACTTCATTTCTTGCTAATAAGGGTCCACCTTTTGTTGCAATAACTTATTCACACTTAATAATCTTGAAAATAGCTTGTATGCCCACAAAAGACACTATATTCTTGGGAACAAGTACATATATTCTCCCTTGGACCAAGAAACGCGTTGATTTTCATTCTATAACAAGTCTTTGATGATGAATAGCATTTCTTATAGGTTTTATTGGTTTAATTCCTAAATAATGAGATTGTCTTTTCATTTCTTCCTAACAAGGATCCCCTTTTGTTGCAATAACTCATTCATAATTAATGAATTTGGAAATAACTTGTGTGTCTAGAAAAGGTACTGTATCTCTAGCAATAAGCACATCTATTCTCCCTTGGAACTGGGAATGTATTGAATTTCTTTCAATAAGGCATCTTTGATGATGAAAAGCATTTCTTACAAGTATTTTCAGTACAATTCCTAAATAATGAGACCGTCTCTTCATTTCTTGCTAACAAGGCTCCACCTTTTGTTCCAATAACTCATTCACACTTCATGATCTTCAAAATGGCTTATGTGCCTACAAAAGGCACTATATTCATGCCAGCAAGCTCATCTATTCTCCCTTGGTACTGGGAATGCGTTGAATTTCTTCTAGCAAGGAGTGTTTGATGATGAGTAGCATTTCTTACAAGTATTTTCAGCATAATTACTAAATAATGAGACCGTCTCTTTATCTCATGCTAACAAGGATCCCCTTTTGTTGCAATAACTCATTCACTATTAATGATCTTGAAAGTAACTTGTGTGCCCACAAAATGCACTATATCCGTGGCAACAAGCACATATATTCTCCCTTGGAATTGGGAATGCTTTAAATTTCATTCAACAAAGAGTCTTTGATGATGAGTAGCATTTCTTACAAGTATTTTCAATATAATTATGGAATAATGAGACCGTATCTTCATTTCTTGCAAACAAGGCTCCACCTTTTGTTGCAATAACGCATTCCCAATCAATGATAATGAAAATAGCTTATTTGCCTACAAAAGGCACTATATTCTCGATAACAAGCACATCTATTCCCCCTTGGAATGAGAAACACGTTGAATTTCATTCAGCAAGGAGTCTTTGGTAATAAGTAGCATTTCTTATAAGTATTTTCAAAATAATTATGAAATAATGAGACCGTCACTTCATTTCTTGCTAATAAGGGTCCACCTTTTGTTGCAATAACTTATTCACACTTAATAATCTTGAAAATAGCTTGTATGCCCACAAAAGACACTATATTCTTGGGAACAAGTACATATATTCTCCCTTGGACCAAGAAACGTGTTGATTTTCATTCTATAACAAGTCTTTGATGATGAATAGCATTTCTTACAGGTTTTATTGGTTTAATTCCTAAATAATGAGATTGTCTTTTCATTTCTTCCTAACAAGGATCCCCTTTTGTTGCAATAACTCATTCATAATTAATGAATTTGGAAATAACTTGTGTGCCTAGAAAAGGTACTGTATCTCTAGCAATAAGCACATCTATTCTCCCTTGGAACTGGGAATGCATTGAATTTCTTTCAATAAGGCATCTTTGATGATGAAAAGCATTTCTTACAAGTATTTCCAGTACAATTCCTAAATAATGAGACCGTCTCTTCATTTCTTGCTAACAAGGCTCCACCTTTTGTTGCAATAACTCATTCACACTTCATGATCTTCAAAATGGCTTATGTGCCTACAAAAGGCACTATATTCATGCTAGCAAGCTCATCTATTCTCCCTTGGTACTGGGAATGCGTTGAATTTCTTCTAGCAAGGAGTGTTTGATGATGAGTAGCATTTCTTACAAGTATTTTCAGCATAATTACTGAATAATGAGACCGTCTCTTTATCTCATGCTAACAAGGATCCCCTTTTGTTGCAATAACTCATTCACTATTAATGATCTTGAAAGTAACTTGTGTGCCCACAAAAGGCACTATATTCGTGGCAACAAGCACATATATTCTCCCTTGGAATTGGGAATGCTTTAAATTTCATTCAACAAGGAGTCTTTGATGATGAGTATCATTTCTTACAAGTATTTTCAATATAATTACGGAATAATGAGACCGTATCTTCATTTCTTGCAAACAAGGCTCCACCTTTTGTTGCAATAATTCATTCACAATCAATGATAATGAAAATAGCTTATATGCCTACAAAAGGCACTATATTCTGGATACATCTATTCCCCATTGGAACAAGAAACACATTGAATTTCATTCAGCTAGGAGTTTTTGATGATGAGTAGCATTTCTTATAAGTATTTTCAGAATAATTATGAAATAATGAGACTGTCACTTCATTTCTTGCTAACGAGGGTCCACTTTTTGTTACAATAACTTATTCACACTTAATGATCTTGAAAATAGCTTGTGTGCCCACAAAAGGCACTATATTCTTGGGAACAAGCACATCTATTCTCCCTTGGACCAAGAAATGCATTGATTTTCATTCTATAACTAGTCTTTGATGATGAATAGCATTTCTTACAAGTTTTATTGGTTTAATTCTTGAATAATGA
This sequence comes from Bruguiera gymnorhiza, assembly GCA_020883675.1. Lineage (NCBI taxonomy): Eukaryota > Viridiplantae > Streptophyta > Magnoliopsida > Malpighiales > Rhizophoraceae > Bruguiera > Bruguiera gymnorhiza. Next base: position 21,220 of record JAIRCJ010000094.1, on the reverse strand, counting down.
GATTGTCTCTTCATTTCTCCCTAACAAGAACCCACCTTTTGTTGCAATAACTCATTCACAATTAATGATCATGAAAGTAACTTATGTGCCCACAAAAGGCACTATATTCTTGGTAACAAGTAGATCTATTCTCTCCTGGAACTAGGAATACATTGAATTTCTTTCAAGAACAAGTCTTTGAAGAAGGGAAACATTTCTATAGGTATTCTCAATATAATTCATGAATAATGAGGCCATCTCTTCATTCTTGGATAACAAGGGTCCACCTTTTGTTGGAATAACTTATTCACACATAATGATCCTAAAAATAGCTTGTGTACCCACAAAAGGTATTATATTTATGGCAACAAGCACATCTATTCTCCCTTGGAACTGACAATGCATTGAATTTCATTCAACAAGTAGGCTTTGATGATGACTAGTATTTCTTACAAGTGTTTTTGGAATAATTACAGAATAATGAGACTGTCTCTTTATTTCTTGCTAAAAAGGGTCCACCTTTTGTTGCAATAACTTATTCACACTTAATGATCTTAAAAATAGCTTATGTGCCCATAAAAGGCACTATATTCGTTGCTACAAGCACATCTATTCTCCCTTTGAACTGGGAAGGCATTGAATTTTATTCAACAAAGAGTGTTTTATGAAGAGTAGCATTTCTTACAAGTATTTTCAATATAATTACGGAATAATGGGATCGTCTGTTCATTTCTTGCTAACAAGGGTCCACCTTTTGTCCACCTTTTGTTACAATAAATTATTCACACTTAATGATCTTGAAAATGGCTTATGTGGCCACAAAAGACACTATATTCATGCCAACAAGCTCATCTATTCTCCCTTGGAACTAAAAATGCATTGAATTTCTTTCAGCAAAGAGTCTTTGATGATGAGTAACATTTCTTACAAGTATTTTTGGAATAATTACTGAATAAAGAGATCGCCTCTCCATTTCTTGTTAACAAGGCTCCACCTTTAGTTGCAAAAACTCATTCATAATTAATGATATTGGAAATAACTTATATGCCCACAAAAGGCACTATATTCATGGCAACAATCACATTTATTCACAGTTGGAATTGGGAATGCGTTGAATTTCATTCAACAAGGAGTCTTTGATGATGAGTAGCATTTCTTACAAGTATTTTTAGTATACTTACGAAATAATTAGAGTGTCTCTTCATTTCTTGCTAACAAGGCTCTATCTTTTCTTGCAATAACTTATTCACACTTAAAGATCTTAAAAACAGTTTGTGTGCCCATAAAAGGCATTATATTCATGGCAACAAGCACATCTATTCTACCTTGGAACTAGGAATGCGTTGAATTTCTTTCAAGAATGAGTCTTTGATGATGAGTAGCATTTCTTATAGGTATTCTCGGTATAATTCCTGAATAATGAGGTTGTCTCTTCATTTCTTCTTAATAAGGCTCCACCTTTTGTTACAATAATACATTCACACTTAATGATCTTCAAAATGGCTTATGTGCCTATAAAAGGCATTATATTGATGCCAACAAGCACATTTATTCTCCCTTGGCACTAGGAATGTGTTGAATGAAATTCAACAATGAGTCTTTGATGATGAGTAGCATTTCTTAAAAGTATTTTCGGTATAATTCTTGAATAATGAGACCGTCTCTTCATTTCTTGCTAACAAGGCTCCACCTTTTGTTGCAATAACTCATTCACACTTAATGATCTAAAAAATGGCTTGTGTGCCACAAATGGCACTATATTCATGCCAACAAGCACATCTATTCTCCCTTGGAACTAGGAATGCGTTGAATTTCATTCAACATGGAGTCACTGATGATGACTAGCATTTCTTACAAGTATTTTTGAAATAATTATGAAATATTGAGACCTTCTCTTCATTTCTTGCTAGCAAGAGTCTACCTTTTGTTACAATAACTTATTCATACTTAATGATCTTAAAAATAGCTTGTGTGCCCATAAATACATTATATTCGTGGCAATAACCACATCTATTCTCCCTTAGAACTGGGAATACGTTGAATTTCATTTAACAAGGAGTCTTTAATGATGAGTAGCATTAGTTACAAGTATTTGCGGAATAATTACAGAGAAATGAGATCATCTCTTCATTTCTTACTAACAAGGCTCCACCGTTTGTTGCAATAACTTATTCACACTTAATCATCTTAAAAATAGTTTGTGTGCCCACAAAAGGCATTATATTCATGGCAACGAGCACATCTATTCTCCCTTGGTTTTGGCAATGCATTGAATTTCATTCAACAAGGAGTCTTTGATGATGACTAGCATTTCTTACAAGTATTTTTGGAATAATGACAGAATAATAAGACCGTCTCTTCATTTCTTGCTAACAAGGGTCTACCTTTTGTTGCAATAACTTATTCACACTTAATGATCTAAAAAATAGTGTGTGTGCCCACAAAAGGCACTATATTCGTGGCAACAAGCATATCTATTCAACCTTGGAACTGGGAATGCATTGAATTTCATTCAACAAAGAGTCTTTGATGATGAGTAGCATTTTTTCAAGTATTTTCAGTATAATTACGGAATAATCGAACCATCTCTTCATTTCTTACTAACAAGGCTCGACCTTTTGTTGCAATAACTTATTCACACTTATTGATCTTAAAAATAGCTTGTGTGCCAACAAAAGGCATAATATTCCTAGCAACAAGCACATTTATTCTCCCTTGGAACTAGGAATGCACTGAATTTTATTCAACAAGGAGTTTTTGATGATGGTTAGATTTCATACAAGTATTCTCCATAAAATTACTGAATAATGGGACCGTCTCTTCATTTCTTGCTAACAAAGCTCCACCTTTTGTTGCAATAACTCATTCACACTTAATGATCATAAAAGTAGCTTGTGTGCCCACAAAAGGCACTATATTGATGGCAACAAGCACATCAATTCTACCTTGGAACTAGGAATGTGTTGAATTTCATTATATAAGGTCTCCTTTATGATGACTAGCATTTTTAACAAGCATTTTTGGTACAATTTTTGAGTAATGAGACCATCTATTCATTTCTTGCTAACAAGGATCCACCTTTTGTTGTAATAACTCACTCACAATTAATGATCTTGAAAATGGCTTGTGTGCCCACAAAAGGCACTATATTCATGTGAACAAGTACATCTATTCTCCCTTGGACTTAGGAACACCTTGAATTTCATTCAATAACGAGTACTTGATGATGAGTAGCTCTTCTTACATGTATTTTCAATATAATTCCTCAATAATAACATTGTCTCTTCATTTATTGCTCACAAGGCTCCACCTTTTGTTGCAATAACTCATATACATTTAATGATCTTAAAAATGGCTTATGTGCTTATAAAAGGCACTATATTCATGCCAACAAGCACATATAATCTCCCTTGGAACTAGGAATGCATTGAATTTTATTCAACAACGAGTCCTTCATAATGAGTAGCATTTCTTACATGTATTTTTGGTATAATTCCTGAATAATGACACCGTCTCTTCATTTCTTGCTAGCAACGCTCCACCTTTTGTTGTAATAACTCATTCACAATTAATGATCCTGAAAATGGGTTGTGTGCCTATAAAAGGCACTATATTCATGCAAACAAGCACATTCATTCTCCCTTGGAAATAGGAATGCATTAAATTTCATTATACAACAATTCTTTGATGATGAGTAACATTTCTTACAAGTATTTTCAGCATAATTCCTGAATAATGAGACCGCCTCTTCATTTGTTGCTAGCAAGGCTCCACCTTTTGTTGCAATAACTCATTCACAATTAATGATCTTGAAAATGGCTTGGGTGCCCACAAAAGGCATTATATTCATGCAAACAAGCACATTCATTCTCCCTTGGAAATAGGAATGCATTAAATTTCATTATACAACGATTCTTTGATGATGAGTAACATTTCTTACAAGTATTTTCAGCATAATTCCTGAATAATGAGACCGCCTCTTCATTTGTTGCTAGCAAGGCTCCACCTTTTGTTGCAATAACTCATTCACAATTAATGATCTTGAAAATGGCTTGGGTGCCCACAAAAGGCATTATATTCATGCCAACAAGCACATCTATTCTCCCTTGGATGTAGGAACACCTTGAATTTCATTCAATAATGAGTCCTTGATGATGAGTAGCACTTCTTACATATATTTTTGGTATAATTCCTGAACAATGACATCATCTCTTCATTTCTTGCTTACAAGGCTCCACTTTTGTTACAATAACTCATACACACTTAATGATCTTGAAAATGGCTTGTGTGCCTACAAAAGGCACTATATTCATGCCAACAAGCACATCTATTCTCCCTTGGAACTAGGAATGCGTTGAATTTCATTCATCGAGTCCTTGATGATGAGTAGCATTTCTTACAAGTATTTTTGGCATAATTACTAAATAATGAGACCGTCTCTTCATTTCTTGCTAACAAGGATCCACCTTTTGTTGCAATAACTTATTCACACTTAATGATCTTAAAAATAGCTTGTGTGCCCACAAAGCCCACTTTATTCCTAACAACAAGCACATTTATTCTCCCTTGGAACTAGGAATGCATTGAATTACATTCAACAAGGAGTCTTTGATGATGAGTAGCATTTCTTACAAGTATTTTTGGTATATTTCCTAAATAATGAGACTGTCTCTTCATTTGTTGCTAACAAGGCTCCACCTTTTGTTGCAATAACTCATTCACACTTAATGATCTTGAAAATGGCTTGCGTGCCAACAAAAGGCACTATATTCATGCCAACAAGCTCATCTATTCTCCCTTGGAACAGGGAATAAATTGAATTTCTTTCAACAAGGAGTCCTTGATAATGAGTAGCATTTTTTACAAGTATTTTCAGTATAATTACTGAATAATGTGACCGTCTCTTCATCTCTTGCTAATAAGGATCCACCTTTTGTTGCAATAACTCATGCACACTTAATGATCTTGAAAATGGCTTGCGTGCCCACAAAAGGCACTATATTCTTGGTAACAAGCACATCTATTCTCCCTTGGAACAAGAAACACGTTGAATTTCATTCAATAACAAGTCTTTGATGATTAATAGCATTTCTTACAAGTATTTTCGGTATAATTACTGAATAATGTGATCATCTACCACCTAACTCAATGATAGGCATTAATAAGGTAGAATAATTAGGTTTAACCTTTTGTTTACCCTTATTAAGGTTTAACCTCACACTTCTAGATGGAGCAAATAGAATTTCAACATCTCCATCTTGATATTCAACAACTTATTGAACTTGTCTATTAACCTGTTTAATAGGTTCAATAACCTTTTCATTAGTTTGCTTCACTTTTAGTATTTGGAAAGGAGCTAAAGTTAATTACCCTACTATTAAAAAAAGATTTTAGTTGTTGTGCTATGCGTTCAAAAATTTGAGAGTGATTTAATAAATAAGAAGTTTCTTTTAAGAATTGATTGCAAGGTTGCAAAAGACATCCTTACCAAAGATGTTAAAAATCTTACCTCAAAGCAAATTTTAGCAAGATAGCAAGGAATACCTTCTGTATTTGACTTTGAGATTGAGTTTATTAAGGGAAATTCTAATGCATTACCAAATTTCCTAACTCGTGAGTTTTTGTAGAGAATTAATCAATAAGTAAAAAGCCATTGGTGTAAGGGCCTTAATCCCTAACAAAGTTGGTTAATTCATCAACTAAAGGAGCAAATATAAGAACAAAAGTTGATAAATTTCAAGATAATGCTTATGAGCGTGCTTTGGATAAATCGATCATATATCCTTTAATACCAAAGCATATAGATTTTTTATGTACTATAGAAAATAATTATGCATAGCTCAAGCCTAATAAGGTCACAAAATTTTATCTTAAAGATGACATGTTTCCACAAAATAATGTTAATGATTGCTTGTATTATTAATAAATACTCCATGAAATAGGCTCAGTGGTTATTGAACCCATTGAAAGAGGCTCATGAAGTAGCTCTAGTTATGGCTTTAGAGATTAGGTTTGTGCCAAAGAGGTTTAGGGAGCAATTAAATTTGCTTTCAAATTTCCTAATGAAATTAGGGAAAAATAACAATTGTAGAGGTTTTTAGGATGTTCGAGTTATATTTCAGATTTTTATCAATAATTAGCTTATAATGCTAACCCTTTATTTTAAAGGCTAAAAAAGAATCCTCCTAAATGGAAGGATAAACAGACAAGAGCAATTAAAATCAAAAGTTGTTTAGCCCTTTCTTATCCTTATGCATTCAAAATAGTTGAAATTGATGCATTGGATAAGGGTTATGGAGGAATCCTTAAGTAAAGGATTAACTCAAAAGTATAGTTAGTTTGTTTCACTTCTGCTATTGGAAGGAAGCTAAAGTTAATTACTCGACTATTAAAAAAGCGATTTTAGCTATTATGCTATGCATTCAAAAATTTGAGAGTGATTTATTAAATCAGAAGTTTCTTTTAAAAATTGATTGTGAGGCTATAAAAGTTGTCCTTACCAAAGATTTTAAAAATCTTGTCATATAAATAACATGTTATGTGAAAGGGGAGTAGGGTTAATGTTGTTTACCCTCATGTAGTTAATCTAAGTATTAAAATTGATTATAGAGAAATGCTAGCCTTTTCTTATAAAGAGGTGCCTTCCACAAATGCCATCGTAGAACAAAGGAACTATACTAATCTATACCTTCAATCAGTTAGAAATCAACTTAATAGAGTTGAAGAAAAAATAAATGAAGCAGTATAGAAATCTATAGTTTAGTAGACTCTAAGACCTCTAGTTAAACCAAATATTGAAAAAAGGGTTTTATTTAAACCTATGACATCAGAAAAGATAGATTATCATATAATGAGTAAAACCCCTAAAAAGTCAAAAATGGTTAACGAAATAGTCAAAAGGTTAAGTAACCTTGGATTAAGAAAAAGATGTCTCTGTATTAGGAAAAAAAGGAAATAATAAAGGAAGTATCAAAATCTTTAGAATCTGAAGATTATATTGAGAAAATCCAAGAGATGTTTTTATTAGAACAAAATCCTAAGGATCTATTGTCCCCTAAAAAGGGAACTATGGAAATCAATAAAATGGCTTTTAATAAAATATCTACAAAACTATATTACCCAAGACTTACTTTGGTTGAACTTTTATTAGAGGAACAATTTAAGTACAATTATGTATAATATAATAGTAGTAGCATAATAGAATGAAATTTGGATAAAATGTCTGAAAATCAGATTCTCATTTTGCTACATTACATGATGATGTTTGCTATTGCTATAGAAGTTAGGGGTAATACTAACCCTGATATAGTAAGGTTTATTGTTAAAGGCTCCACAAGCCAATTTAAAGGTTGGTTAGATTTTTATTTACCAAGTCAAGCTCAATTTCAAATTTTTAATGTTGTTAAGACAAAATAAGGTTTGCTAGTATCTGATAGTGTTAATACACTAGTTTACATTATTACTAATCATTTTATTGGTTCAACTACTTTATTGATTGATATAACTTATAGACACCTTATTAATTTCATGATCATTTTATATGAATTATTCCTTACAACGAAAAGAGAAGCCATTTTTTTTGTTAAGCAAGAGTAAAATAACTCCTCTTTGCTTTGAAAAGATTAAATAAATCTCACTTTTCTTCTTATTGATTTTTGAAATAAATCTATCTCCCTAAATTAAGAAGTAGATATAAATTTAAAACTAATAAACTTTCCATTAATTTTTGAGAAAATCCCTTTATTATTTATTTTCTTAATAAGATACAATATATGAAGAAAGGATTTCCCAAAATCACATCTTGAGACAGATGTTTTACCAATATAAATGGAATCTCAATACAGATTCCTTCATTGCAAATAGCAGCATCAAATGGCTTGTATTTAATAATAAGTTTACTTTTATCAATAGTGCTTAACACTTCTATCATTTTTGAAAAATATTTTGAAGGAACTATTCTTTCATTAATGCAATTCATATCAATGCTTGAATCAATTAAGGTTACTATAGAAAAGACATATTTGTTATTAACTACTATTGTGATCTAAGTATGCCATTTATGTGTAAAGAGAACAATTTAGAGGCTTTAATTTAACCTTAGTCTATCAAAAAATATTTTGCAGATCCAAAAGAGAAAAGAGAACAATTGGAAAATTATCTTTATTTGTCTCGAAATGAAAATAAAGTAAAAATTTTAGTAAAAGACTACAATTTAAAAACTATTATTCAAAGAATTAAGAATAATCATCCCAGTAATTATAGTTTAAAATCTAAAGCAACAATAAAACCTTCTATTATAGAGCTTAAAGCTAAAATTAATCATTTAAAATTTGAAATAGAAGAATTAAGAGGAAGAGTAACAATATTAGAAATGGTATCCAAATAGGATAATGATCCTTTTGATCCTTAAGATATTCTAGAAACTTCCTTAGAGGAAGATTAAGTACTCTTCAATATGTTAATTTGACAAATAAAGTTGAGTTCCAAGACTAGTTATTAATTATAAGTTTTTAAATAAGGCATTAAAATGGATTAGGTATGCAAGACCTAATAAAGAGGATTTATTGAATAGACTTTATAAAGCTCAAATATTTTCAAAGTTTGATATGAAATTAGGATAATGACAAATCTAAAATCATGGAGAAGATAGGTATAAGATGACATTTACAGTTTCATTTGGACATTACGAATGGAATGTGATGCCTTTTGAATTAAAAAATGCACCCTTTGAGTTTTAAAAAATCATGAATGAGATATTTAATACTTATACAATATTCACTATTTTTTATATCGATGACGTGTTAGTTTTCTTTAACACAATTTATCAACATTTAAAGCATGTAAACCTTTTCTTAAAGGTTATTAAAAAGGCAGGTCTTACTATATCAGCAAGAAAGATGAAGTTATTTCAAACTAGGATCAAATTCCTTAGTCACTTCATAAAAAATGGTACAATTATTCCTATTGGCTAAGCAATTGAATTTACTTCAAAATTTCTTGATGAAATTAGGGAAAAGCAATAATTATAAAGGTTTTTAGGATGTCTAAATTATATAATAGATTTTTATAAAGAATTAACTTATGATGCTAACCCTTTATTTGAAAGGATAAAAAAGAATCCTCCTAAATGGAAAGATGAACATACAAGAGCAGTTAAGAAAATAAAATTAAATCAAAAGAACTACCTTGTTTAGCCCTTTCTCATCCTAATGCATTCAAAATAGTTGAAACTGATGCATCAGATAAGGGTTATGAAAGAATCCTTAAGTAGAGGATTAACTTAAAAGAACAATTAGTTTGCTTTACTTTTGGTATTTGGAAGGAAGTTAGAGTTAATTACTCTAATATTAAAAAAGAGATTTTAGTTATTATGCTATGCATTCAAAAATTTAAGAGTGATTTAATAAATCAGAAGTTTTTGTTAAGAATTTATTATAAGGCAGCAAAAGGCATCCTTATCAAAAATGTTAAAAATCTTGCCTATAAGCAAATTTTTGCAAGATGACATGGAATACTTTTTGTATTTGACTTTAAGATTGAGTTTATTAAGGGAAATTATAATGCATTACTTGATTTCCTAACTTGTGAGTTTTTGTAAAGAATTAATCAATGAGTTAAAGGCCATTGGTATAAGGGCCTTAGTCCCTAGCAAAGTCAATTAATTAGGAGCAGATACAAGAAAAGAAATTGATAAACTTTGAGATGATGCTTATGAGTGTGTTTTGGACAAATCCATCGTATATCCTTTAATACCAAAGCATAAAGATTTTCTATGTATTATAGAAAATAATTATGCATAGCTTAGACCTAATGAGGTTAGAAAATTTTTATCTTAAAGATGATATGTTTCCACAAAATAGTGTGAAAGATTGCTTGTATTATCAGTAGATACTCCATGAAAAAGGCTTGGTGGTTATTGAACCCATTAAAAGGGGCTTTAAGAAGCAACTCTGGTTATAGCTTCAAAGATTGGGTTTATCCCAAATTTAAGGTAAAGAAAATTCTTTACCCAAAAGATTAGCAAGTTGATCTCTTCAATTACCATGAATTGAGAGAATGGTAGAAGGTTAAGACCTTTAATTATTTTGATTATATTGAAGTTTGGGAATAGGCTTTAATATATGAAAATAGGCAAAGGAAATTCAATTGGTTCATTTAGATACATCTTCTGAATAACCCAAAGAAATTTCCTAACTAGTTTAAAACCTAGTTTTTCAAATAGAGTTTGCATCATTTGACTCTACCCCATAATGTAAGAACTATCTATGAACAGTTTTGTTAAGCCAACAAGGAGGTTAAAGACCCTTTATCAATGTTTGTAGTTTGGTATCATGTCGCATGGATTATTAAATGGTATTAATGTTATTATGGCCAAACAAATGAATGTTTTAGATATGGACATTAAACATGTTCCATGGTTGGCTAGAAAGATTAATATCCATAAGTGGGAAATGTTTGATTTTTTTAGTGATGGAGTGTACACTATAAAAGGAGTTATTTACATTAACAGACCCAATGCTCCACCACCAAAGCTAACTCTAACCACTCCTGAGGAGATACTAAAGGCTTTAATGGAGTCTCTATCAAAAGAGAGGTTATTGGAGATGATGGCCAACTTGCTCTATTCATATGAAGACTTACAAATAGATTAAGCCGAAAGTAGCCAAAGACACCTTAATGATGAAGATATGAGGCAAGATTCCTAGGACCCATTTGTATAAAGGACAACTATCAATAGATGAAAGAAGACAGACCACTTTAATAAAGGTGGACCAAGACAGCTTTAATAAAGCTAAGGTGATAGATGAAATGTGAAGGAAGCAATAATAGAGCTCTACTTTAAAAAAAAAAAAAAAGATTCCTTCTAGGACAATAAGGGGTCCAATTAGTGTCACTTATTAACTTTTCTATGTATAAATAAGGGAGGCTAAGCCAAAGAAAACACATGCTAACACTTAGACTCACTCATTCTCCTTCTCTCCCTCTCTTTAAGCTTTTAATCTTTCTTTCTTTCTTTCCTCAAAGCCTATAACGATGTTTAATATTCAATGAAAGCTTTGCTCTTGTAAGTTTACTTTCCTCTTCTTCTTCTTTATATATAATATTTTAGTTGTGTTTGATCATTTTGTGTGTTTGTTTATTTTATAAGTTATATGCCTGCACTAGAATGGTGTCAAACATACAAGAGTAACAAATTTATCATTTATGAAAAGGAGTATTTATTCTTAAACCCATTATACATTCCTTGTCGATCATATTGTCATGATCTTCCCAACAAAATATGCCTATAGGTACTTAATCACATAAGACCTTATCAGTAAATCTCTTAATAGTAAACAATACAAACACCTATTTATTTACCTTAACCCCCCCACATTTATGCAATCATTGAAGCTTACATGGCTTAGGGTGCTTTATGGTATCAATGATTATACATTTTTATAGCTACTTGCATTAAATATTATACTACATATGTTATCCTTGATGTGGCACTATGTATAGAAGATATTATCCTTTTACACTTCATGCCTTGGGTCATGCACTTAATGCTCATTTAACCACAGACACTTCTCCCTTAATTGGATACTCCTCTCCATTACTTGCATCCTCTAATGCTAGCATGGAATCATCCTTGGACTCACTTTTAGTCTTAATATCACCATTACCCCATAACACCATTATACGCTAATTCAAGCACTGAGATACAATATGTCCCCTTCCCAAGCACTTAAAACATTTAACATTTCTATTTTTACTAGGTTGAATTACCTTTCTTTTTGCTAGAACTCACTTCCCTACTCTTGTAAGATTCAGCCTTGGACTTATAGTCAATCCACTCCTCCCTTTTGCTTTAATTAGGCCTCCAAGATGAAGTGGAACTCGAATTATATCCAAACCATGTAGAACCTTTCCATTTGAGTTGTCTCTTAACTTTTATTACCATATGCACTATGTCCTCCAACTTTACATAATGCTACAATTCAACTATGTTGGTGATGTCTTTATTCAGTCCTTGCAAGAACTAAGCCATAGTTGCTTCTCTATCCTCTTTCACTTTAGCCCAAATCATGACAATCTCCATTTTCTTATGATATTCCTCCATACTTTTAGTGCCTTAAGTAAGCCCTTGCAACCTTTGTTACAAATCCCTATAGTAGTGATTAGGGATGAACCTCCTCCTCATGATACCCTTTATCTCCTCCCATGTATCAATAGACCTCTCATGATTCCTTCTCCTATTTAAAACAAGTTGATCCCACCAAATAATAGTATAATTATTAAACTCAAAAATAACAAAATTTACCTTTTTCTCTTTGGAGTAGTAGTGACAATCAAGAACTAACTCAACCCAATGGTCAAAGAAACATGAACTGAAGGTATCGAGAAGAAAATGGATGCTACACTTTAGAAAGAAGGGATTTAGGGGTGATAAGTTGGGTTGAAATGCCACAAAACAATAATTTTAGTTTTGCAAAGTTCAATAAAAAAAGCTAAAGAGAAAATTCTCACTTGTTTTTCACTAATGATCTATATTTTTTAACAATGAAATCAAACTTATTTATGGGCTGAAGTAATAACTCCAACCACTAAAATAGAGATAATGATATACTCTTAAAATATAAGAACACTCCTATTTTATTATAAATTCCTATTTTATAACAAACTCCTACTTGAGAGTAAATTTTATTATTTAACTTGGCTTATTAAGCAATCCAATCATATTAATGAACCCTTGGTCCTTTTCAAGCTAGAATTCATGCCATTTGTTACTTGGTTGGCCCAAATATCCTCCATCAGCTCATTTAGTGCTTTTTTTCATCTTTTTAACTTTAGAATGTGACATTGGCCATTCTTGACTACTCGATAAATCCTTAATAGCTCTCCAAGCATCGACATCTCCATAAATCTCATCATTCATTAAGTTTTTTTTATAGGGGTTGAACGGATCAATTTTTTATGGATGGGATAGTTACTTTATTTCTTGTTAACATGATGATGCGGAAAACCCCAAAAAGACGTGGCTTAAGGACCTAACTCACACAAGGAATCAAAGAACCAGAAAAGCTAAATCAAAGTTTAATAACACAAACCCTATACCCAACATTCGAAGGAACACAAATCTAAGGTATTTAAGAAGGATATGGACGCTAAAACATGATTCATTAATTGCATAAAAGTACTTGGTGCATTAGTAAGACCAAATGGCATAACAAGCCATTCATACAAACCATACTTAGTTTTGAATGTTGTTTTCCACTCATCTTCCTCTCTTATCCCAATTTGGTGATATTCACTTTTCAAATCAATCTTAGAAAAGACACACAAACCATGCAATTCATCCAACATGTCATTTAACCTAGGTATGGAGTGACGATACTTTACAGTGATTTTGTTAATCGCTCGACAATCAACACACGTCCTCCAAGCCCTATCTTTTTTAGGTACAAGTAAGACAGGAATGATAAGAACCTTAGAGGTGATGGGTGGAAGGCTTCAAAGGATGCAAGAGGTCCATTACACAATCCAAAAGGCCCAATAACATGAGCTAGAGCCAAAAAGATGAAAGAAGCACTAAATGGGCTAATCAAGGACATTCAAGCCAACCAAGTTTCAAAAGGTGCAAATTCAAGCTTGAAAAAGAATACAAGTGTTATTAATATGATTGGAGTACCTAATGGGTCAAGGCTAAGTAATAGCATTCATTCCTAAATAAGAGTTTATTATCTATATAGGAATTTGTCCCTAGAATTCCTCCTAAATAAGGATTTGTCCTAAGTAGGAATTTGTGACTTTTTAAGGTTGCTATCTTAGCCTATAAATAGGTAACCTTTGTAAGCTCTAAAAAATCAAAAAATTTTGAGTGAAATAGAAAGTAAGGGTTTTCTCCCTTGGTTCTTTTGAGAACTAAAGAACTTATCAAGAGGTATTTCTTCTTGTGGTGTTCCAATCACCTTACCACTCCCACTTCCTTTCTTTTCTAGAGTGTGGCATCCATATCCTTCTTAAATACCCTAAGTTCATGTTCCTTCAAATGTTTGATCTAGGGTTTGTGTTATTAAACTTTGATTTAGCTTTCCTAGTTGTTCTTTGATTTCTTTTATGTGTTAGGTCTATAAGCCATGTCTTTTTGGGGTTTTTCGCATCAGTTGAATCAACTCACTCTTCAATTTTCTACCTTGTGATTTATTTATTTCTGGTTAGTTTGTTTATTATGTGCATTACCATTCAAATGCACAAATCTGTTTGTTTGCAATCCTTCTCTCTTTGCTTCTTTGTTTAAGCTCATAACTATAAAAAAATGTGCTAATTTCAATTCCAATTATTGTGTCTAAGTATTCTACTATTGTTTTGTGTTGAGCAAAAAAAACAAAAGGAAAAAAAATAAAAAAAGAAAGAGCAACAAAAAAAAAGAAAAAAAGAAAAGAAAAAGGAAGAGGAATAAAAGAAAGAAAACATCAAATTCAAGTTATTGATAAGTTAACAGTTTGGTCATATTGGCCACAATAATAATAAAGTTTTCTTACTCAACTCCAATTCTGCCATCTATTTTCCTGTTTTGTTATCCAAGTTTGTCCTTTAGGTTTAACTACCCTTATCTTATTTTTTGTGAGTTTAGTTCATTAAATTCGTTTACCTTGATATCCTTTTTCATTTTGGATTCCTTATTCTCCAATTTGTTTAATTCTACACCATTTATCTTATTTTGTTCAAAATCAATACTCTTGATTTACTTTGTTTAGTTCTTTGTAGAGCTGAAAGGGGAAATATGAGTCGTAAAAGGCAAAAGTGAAAGTTCATATAAAGAAAAAGTCATAAAAAGTGTAAACATGAGGGAGTGTGGCTCAGAGTGAAACATGTGAGGGAGTGTTCTGTAAGGTATCCTAATCATTTTATGTAGAAGTAATACTATGACGTCTAAAGACAAAGATGTAGCTCAAGAGGGAGCTGGTGATATGTCCTTCATGATCAAAGTTATGCAACAACAATTTGAGCACATGAATACCATATTTGATGATATGAGGGAGAGGATGAAGGAGCAAGCTAATACAATAGTAAAGTTGCAAAAGAGGCATGGGGAATATAAGGCTCATAAAGCAAGAAGGCAATTGAGATGTGCTTATGACCATGAAGATGATGAATTTAACAATTGAACTACTATGGTTAGAACTATTAACAATAAAAGGGATCAGAAAGAATTTGGGAGGCAAGGCACCTATGACCATGATTTAGACAGTATTAAAATGACAATTTCTCCATTCCAAGGTAAGAATGATCTTGATGCTTAGCTAAAATAAGAGAAGAAGGTTAAATTGGTTTTTGACTACCACAACTATTCTAAAGAGAAAAAGGTAAAGCTTGTTGCTGTTGAATTTACTAATTATGCTATTAGTTGGTGGGATCAACTTGTTTTGACTAGGAGAAGGAATTGTGAGCGGCCTATTGATACATGGGAAGAGATGAAGGTTATCATAAAAAGGAGGTTTGTCCCCAATCACTATTATAAGGAGTTGTACCAAAGGTTGTAAGGCCTCACTCAGGGCACCAAAAGTATGAAGGACTACTAGAAGGAGATGGAGATTACCATAATTAGGGCAAATGTAGAAGAAAATAGAGAAGTAATCATGGCTTAATTTCTACAAGGGCTAAATAGAGACATAGCCAATGTGGTTGAATTGCAACATTATATGGAATTAGAAGACATGGTGCACATGACAATCAAAGTTGAAAGGAAACTTAAATGAAAGGGTTCCACACAATTTGGGAAAAACTCAGGTTTTACCTCATCTTGGAAGTTGAATTGGAGTAAAAGGGACAAGAAGCCCAATTATAAGTCTAAAGTCGAGCTCTCCAAGCATAAGAATGTGAGTTCTAGCAAAGAGGTAGGTAATTCTGACCCCTAACCAAGTAGAAATAGAGATGTTAAATGTTTTAAGTGTTTGGGCAAGGATCACATTGCATCTTAATGTCCAAATAAGCATGCAATGATTTTAAAAGGCAACAGTGATGTTGAAACTACAAGTGTATCAGATCATGATTTTGTGCCATCATCAAAGGGTGAAAGTGATGGAGAGAAGTATCCAATTAATAGAGTAGCTCTTGTCACCAGGTGAGCATTGAATATGCAAGTAAAGGAAGAAAATGAGGTGCAACAAGATAACATCTTTCAAACAAGGTGTCTCATCAAAGATAATGTATGTAGTACGATTATTGATGGTGGGAGTTACACTATTGTTGCTAGCACAACTATGGTTGAGAAACTGAATTTACCTATTATAAAGCATCTTAAGTCATATAAGCTTCAATGGTTGAATGAGAGTGGAGAAGTGAAGGTAAATAAGCAAGTACTCATGTCATTTACTATTGGAAGCTAGTGTGATGAAGTTCTATTAGGAAGGCCATGAAAGTTTGACAAGCGAGTCATGCATGATGGCTTCAAGAATCGATATTTTGTTGTAATAAATGAAAAACTTATCACTCTTATACCATTATCACCCCAAAAAGCTTATGAGGATTAGTTAAGGATTAAAAGTAAGAGTGAACTGAAAAGAAAGATTGACAAAAGAGAAAAGAAAGGAGAAAACATGAGGACATAAAAAAGAGAGAGAAGAAAACAGAAAGTTTATACGTAAAAGAACGTGATGTCAAAAGAGTATTTTATGCCAAATAACTTATGATCATACTCTTGTTGTACAAAAAGGCTTATTTTAACACTAACAAGTTTGACCCGTCTTTGCCTAGTGTTGTTGTTGCTATATTGTAGGAATTTGAAGATATATTCCTTGATGATATCCCAAGTGGATTGCTACCTAAAAGAGGAATTAAGTGTTAAATTGATTTCATCTTAGTGCATCCATCCCAAGCTGGCCAGCAACTAGGAGTAATCTCAAGGAGACAAAAGAGTTTCAAAGGCAAGTTGAGGAACTTATTTCGAAAGGATATGTGAGGAAAAGCATGAGTCCTTGTGTAGTACCTCTCTTACTTCTACAAGAAAAGTTGAACAAAAAACATGCCAAGTGGATCAAATTCATTCAAACCTTTCCTTACATCATCAAGTATACACAAGGTGATGATTCGAGGATGAATCCTTTCAAGGAGAGGAGGAATGATGAGAACCTTAGAGGTATGGGTGGAAGGCTTTAAATGATACAAGAGGTCCATTGTGCATTCCAAAAGGTCTAATAACATAAGCTAGAGCCAAAAAGATGAAAGAAGCACTAAATGGACTGACTAAGGATATTCAAGCCAACAAAGTTTTAAATGGTACAAATTCAAGCTTGAAAAAGAATCTAGGTCTTATTAATATGATTGGAGTACCTAATGGGTCAAGGCTTAGTAATAGCATTCATTCCTACATAGGAGTTTATTGTCTATAAAATAATTTGTCCCTAGAATTCATCCTAAATAAGGATTTGTCCTAAGTAGGAATTTATGTCTCTTTAGGATTGGTATCTTAGCCTATAAATAAGCACCCCTTGTAAGCTTTGGAAAATTAGACAATTTTGAGTGAAATAGAATTTTTCTCCTTCAATTCTTTTAAGAACTAAAGAACTTATCAAAAGGTACTTCTTCTTGTGGTGTTCCAATCGACTTATCACTCTCAATTCCTTTCTTTTCTAAAGTGTGGTGTCCATATCCTTCTTAAATACCTTAAGTTCATGTTCCTTTGAATGTTGGGTCTTGGGTTTGTGTTATTAAACTCTAATTTAGCTTTCTTGGTTGTTCTTTGATTCCTTGTGTGTGTTAGGTCCCTAAGTCATGTCTTTTGGGGTTTTCCGCATCACATGACTTCTCTCTTTGTTGCAAGGACTTATTTTCCATCAAATAAAGGAATCATTGATCTTCATTTCCTTCTTTCTTGCTTAACAAAAAAATGGCTTCTCTTTTCATTATAAGGACTAATTCATATAAAATGATCATGAAATTAACTTTTGTATGTAAACCAAACTTTATATTTATTGCAACAAGAATATTCTTACACCTTTAACACTTTGAATACATTTCATTACATCAAGCAAAGGAGTGATTGATCTTGATTACGTTTTATTACAAGGATTGAATGGTTTAATTCGTAAAGGATGAGATTATCACTTCATTTGTTGTTAATAATGCTTCTCCCTTTATTGTTGTGACCCATTCACACAAAATAATCATGAAATTAACTATTTTGTTCACACAAAACTTTACCTTAATTGTGACAGGCACGTCAATATACCTTTTGTTATCTAAATCAATTCAAGTCCATCAAACATATGAGTCAATGATCTTAATTTATGGATTAAATGGTTTGTTACCTAAAAGATAAGATGGTCACTTCATTTCTTACTAACAAGACTTCTTTTCTCGTTGGTTTTAGCATCTACTCCAAATATTATATTCATTGTGATAAACACATTAATATACCCTTGGTAGTTTGAATCAATTAAAGTCCATTAAATATAGGAGTTATTAATCTATATTACCTGTTCACACATAGTTTGAATGGTTCATTGTATGAAAGATGAGATTGTAAATTCATTTCTTCCAAACAAGCCTCCTCCTTCTACTATAGGATTCATTCACATGATATGTTCATCAAATTAACTTTTATTTCTACATAAAACTATATATATTATTGCAATCAACACAACCTTACACATTTGGTAAGATAAATCTATTGAATTATGTGAAATTAATAATTAATGATCTTGATTAGCTTTTCTTACATGGTTTGAATGGTTCATTGGCAAAAAAAATGAGACAACTTTTCTTGTGAATAAGGTTTCATTTTTCATCACTAGAGCCATTCATGAGTCATGGATAAATTGAAACCTTGTTAATGAAAAGTGAAACCTTATTTGCACGGTATGCTATTTGTTAAAGTAACTTGTAAGGCAACACCTCTAGAATTTAAATTAAACTTTTGTATCAACACCAAATATTATATTCATTATGATAAACACGTTAACACATTAGTGGTATTCTTAATCCATTTAAATTCCATCAAATAAAGAAGTCATTAATGTTAGTAACTTTTCTTACAAGGATTGATTAGTTCAATTATTAGAGAATGTAACTATCAATTCATGTCTTGCTAAAAAGGCTTTTTCTTTCATTGCAAAATTATCAAGAAATTAACTTTTACATCTACACCAAACATTATGTTCATTGTGATAAGCATGTCAACACACCTTTGGTATCATGAATAAATTGAAATCCATCTTACATAGGAGTCATTGACCTTTATTACCTTTTCTTACATGGTTTGAATGGATTCATTGCCTAAAATATGCAATTGTCAATTAATTTGTAGCTAATAAGGCTTTTGCTTTTGTTTCACTTTTTCATTCACAAAAAATGATCATTAAATTAACTTTGTGTCAACAAATATTAAAATAATGCCTTATTTTTTCATATTTGTAATAGACAACTATTTTCTCTTCTTTTCCTACAAACTAGGCTTTTTCTTTCTTTTTAACCTTTCCTTTTGATAAAAGGATTTCTCTTGAGTTATGGGTTTATAACCCTTTTTTTTTTTAGTTTTTTATGATATTTCATGGGTGAATAACTCATTTGTTCACAAAAATCTCCTAAGGCCTTTTATCCTATATTTTTTCATTATGTAATTGCCTATGTAATTTTATCTCATTACAAAGTTTAATTCTTTCAGTTATAACTTATGTAGTTAATTTTTATATATGTAACTATAATAATTAATGACTACTATATGATAGGATTTTAATTTATTTTTTACCCTTTCAACAAATAAGGTAAGTAATCTTAACAAAAATTTCTTTTCTAGAAAATACTCTAATTGTCTTCTTCAGTAAAAACTTTCAAAAATAATACATCTTTATACTACCTAAAGTGAGACAATTTGACATCTCAAATTAATGAGTTACTAATATGTTTTGTCTGTAAAAAAAGCACAAGATTGCACACGGATATGTAATGATTTAAGACACTAAATTAAGCACACCAATAAAGAGAGAACCTAAAACAAATAACAAAATTTAAATATTTATAAAAACAAAATTTCATTTAATACCAAATGTCTTTACAGGCTTATATTTTACAAAGGGGAGATAAGTGAGAGAAGCAAACTTAGAGAAAGAAGGAAATTAGACTTTGTCTCTCTTGGCCTATGAGAGGTCTATTATACATGGAAAAAGTTGATAACTATAATTAAAGGAACCTTCTTTTTGAAAAGTGGGATGCTCCACATGCCTCCATTATCCTCCACTTTTGTTAAAAGTAACTTTATTAAAGCTATCTTTTAGGTCCCACGACAATTTGTCCACCAAAAGTTGTTTGTCCTTTTGCCCTTTACAATTCATAAGGGTCTTGAGAATCTTGCATAATATCATCATTGAGATAACTCTAACTTCCTTCACTATGGTCAACTTAGGTGTCCTAGTTGGAGTAAAGTAGTCATCATTTCCAATAACCTTTCTTTTGATACAAACTCCATTAAAGTCTTTAATATCTCTTCGGGACTAGTAAGAGTGTTTTTAGTGGTGGGTTTATAACCCTAAATCCATTTATGCAAATGACTCATTTTCTTATATAAACTCTATTATATAAAAAAAAAAGTCAAATTTTTCCACCATTAGATATTAATCCATCTTACTAGCCATGGAACATGCATAATGTCAACATTTAGGACATTAACCTACTTAACCATAATAATGTAGTCCCATTTAATAATCTATGGAACATGACACTAGGCTAAAAACATTAACAATGGGTCTTTAACCTCTTCATTTGCTTCACAAAATGTTCATAAACAATTCTACTTTGTAGGATAAGGTTAAATAATGTAAACTCAATTTGAAAAACAAGGTTTTAAACCAATTTTGCAATCTTTTTGAATCATTTGGAAGATGTAATTCAATAAACCAACTAAATTTCCTTTACATGTTTTCATACAAGAAGGCCTTTTCCCATGCATCAATATAATCAAAATAATCATAAGTTTTAACCTTCCACCATTTTTTTTATTCTTTGTAGCCAAATCAATCCCTTTGTCAATCTTAGATAAAGAATGTTATTTATGTTGAATTCGGCATATGCCTAATCTCTAAATCCATAACTAGATCTAGTTGTAGATCTTCTTTATATAGGTTTAATAACTACTAAGCTGTTTCATGTAGTATTTGTTGATAATAGAGACAATCCTTCATATTATTATAAATTGAGTATATATTCATCCTTAACATAAAAATGTGTGTGCTATTAGGTCTAAATTGAGTATAATTATTTT